>CAKOBO020000027.1:0-330000 GCA_932526585.2 Philonthus cognatus | reverse complement strand
TCATAGCACGTATCATCGAGTAATATGCCCATAGGCTTGAAGGTTTATAGCGTTTCTAAATATTTTCAAAATATACTAGAAGCACCTTTTCATTTGCTTCATTTTTTTATTTTCTTCTGATTGCACCATTTCCGCAAACGTTCATAAGCTTGCTCATATTTAATTTTTGATTTTTCCGGCAATAACATTGAAACTACCTGCGTGGCCGATTCTTCGATATCCGAAGGCAGAGATTCAGAGTCGCTCATTATTTCACAGCAAAACAGAAATTAGAAAATTAATTCTTGAAGTTTTGACTATTAAATTGTTGACATTCAAATTACATGTTGATTGTTGACAGTCAAATTACATGTTGCTATGGTTCTACGTACATAACTTTAGAAGTCTGTAACTTTTGAACAAAATATTATATAAAAGACCTCCCTTAATGATTTGAAAAATCACGCTTTAAAATCTCTTGCATCAATTTAAAAACACTATGTATAAAAATAAAAAAATTTATTTGTGTTTATTTGTTTACACAAGTCAGGATATAATATATATAAGTGCAAGTACATTTAGCATTGACAATAATGAATCATTTCTACAGTAGACTAAATCTAAAAATAATAAACAACAACAATAATAAAATAATGAGACGATGCATGACACTCGTATTGACAAATAGACACTTTAACACTTTAAAACACGTTTGAATTATAATAAAATATAGTTAAAATACATATAGTAGGACCATAGAGCCATACAAACCAGATTAAACATATTAAAAAAGAGCACAATAAAAAAACAAACATGATTATTGCCAATAACCTCATGTATTCCTGTTTACATATTAAACATTTCCATAAATATTTTCATTTATTTATATTTATAATTTAACAATTATTTTATATATTAAAGGAATTTATTAAAACACAATTCGAAACGAGGTCGCATTGTCGGCTATTAGAAATAATTGAACGTGGATGGAATTTACAAAATCCCGCTTTTAATATTGATTAAATAATTCAGTTACGCAAATACAAAAAAAATCACACACGAACGCATTCGATGCATAGAAATTGCGAAATTCTTTTACGCTATTTATCGATTTGTTTTATTCACCAAATGTTAACGTAATTAAATATTTTACAATTAAAATACGTGAAAAAATTGTAAATAGTAATTGTGATTAATTAAATTTTATAAACCTTCAATTAAAATGTATATTACTCATTCAAAATATTCGTTGCATATTTTCAGTATATACTGCCTTTCAAAAAAATCAGAACACAAAGTATTTATTGGACGATTTTAATTAAATTTACAGAATTTAATCATGTAAATGAACTGCATCGATGATCAAAAAATCAATTGTTTTAGTTACTATTTAATGGAATTTTTCCTTGATTTCACCATTATGAAGAGCTGCTGATTTTTTAATGTAATTGCTTCTAATATCCAAGTAGCTTCTGAGTAGTTTGACGTTTCAGTTTCTAAAACATAAAAAGATGCCCCGTGTTCGTCGGCGTGCACAATATCATCATCTAAGTGAATTTGAAAGGGGTCGCATTATTTCAATGCGAGAAGGGGGTTTTTCGGTTCGTGCTATTGCTGAAAGGGTAGGCCGTAGTGTATCGGTGATCGTACGCTGCTGGTCTAGATGGTCCGAAGCCGGAGAGAATCGACGTAGACTTGGATCAGGACGTTCAAGAAGCACCACTGAGCGTGAAGATCGAGCTCTTCGTCTTACAACTTTAAGGGACAGATTTACAACGTCGCGGGCATTGGGAAATGACTGGTTGGCTCTAAATGGCCAAAGAGTATCCATGGCTACTGTTTACAGAAGAATCCGCAGTTTTGGTATAAGATCCTACCGTCCACAATTGTGTCTACCTCTTACTCCGCAGCATCGCAGAGCAAGACTTGATTGGTGCAGGGAAAGAAAACATTGGACCCATGAATGGAA
Organism: Philonthus cognatus; assembly: GCA_932526585.2. Classification (NCBI taxonomy): domain Eukaryota; kingdom Metazoa; phylum Arthropoda; class Insecta; order Coleoptera; family Staphylinidae; genus Philonthus; species Philonthus cognatus. The sequence goes on along the minus strand of CAKOBO020000027.1, from coordinate 328,052 downwards.
TAACATTATCTTCAGCGATGAGTCTCGCTTCTGATTAAGGGCTCATGATGGTCGCAGAAGAGTGAGACGTCGACGCGGTGAACGCAGAATTTTACAATTTGCTGTTGAAAGACATACGGCTCTTACACAGGGAGTTATGGTTTGGGGGGCGATAGCATATGGTAGTCGGTCTCCTTTAGTTTTTTTAGAAGCAAGTCTTAACGTGATTCGGTATATTGACAACATTTTACGGCCAGTGTTAGTGCCCTATGTAAATGGCTTTCAGAACCCCATTTTTCAACAAGATAATGCTCGACCTCACACAGCGGCAATTACAAGACAGTTTTTTTGATAGTGCCGAAATCAATTTGTTACCTTGGTCATCTCGTTCTCCAGATCTATCGACAATAGAACATGTTTGGGATATGATAGGTGTTAGAATAAGTAACTTACAGCACCCCGCTAACACTGTAATGGAACTTAGAGGTCAAATTTATCGAAGTTTGGAATGAAATACCCCAAGTCGATATTGACAGCCTGATTTCTAGCATGCCTCGACGTGTTAATGAGTGTTTGGGAAATCGTGGAGGCCCAACACGTTATTAATTTTTATTCATTTGTTTTTTTGTTTTTCAAGTTGATTTTTTGATCATCGATACAGTTCGTTTACATGATCAAATTGTCTAAATTTTATTAAAATCGTGCAATAAATACTTGGTGTTCTGATTTTTTTGAAAGGCAGTATATTTTGACCAGAATTTATACAAGTTTTCCAAATTGGTGGTAGTCTTTTAGCATCATCTCTTTGATTAAGACAGAAGAGTAACACGAAGCCAAACAAGAAATTCACGCATCAAGTAGTACGTAGAAATCAAACAAGTGGTTGCTAGAGCAATGGAATTTTATTAGTTATTCCTGACGATGATAACTGCGACGTCATCGAAACTTCGAATTAAAAATACAATGGACCAGAGCCAAGAATATACGCGGGACCAAACCCGAAGAATCAGTGAAACATGTTACGCCCGCGAAAATCTACGTTTATACATATTTATAATATATATATATATATATATATATATATATATATATATTACCCAATTACATGTAAATTTAGAATACCAAGCCAGACGTTAACTGAAAATTTCCTTTGATGTCCCATTTCTCTAACCGCCCGAGGATTTTCTTCTGCCCAAAAGTGATAATTATGACAATTAAATACCCCATCTCTAGTGAATGTACATTCATCACTCCAAAGAATTTTAAATAAATATTTGGTTCTTCCCGAATTTGATCTAAAATCCTGTCACAAAACATATGTCTACGCTCGTTATCATTTTCATACAGTGGTTGAACTTTTCTTGCATGAAATGGACGCATTCGATTTTCTTTCAATACTGCATGGATTGTTGTTTTACTGGGGACATTTAACTGTTGAGCTATTTGTCTCGTACTAATATTGGGATCTTCTTGAACTGCATTCAATATCTGTTCATCTAGGTGAACATTGCGACGTTCCCTAGGTCTCCCTCCATCTATGTTATTATAAACGAACGACCCAAAAGTACGTAGCCTTTGGTCTAATTTTCTAAACGTATTTACGCAGGGCTGTTGGCGATTTGGATATCTTCTTTGGCACTAGTTGCATTACCATTGCAGAATCCAAATATCATGTACATATCTGCATACTCGTTGAATGTGTACATCTTCAAAAAGTATGATGAACTTATACAAACTTACACAAATAAATTATGACAAGTATATGTCAAAGTCAAGTGAAATTTAATAAGGTTACATATGAAAATACATAGTTGCCAGGTCTATTTTTATTAAAAAAATGCTTCTGAAGAAGTTATTAATTTGTTAAAGTTTCCAATTTATTTATCACCTATGTCATTTAAATTTTACAAATGTGTAATTGATTGTAAGTTCTATTGATTTTTTCCTAAATAATAGAAAATAACACTAATTTCCAGAGATACGTTTAATATTTTAACGACCTCGTGAGATGTTACGAGAAAGAATACAATATTTTTTTATTTAGATTTTTTATCCAAAATTAATCAACGAATCATACTACCTGAAGAGTATCACACCTTTTCTGGCTACCTTGTATATATATATATATATATATATATATATATATATATATATATATATATATATATATATATATATATATATATATTACCCAATTACATGTAAATTTAGAATACCAAGCCAGACGTTAACTGAAAATTTCCTTTGATGTCCCATTTCTCTAACCACCCGAGGATTTTCTTCTGCCCAAAAGTGATAATTATGACAATTAAATACCCCATCTCTAGTGAATGTACATTCATCACTCCAAAGAATTTTAAATAAATATTTGGTTCTTCCCGAATTTGATCTAAAATCCTGTCACAAAACATATGTCTACGCTCGTTATCATTTTCATACAGTGGTTGAACTTTTCTTGCATGAAATGGACGCATTCGATTTTCTTTCAATACTGCATGGATTGTTGTTTTACTGGGGACATTTAACTGTTGAGCTATTTGTCTCGTACTAATATTGGGATCTTCTTGAACTGCATTCAATATCTGTTCATCTAGGTGAACATTGCGACGTTCCCTAGGTCTCCCTCCATCTATGTTATTATAAACGAACGACCCAAAAGTACGTAGCCTTTGGTCTAATTTTCTAAACGTATTTACGCAGGGCTGTTGGCGATTTGGATATCTTCTTTGGCACTAGTTGCATTACCATTGCAGAATCATCTTCAAAAAGTATGATGAACTTATACAAACTTACACAAATAAATTATGACAAGTATATGTCAAAGTCAAGTGAAATTTAATAAGGTTACATATGAAAATACATAGTTGCCAGGTCTATTTTTATTAAAAAAATGCTTCTGAAGAAGTTATTAATTTGTTAAAGTTTCCAATTTATTTATCACCTATGTCATTTAAATTTTACAAATGTGTAATTGATTGTAAGTTCTATTGATTTTTTCCAAAATAATAGAAAATAACACTAATTTCCAGAGATACGTTTAATATTTTAACGACCTCGTGAGATGTTACGAGAAAGAATACAATATTTTTTTATTAAGATTTTTTATCCAAAATTAATCAACGAATCACACTACCTGAACAGTATCACACCTTTTCTGGCTACCTTGTATATATATATATATATATATATATATATATATATATTTATATATATATATATTTATATATATATATATATATATTTATATATATATATATATATATATATATATATTTATGGCACTACACTCTTCAGTGGAGTTTCCCCGCTTCCTTTTGAAGCCCTTTCAATTCATTTGTTGGGGTGGATTAGTCCCCTATATGTTTTTCGTTTGTTTATGTCGTCCTATTCTTTGTTCTTCTTGCTATCTCCCTCCAAGTGTATCTATCTTGTGCCTTTTCCTGCCAGTTGTTTATTCCTAGCTTTCTGAAATCCTCCTTCACTTTGTCTTCATGTGTTTCTTGGTCTTCCTCTTCCTCCTCTGTTGTTTAGTTGCCATTCCATTATGGTTCTCACGGTACTTTCTGCTCCAGATCTCCACACATGTCCTAACCATTTTATTAGTGCACCTTTAATTGTGCTTAGTACATCCTCACCTCCAAGTGCATCCACTATTTCCTCGTTTGTTCGTCGCCTCCTAAGATTTTCTTCAATTTGTATTGGTCCTAGTATTCTTCTTAATAGTCTTCTTTCCAGTATTTGGAGTTTTAGTTCATCTTTTTGCGTGTGTCATCTTCTTTGCTGCGTATGTTAATATAGGTCTAATTACGGTTTAATAAACTTTAAGTTTTGTTTTTCTACTTAGTAAGCAAGCTTAATAACACTATTAAAACAATCCAAGTGATTTTTATTAGTTTACCAAAGAAATAACATAACATTCCAAATTAAGTATTTTGTAGTATTCAAATTATCATAATTTTATCTTAAAAAATATTACACACCTAAACCTAAGTTAATCCTAATTATATTTCTTCCTTAATAAAATGCATATATACTTTTGTGCTCGTCTTTCGTCATTCATGCCGTATTTAATTCCTAAAGTGTACATCCACTTCGAAAACTGCGCAGCGAGTTTTCGCAAACTACTTTATAAACGTGCACGTGAAACGCGGATTATACAGCAAGTTAACGAGCGCAAAGTAAAGGAACAAGCAAAAAATCTCGGGGATGATCCCCGTTATTAACCCCGGATAGATTTCGGCTAGTAAATAATGGCGTCTTCTCGTAATCTGCGGAATATGATTAAACATCGACTAAGTCTAAAATAACATTGAATATAGTAATGGGCGTAATCGAATGATATCAATAATGGATTGATGAGATTCGAAATAAATTGGTAAACGAATGACCGCGAGCGCGCATGATTTCTCGAGAGATTATTCAAAATATTGCTAGAGAAATCACTGTATTGATCACTGAAGCGATCGTTTGTAACATTGCTCGATAGATTGTTCGAAAAATTGCTCAAGAGATCACTCGAATTGTTTCTACTAATTTGAGTGATCTTTCGAGCAATCATTCAAGAGATCTATCTAGTAATCATTCGAGCAATCTCTGGAGCAAACTCTCGAGCAATCATTCGAGGAATCTTTTGAGTTATCTCTCGAGCAGTCATCTAAGAGATCTCTCGAGTAATTCGAGCAAAATTTTGAGTTTTCTTTTTAACAGTTATTTAAGAGATCTCTCGAGCAATTATTATAATATCTTATTATAATCGAATAATTCGATTATGCTCATCCGGACGATCCTAAAACGGAAATTTTATTGCTCGAAAGATATCTCGAATAATTACTCGAGGGATCGCTCGAATGATTGTTTAAAGAAATTTCATACTCAAATTGGGTTTGATTAAACTTTTAAGCCTTATATTAATTTTCTTTCACTTTATTGTTGACAACATTGCAACATGTTTCACCAGACAGTGACTTCATAAGGCAGATGAATAATTAATTATGCATCTGCCTGATTATGCATCTGCCTGATGAAGCATAACATGTTGCAGTGTTCAAAAATAAATTTAAATCTTACAAACTTATTAATTTATTATTTCAGATGTTCATCTAATCAATTAAATAATTTATTTTTTTATTGTAAATAATTTATTGCGGTAGATTATTATGTAAATTGTCATTTAAGTGAACATACGAGCAATCATTTCAGCAACCATTCGAGCGATCATTAACGCGATTATTTGAGTAATCTCTTGAGCAATAATCTCTTGCGAAATTATTCGGGCAATCGTTTGATTGTCAGTTTAATAAAAATTCCAATTATTTCCAACACTATGTATAAAATATTATAAACATCTCGATCTTTACGTTACTCTCTCATTCCAGAAAGTATCGCTTTGTTTTTTGGGTCAAGTGATTCCAATCAAATTACGCTTTCAAACATAATCAAGATTAATAAAAAGCTTGCAAACTTGTACAAGCATTTAACTAACCGTATTTTTTTAATGCAAAGTTCCCAACTCTGGGGACTTAAGAAGGATAGTCACATTTCGCTTCACCTATTTTATAAATTCTTAAGTAAAATGTTTCCAATTCTTTACATTGGTGAGGGGAAGTTTATTTAGGAAATACACCTGAAATGTTAAAGTGTCAAAAGAATGTTCTTTTAGCAAAAACCAGTGTTTAATGAAATTTGAGTTATATTAGCCTTCAAAAGATCTATCAAATGACCAATCGATTTATCATTCAAATGACCAATTTAACGATAATTCGGATTACCAATCTTTCTGTCCTTTTTTTTCGAATTTTGAATTATTTTAATACTTTTTGGAATTGCATTCTGGAAAAAATTGATTTAGAACTGCATTCAGAAAAATATTATACGCTTATACTCTGCTTAATTTATTGAAATCTTGTGATTGTTTTTTATTCTTGTATAAAGAAATTCAAATAAATCACAAACCCACTCACAAACTCCGGGACAGTATCGTTGATAAACGACTGGACAATTACAGTCCTCCGTCTCATCAATCACGGTTTATGTGTATGGCTTCAGGTACTTTCAAAATTATGTGGGTAATTGGGGCCTTCACCTACTGATACACTAATTATATCCACCGGAGGATTTGTTTGCGGAACTTTCTTGGCAAAGTAACCGGAGGATAGTGATCACGTCCCACTTTACGCGTCTCTTATCGGGAAGTTATCCACCCCCGCGCTCCTTACCGAACTGAACTGAGACACACAAAACCAGATACGAATCGCGAATCGTAATTTATACATGTATGTATGTATGTATCATACAGAACAGAAGAGCGAAAGAGAGCAGGAAGCCCGAGTATTGTTAGTTAGCCCCGGCATCAAATTGTAATTAAGATACGGCTCAGTCAACTTAGCCCCCCGAAGTTTGATTTTTTTGAAAAAAACTATTGCGCTAGACGGGCCTTAGCTAGCGCCAGCTAGCGCCACAAAAATTAGAGCTAGCGCCATTACGACAAGAAAGTTACGGGGGTTTGAACTTTCGGGGGGCTAGGTTGATGCTAGCCCCCCGAGTTTGGATTTTTTAAGATTTTTTACACTATTCGGATTCCTCAGAGCTAGCGCCAGCTAGCGCCACCAATTTAAAAGCTAGCGCTACCCCCACAACCTTAAAAAATGGTAAAACATTTTTAACCCCAGCCCCCCGAAATGAGAATTTTTTAATCAAATCAGGTGGAAAAGCTTGCTTAGAGCTGGCGCCAGCAGAATATGAAAAAAAATTGTCTCAAAAAAATCAGGTAAAAAAATATTCACATCCAAATTTTGATACGAGAGCTTTCACATACTGTGTGCGTATTACCATTTACTTGCTGAATTTCAATACAAAATTATGTCTGGCATTTAAAATACTGCTTTCAAAAATATATCGGCCTTCTAACTACCTTATTTATGTTCATAGACATCAGCTATTCGAAATATGATGCATGGAAAACAGTAGCGTAACTAAAAATTGTGTTTTCACTCCTTGCTAATTTAAATCGTCATAACTCGGAAACTAACGGTACGATTTTAATTTTTCTTTCGTCGTTGGAACACCTAAAATGATGTTTATTAACACTGCTAACAAGAGAGCTAGCGCCAGCAAGACAGTGGCGTAACTGACGATTGATTTTTTACTCCTTGATAATTTAGGTCGTTATAACTCGGAAACTAACTGTACGATTTCATTTTTTTTTTCGTTGATTGAATGACGAGAGTATTATTTATAACCACTGCCAACAAGAAAGCTAGCGCCAATAAGACAGTGGCGTACCTGACGATTGATTTTTTACTCCTTGATAATTTAAGTCGTTATAACTCGGAAACTAACTGTACGATTTCAATTTTTTTTTCATTCATTAAATCACTAAAGTAATGTTTATAACCACAGCTAACAAGAAAGCTAGCGCCAGTAAGACAGTGGCGTACCTGACGATTGATTTTTTTACTCCTTGATAATTTAAGTCGTTATAACTCGGAAACTAACTGTACGATTTCAATTTTTTTTTTCGTTGATAGAATGACTAAAGTATTGTTTATAACCACTGCCAACAAGAAAGCTAGCGCTAGTAAGACAGTGGCGTACCTGACGATTGATTTTTTACTCCTTGATAATTTAAGTCGTTATAACTCGGAAACTAACTGTACGATTTCAATTTTTTTTTCGTTGATAGAATGACTAAAGTAATGTTTATAACCACTGCCAACAAGAAAGCTAGCGCCAGTAAGACAGTGGCGTACCTGACGATTGATTTTTTACTCCTTGATAATTTAAGTCGTTATAACTCGGAAACTAACTGTACGATTTCAATTTTTTTTTCGTTGATGGAATGTATAAAGTAATGTTTATAACCACTGCTAACAAGAAAGCTAGCGCCAGTAAGACAGTGGCGTACCTGACGATTGATTTTTTACTCCTTGATAATTTAAGTCGCTATAACTCGGAAACTAACTGTACGATTTCAATTTTTTTTTTCGGTGATGGAATGACTAAAGTAATGTTTATAACCACTGCCAACAAGAAAGCTAGCGCCAGTAAGACAGTGGCGTACCTGACGATTGATTTTTTACCCCTTGATAATTTAAGTCGTTATAACTCGGAAATTAACTGTACGATTTTAATTTTGTTTATGTTGACTGAATCACTAAAGTAATGTTTATAACCACTGCTAACAAGAAAGTTAGCGCCAGTAAGACAGTGGCGTAACTGACGATTGATTTGTTACCCCTTGATAATTTAAGTCGTTATAACTCGGAAACTAACTGTACGATTTCAATTTTTTTGTTGTTGATTGAATCACTAAAGGAATGTTTATAACCACTGCTAACAAGAAAGCTAGCGCCAGTAAGACAGTGGCGTACCTGACGATTGATTTTTTACCCCTTGATAATTTAAGTCGTTATAACTCGGAAATTAACTGTACGATTTTAATTTTTTTTCGTTGATTGAATGGCTAAAGTAATTTTTATAACCACTGCCAACAAGAAAGCTAGCGCCAGTAAGACAGTGGCGTACCTGACGATTGATTTTTTACTCCTTGATAATTTAAGTCGTTATAACTCGGAAACTAACTGTACGATTTCAATTTTTTTTTTCGTTGATTGAATGACGAGAGTAATGTTTATAACCACTGGCAACAAGAAAGCTAGCGCTAATAAGACAGTGGCGTACCTGACGATTTATTTTTTACTGCTTGATAATTTAAGTCGTTATAACTCGGAAACTAACTGTACGATTTCAATTTTTTTTTTGTTGATTGAATGACGAGAGTAATATTTATAACCACTGCCAACAAGAAAGCTAGCGCCAATAAGACAGTGGCGTACCTGACGATTGATTTTTTACTCCTTGATAATTTAGGTCGTTATAACTCGGAAACTAACAGTACGATTTCAATTTTTTTTCCGTTGATGGACTGACTAAAGTAATGTTTATAACCACTGCCAAAAAAAAAGCTAGCGCCAGTAAGACAGTGGCGTACCTGACGATTGATTTTTTACTCCTTGATAATTTAAGTCGTTATAACTCGGAAACTAACTGTACGATTTCAATTTTTTTTCGTCGATTGAATCACTAAAGTAATGTTTATTACGACTGCTAACAAGTAAGCTAGCGCCAGTAAGACAGTGGCGTACCTGACGATTGACATTACTTTAGTGATTCAATCAACGAAAAAAAAATTGAAAACGTACAGTTAGTTTCCAAGTTATAACGACTTAAATTATCAAAGAGTAAAAAATCAATCGTCAGGTACGCCACTGTCTTACTGGCGCTAGCTTTCTTGTTAGCAGTGGTTATGATCATTACTTTAGTGATTCAATCAACGAAAACAAAATTGAAATTGAACAGTTAGTTTCCGAGTTAGAACGAGTGAAATTATCAAGGAGTAAAAAATCAATCGCTAGGTACGCCACGGTATTACTAGCGCTAGCTTTCTTGTTAGCAGTGGTTATAAACATTGCTTTAGTGATTCAATCAACGAAAACAAAATTGAAATCGTACAGTTAGTTTCCGAGTTATAACGACTTAAATTATCAAGGAGTAAAAAATCAATCGTCAGGTACGCCACTGTCTTACTGGCGTTAGCTTTCTTGTTAGCAGTGGTTATAAACATTACTTTAGTGATTCAATCAACGAAAACAAAATTAATTAAAATCGTACAGTTGGTTTCCGAGTTATAACGACTTAAATTTTCCATGAGTAAAAAATCAATTGTCAGGTACGCCACTGTCTTACAGGTGCTAGGTTTCTTGTTAGCAGTGGTTATAAGCAGTACTTTAGTGATTCAATCAACGAAAACAAAATTGAAATCGTACAGTTAGTTTCCGAGTTATAACGACTTAAATTTTCCATGAGTAAAAAATCAATCGTCAGGTACGCCACTGTCTAACTGGCGCTAGCTTTTTTGTTAGCAGTGGTTATAAACAGTACTTTAGTGATTCAATCAACGAAAACAAAATTGAAATCGTACAGTTAGTTTCCGAGTTATAACGACTTAAATTTTCAAGGAGTAAAAAATCAATCGTCAGATACGCTACTGTCTTACTGGCGCTAGCTTTATTGTTAGCAGTGGTTTTGAACATTACTTTAGTGAATAAATCAACAAAAACAATATTGAAATCGTACAGTTAGTTTCCGAGTTATAACGACTTAAATTATCAAGGGGTAAAAAATCAATCGTGAGGTACGCCACTGTCTTACTTGCGCGAGCTTTCTTGTTAGCAGTGGATATAAACATTACTTTAGTGATTCAATCAACGAAAACAAAATTGCAATCGTACAGTTAGTTTCCGAGTTATAACGACTTAAATTATCAAGGGGTAAAAAATCAATCGTCAGGTACGCCACTGTCTAACTTGCGCTAGCTTTCTTGTTTGCAGTGGATATAAACATTACTTTGGTGATTCAATCAACGAAAACAAAATTGAAATCGTACAGTTAGTTTCCTAGTTATAACGACTTAAATTATCAAGGGGTGAAAAATCAATCGTCAGGTACGTCACTGTCTTACTTGCGCTAGCTTTCTTGTTAGCAGTGGATATAAATATTACTTTAGTGATGCAATCAACGAAAACAAAATTGAAATCGTACAGTTAGTTCCGATTTATAACGACTTAAATTTTCAAGGAGTAAAAAATCAATCATCAGGTACGCCGCTGTACTACTGGCGCAAGCTCTTTTGTTAGCAGTGGTTATAAACATTACTTTAGTTATTCAATCAACGTAAAAAAAATTGAAATCGTACAGTTAGTTTCCGAGTTATAACGACTTAAATTTTCAAGGAGTAAAAAATCAATCGTCAGATACGCCACTGTCTTACTGGCGCTAGCTTTCTTGTTAGCAGTGGATATAAACATTACTCTAGTGATTTAATCAACGAAAACAAAATTGAAATCGTACAGTTAGTTTCCGAGTTATAACGACTTAAATTATCAAGGGGTAAAAAATCAATCGTCAGGTACGCCACTGTCTTACTTGCGCTAGCTTTCTTGTTAGCAGTGGTTATAAACATTACTTTAGTGATTCAATCAACGAAAAAAAAATTGTAATCGTACAGTTAGTTTCCGAGTTATAACGACTTTAATTATCCAGGAGTAAAAAATCAATCGTCAGGTACGCCACTGTCTTACTGGCGCTAGCTTTCTTGTTGGCAGTGGTTATAAACATTACTCTCGTCATTCAATCAACGAAAAAAAAAATGAAATCGTACAGTTAGTTTCCGAGTTATAACGACTTAAATTATCAAGGAGTAAAAAATCAATCGTCAGGTACGCCACTGTCTTACTGGCGCTAGCTTTCTTGTTGGCAGTGGTTATAAACATTACTATCGTCATTCAATCAACGAAAAAAACGAAATGAAATCGTACAGTTAGTTTCCGAGTTATAACGACTTAAATTATTAAGGAGTAAAAAATCAATCGTCAGGTACGCCACTGTCTTGCTGGCGCTAGCTTTCTTGTTAGCAGTGTTAATAAACATCATTTTAGGTGTTCCAACGTTGAAAGAAAAATTAAAATCGTATTGTTAGTTTCCGAGTTATGACGATTTAAATTAGCTAGGAGTGAAAACACAATTTTTAGTTACGCTACTGTCTTCCATGCATCAAATTTCTAATAGCTGATGTCTATGAATATAAATAAGGTAGTTAGAAGGCCGATATATTTTTGGAAGCAGTATTTTAAATGCCAGACATAATTTTGTATTGAAATTCAGCAAGTAAATGGTAATACGCACACAGGATGTGAAAGCTCTCGTATCAAAATTTGGATGTGAATATTTTTTTACCTGATTTTTTTGAGGGAATTTTTTTTTCATATTCTGCTGGCGCTAGCTCTAAGCTAGCATTTCCACCTAATTTGATAAAAAAATTCTCATTTCGGGGGGCTGGGGTTAAAAATGTTTTATCATTTTTTAGGGTTGTGGGGGTAGCGCTAGCTTTTAAATTGGTGGCGCTAGCTGGCGCTAGCTCTGAGGAATCCGAATAGTGTAAAAAACTTAAAAAATTCAAACTCGGGGGGCTAGCATCAACCTAGCCCCCCGAAAGTTCAAACCCCCGTAACTTTCTTGTCATAATGGCGCTAGCTCTAATTTTTGTGGCGCTAGCTGGCGCTAGCTAAGGCCTGTCTAGCGCAATAGTTTTTTTCAAAAAAATCAAACTTCGGGGGGCTAAGTTGACTGAGCCGTATGAGCCCGGAAAATAGTTGTTTAAATGAGTATTTGAATTCGTCTTTGTAAGGAAAATTAGTTATAGATTGCCAAATATACCGCAATTTTTATATTTTTTTATTAAGTTCTATGCATTTCTAAAGTACTTGCTACATTTAAACTAAAAATATTCAAGATAATGCACAGCGATTGTAGAAATTGTTCTTGTGAGGTTTTAATAAAGCTAAAAGCGCTGGATTTTGCTTTAAAAAATAAACTACTGAAATTCCATAATTATAGCGGTGATTTATGCTTAGGCAGTTTCTGGCGACATTTATATTATTGGATTTTTCTATTTTTATAAAACAAAAGGCAGACGAGAGCCTACGAATATGGAATTGAAGTAAGGCTCAATTGCTTTTACGCGAAAATTAAGGCGTAAAATTTAATTAAAATTACTGCTTTTTTGCCAAGTGAAATAAATAACACAACCAATAAAAATGCATGGATTAAATAATTAAACATAACTTTTTTTAAAAAAATGTGTGCATTTCACGAAACAAAGGGCAAACGACTACCAAAGAATCAATCTTTGATGTGACGTAAAAAACTGTTTGTTTTATTAAAAATGAAAAATCGTGTTTTTAATAACTGGGAAAACATTTTTTTATAAGTAATAATCGAAATATTTTAATAACAAAATATTTACATTCTCTCCACACATTATCAAGCCAGGTCAAATAATAAAATGTATCAAATTAACTTATTTAATAATTTAACAACAAAAACATGTTGCGTTAGTGCATCAATAGCGCTTAATAAATTAAGTACAAAATTATCTGTTTTAATTATAATTTAATTACAAAAAATCTATTTTTTTCATTTACCTTTTTCTATCTCACTTAGTACTGTAATTAATTAATGTAAAACAATATCGTTCCGAACGCTATGATTTTTTTCCCTTTCTCTCTCTCTCTCTCTGCCTCTCTCTTTCTAGCTATCTGTTTTGAATTAATTAAATCCTTTTCATGGCGTAATAAACTCGCGCCAACCTTTGTACAAAAGGGATCGTGTTTTTCTTGTCTTTTCCATGAATCCGCGTATGGAATTAAATTATATGCGAAAGGCCCGAGGAGGCCTGATCAAATTTGTTATCCAAATTACACATAATTATTTTCCGTTTGCGTTCGACAATAATTTAATTAGTATTTTGAGGGACGTCACTTTTACTATGTTACGTGACAACATCGAAGATATTATGTTACAGTGAGTGATTTGATGTTATTTAGGAAATATCGTATGTTGCAAAATTACAGGGAATGAATATTAATTGTTTTAAGCCATCTATAGGCGCATTTCGAGATTTATCCCTCATCAGTATAGCGATGCTTAAGACGTTCAATACAAAAAATAGTTATAATAGGAATCGTTTAAACCTTTAATTCAAATTATTTTATAAGGATTCGAATCATCTATGTTTAGATTTGAATACGGATCGCCAATCATTTCTCATCAAAGTATTTGAATAACCCTTTTGAATCCTCTAAAAGGATTCGAACCATCTTGCCCTGCTTTGGTTGAATATAACATCAAGCAACGTGTGTCTATTTGTTTTGTCATAGCTACACAACTAAAAAGTAAAAATCGTCAGTAGATAAAACCCACGTCAGTTTTCCTTCTTTGACTACGCAACCGGCGAAACTGGCGCGCGGCTAATATTATGAAAAACTGAGATTCGAACAAGAAACGCGAGAGCATCACCAAAATTTCAGTAAACCAAAATTCACAGTGATTCAGAAAAGAAGAATGGGCGCACCGCCAACGAAGCGCCGAAAGGCGATAGCCGCCAAACACCGAACCACCGAATACCGCAGGAATCCGTTCTTTAACTTCCTGAAAACCTTCAAAGTGAAACACCCGATGCAGCCGGAGCTGAAGATCGCCGTGCAAGCGGCGCGGACCTGGCAAGCACTGCCCGATAAAGAGAGGAGGAGGTTCACTGGGTGTTTTCCCGGGGAGGAGAACCACGGAGTTGTTTAAAGCTTTTTTTGAAGATTTACAGCATATACAATATATGGGGATATGTATACTTAAAAGAAAAACTCCCGCTACAATTATTTAGCGTTAATAAATAACAAAATATATGAAATTATATAAAAATTAGGTAGGCAGAAATTCGACCGCTGCATAAATACCAATACGAAAGGAAGTCCATATATGCGGTTCCACCTAGCCCGGTTTTCATAAATGAAATATTGCCAGTGGAGAGGAATTAATTACTAAATTGAATGCGCGCACCTATTACATTCGAAATTCCAATTTTAACCCGATGCACACATTTAATAATATAAATGTCGCCGTAAACTGCCTCCGCATAATTAACCGCTATAATTATGGAATTTCAGTAGTTTTTTTTTTAAGCAAAATCCAGCGCTTTCACCTTTATTAAAACCTCACAAAAACATGTTCTCCACTCGCTGTGCATTATCTTGAATATTTTTAAATTAAAGGTAGCAAGTACTTTAGAAATGCATGAAACTTAATAAAAAAATATAAAAAGTGCGATATATTTCGCAATCTATAACTAACTTTTCTTACAAATACGAATTCAATTACTCATTTAAACAACTATTTTTCGGGCTCATACCAAATGCCGATATTGGACTATATATTTAGGTTAATTGATAAAGCTGATAAATGTTGAAGTTTATCTTCACTTTTATATAAATAAAACAATTTAAACTTTTTCAAATATATACTGTGCATTCGCTACAATTGTTTCGCCACACTGTAGCTTCTTCAGGCAAAGAAATGATCATTTCTTCGCCAAATTTTCAGGCTTTTCTAACCTCGAAATTTTACTAATAAATATGTGGGGAGAATGTAAATATTTTGTTATTCAAAAATTTCGATTATTACTTATAAAAAAATGTTTTCAGAGTTTTTAAAAACGCGATTTTTCATTTTAATTAAAACAAACAGTTTCTTAATATAGAAAAAACGCAGCTCAAAATTGAGCATTGATTAAAGCGTAAAAACAATTGAACATCACGTCACATCAAAGATTGATTCTTTGGTAGTCGTTTGCTGTTTGTTTGGTGAAATGCACACATTTTTCAAAAAAAGTTATGTTTTATTATTTAATCCATGCATTTTTTTGTTTGTGTTATTTATTTCACTTGGCAAAAAACAGTAATTTTAATTAAATTTTACGCCTTCATTTTCGCGTAAAAACAACTGAGCCTTACTTCAATTCCATATTCGTAGGCTCTCGTCTGCCTTTTGTTTTATAAAAATAGAAAAATCCGTGGACAAAGGGACGCTTAATTATTTGAGTCAGCATTTTTTTTTTCCAACATAATTACTTTATACTGTTACTATGGTGCATATAAACTAACATCTTATGGTGCTATTAAAAGACGGTTTTCTCATAAAACACATTGTCATTGACGATTAAAATACGCATGAACATTTATAAATTTTATTAATTAATTGTCTGCGAACGATTCTTTGAAATAAAAATTACAATTAATAAAGTGTGATTCTGCTTTCTCTTTAGGTGTTTCTAGATCTTTCTGATTTTTTTATATTTTTCTCTTCAATTGCTCGTCTCATATTCTGTTGTAATCACTTTTTTACTCGTTCAAGCCCCAAGAACTGTTTCTTTCAAAGTTGCTTTTAACATAGAATATTCTGGCCATAAAGAAGCTGGTGATAAGGTTTGCGACTACAATTAAATTAAAAAAAGTAGCATTTTACGCAAAACACTTCCTCATACTTACCCTCTTGTCAAGAAAAGAATATATTACATCATCCGTAATGTTCGTGATTTCCGATGTTCCTTCCCATTCTTTAAACATGACATACACTTTCGTACGCAGTTGCTTTTCCTTTTCCAGAATTTTTGTTGGAGCCATTGGAACGCTTATCTCCGTTTCGTTAAAATGCACAGTCTATTTTTTGACAGTATTGAAAAACTGGAAACCCTTTAGATTAACTGTATAGCCCTTTAAAGAGTATATGTTGAAAAAGAAAGCAATTGTGTTTCACAAAATGACTCCACGCATGACTCCTTAATTTTACCTCTTAACAATATTTCAGTGTTTTATACGCCTAGCGCACGAAATAATATTTCGAGTTTAGAAACTCTTGATTTAGCTATAATTTTTCCTTCGTACTAATATAAATCTAACTCTAATTTTTCATTGATGTGAAATTATTTTATGAAAATGCATGTGCCAGCTAAGCGAATATTTAATCGAGTCTGTTTGCTCGAGGACGAAAATCGCTGGCGTGGAAATATTGTTGTCGAGTAATTTAATTGTAATGGAAATTGCTGTGAATTTATACCTTGTTATCTTAAAGATGTGTCCCCGGGCTGGATTTGCCCCCGCTCGACATAACGCAAACCTTGTTATGTCGAGAGGATATACAATCTTGACCTCAGCTCTTGTGTATTTTGTCTCCAGATTCCATAAATGTGTACTTTGATCGGTCATTAAAATTCAACCGTCATAAATTATTCAATTATACTAAATCAACAGTTATTACCAACAATCCTACTTCCGAATTTATTATTCTAGTCAAAGTTTTAACACAAATGATTCTGAATTATATATACAGGGTGTCCCATTAGTGCGGTCTCGGAAGATATCTCAGCTCTCGTTAAAGATAGAAAAAAAATGTTTTCACCAAATTTGCTTGATTTTAAGAGCTGCATAACCTAAAATTATTTTCAAATATACAGGGTGTCCCATTATTCCATACTTAATACCAACTTTGTTATTTTAAATGGAACACCCTATATATTATTTTTTTATTTGATCCGCCTTTAAATAACCTACACAAAGATATATCATTATTGGCACTTTAGGTTATTTGTTACTTCAGAAAAAAATATTTTTTGAAAATTTTGGCAGTTTTAGTACTTTACTTAAAAATTCACTGTGTCCTTATTTTTTAAGATATCAGTCTGTAATTTTACACACATATGCAGTAAAGAATGCTCTATCCATTGACTATAACACATTATAATATTACTTATAAAACCTAATAAAAAACTACCTTCTAATATTTAATATTTAAAATGTACATAACTTCATTTTCTTAAATGGGACACCCTATATTTCTTTACTTTATCAGATCCGAAATGAAAAATGCTTTATTTTTTGTATACCCTATATTTGACAGAAAAATGTTAATATCTCCAAAACTAATGAAAATAGATAAAGGGTATGATATACAAGAAATAAAGCATTTTTTATTGCGGATTTGATAAAATAAAAAAATATAGGATGTCCCATTTAAAAAAATGAAGTAATGTACATTTTAAATATTAAATATTCGAGGGTAGTTTTTTACTAGGTTTTATAAGTAATATTAAAATGTGTTATAGTCAATGGATAGAGCATTCTTTACTGCATATGTGTGTAAAATTTCAGACTGGTATCTTAAAAAATACGAACACAGTGAATTTTTAAGTAAAGTACTAAAACTGCCAAAATTTTCAAAAAATATTTTTTTTTTAAGTAACGAATTACCTAAAGTGCCAATAATGATATATCGTTGTGTAGGTTATTTAAAGGCGGATCAAATAAAAAAATAATATATAGGGTGTTCCATTTAAAATAACAAAGTTGGTATTAAGTATGGAATAATGGGACACCCTGTATATTTGAAAATAATTTTAGGTTATGCAGCTCTTAAAATCAAGCAAATTTCGTGAAAACATTTTTTTTCTATCTTTAACGAGAGCTGAGATATCTTCCGAGACCGCACTAATGGGACACCCTGTATATATATATATATATATATATATATATATATATATATATATATATATATATATATATATGAATGCCACGAAGGGAATTAAGGGTCTAACTTGGTTAATCTTTCCTCCTAAGCCTAATTTCTCGATTTAAAATCCTGTGTTTACAAAACACAGGATTTGAAATCGAGTATTTGAAAAAAACATCTAACTTACGGATTCCTAAATCAGGATTTTAGAAAGGAATATGAAATGTTTTCGTAAATGTCAAAAAGTTAAATGATTACTATATTCTTTCAATTTTTAAAATACCCGATGTGTTAATTCGCTAAATTTCGATATTTTCCCTTATATTTTTAATGTATCAAATTTAACCCACCGCCGTTCATTTCGAACGTATCAAGATTTCCCTTATTCCTTCCCAAACCTGTTTAATTGAAAATTTCACAAGCACGCTCGCGATAAACCCCGAAAACTCAGAAATCAAATTCCGCACGCATCCATCCACCCTCATTTTTTTGTTCACGATTCAAAAATAACTCATCCCTCGTATTGAATAAAAAAAAACCGACTCGTTTCGGGGATTATAGATTTTGCCGAAAAATTCTACGCCCGGCAATTACACTCGACAATTTGTGCGGCCGAATTTGATTGCGATTTTTTTCTGCGGGATGAAGCGCTCGCACTGAAAGAGTGGCGTTTCGCGAGGGGAGGAAAAAGAAAACAAATAATTTTCAATAAAGAGTCCCAGCGGTGGAATGGCGGCTTTGATGCCGACATAAAGAATCGCGGTCCCGTGTGGGTGTTCTTTCGTTCGTTTCGAATTAATTGAAAACGTGGCTAAACGGTTTAAGCGCGATTGTCTTTTGTACATCCTTGTGGATGTCAAAATAATAATCTAATTTAATCCAGCACATACAAATTTTCCTTATTTTTTTAATTCAAATTAATAATAAAACTCATACACATACTGGGAATTTTTATTTTAAGTGTACATATTCCGATACAAAATTATAGTTTTTAAAAATAAAATTAATGTGCCTTGGAAAAAATATTGGAATACATCAATTTTAAAAGTTCGGCCTTGAAAAAAATATTGGAATACATCAATTTTAAAAGTTCAGGCTTCTCTTTAAACCAATATTTTATGCTTGTGGCGCATGAAGTAAAATTTCGAGACAAATTTTCACGGGGCTTTTCTAAACTCGAAATTTTACTTAATGCGCCACGAGCATGAAACATTTGTTCAAAGAGAAGTCTGAACTTTTAAAATGTATGTATATTTAAAAAGTTAGTACTTTTTTCTTTTGAGTAGTGCATAATTTATTGTAAGGCATGTGTTTGTTAACAATGATATAATTAATAAATAAATAGATTAAGACTTAAAAATACTTGTTACGGGGTGGGGTGCTTCGCAGTTGGAATTTATATAAAATCTTCGTTAAACAATTGAGGTGTTAAACGAAGACCCACATCGCAACTTCCGGCTAGCTATTTAGTCACTGAATAATAAAATTATGCTTACCAGGGTAATCACTTCACTGATTCTAAGTTAAAAGGTAAATGAAAGGTTTGAAATTGAACTTTAAAAGTAAATGAAAACTTTAGTCAAAGAGTAACAAAATGTATTAACACGAAACAAATTAAACAACGAATATAAATTTACAAATGAAAATAGAAAAATAAACAAGCATAAGAAAAAAACAAGAAATACAATTAAAAAAAATAACTTACGTACGACCACTGGGTTGTAAAGAATACTTGTAAAAACTTTCGCGGACGCGGACGCGGACGCGGACGGGTCAACAGACTTTTTTGAAGTGATGTTTAGCCCTTGAGGCCGGCGGTATTTATTTGGTTTGTGGTCAACCCTTAACCATTAAATATTAATATTTTGAAATACAAAATATGTCATTATATGCGCGATATGATTCTGCGTCCGGGCATATATGACATATTTTGATTCGAGCTAAGTTAGAATCAGTGAAGTGATTACCCTGGTAAGCATAATTTTATTATTTAGTGACTAAATAGCTGGCCGGAAGTTGCGATGTGGGTCTTCGTTTAACACCTCAATTGTTTAACGAAGATTTTATATAAATTCCAACTGCGAAGCACCCCACCCCGTAACATACTCCTATTTTTAGATAATTTATGATTATTAAATAAATCCCAAGAAATAAATTACAATCAAATCATTGATTGACCATCATCATTGAGGAATTGCAATTATAAAAATAAAAATTAATACCACTTTATACCTCCAACTTACAACCCTTCATAATTTTATTGTTAATCACTAATTAATTACTCTGAGCGACAGCTGACTTATCGAAATCGTCGATAGTATATTTTTAATTAACTCATCATAAACACTCGCCTGTTTATAAACGCGGACAACGATCATTTACAAAACAATCCATCAATTAAATGTGAAAAATTCACGAGATCATTACGGTAGGTAAACTATCATTTTTAATCGCTCGTTAAATTCAAAACGCGCTGCATTTAAATTCAAGTGGAGATTATTGCCAACGTTCGCCTGTTCAATTAAAATAAACAATAATCACCGAATGAATTTTATTGGAATAATCATTAACAGATATTGCATTTTAATTATTATAAATTGAATAATTACGCAAAATATTTTTGAAATAGTTTCATAGAAAAATAATACTAGGCAAGTAAAAATTATATACACTGCAGGCCAAAAGTTTGGATCCAATTTATGAGTACACATAAGAAATTAAATATGTTTTGATTCAGTAATTATAAATAATTAAAAACAGAAGAAACATGTTAGTAGTCATATCTTAAACTACTTATATTAAGGCTGCGCTCAACCCTGACTATTGATAGAATTTAAAATCGTTTTATAACATGAAGGCACAAGAAGTTGTGGAATAAAAATTAATATTTTGGTATACAGGGTGGTGATTTTTTCATTGCTCACCATTAGTATCTCGTGATCCATAAATGGTACTAGATCGGTTAAATTAGACAAAAGTTGCGATTTATCATGATGATTGAGAATTTGAAAAGAAATTCTGGATATTTTCATTAGATCCTGATTTATCATGAAAAACCTGAAAATTGTGATTACAGATTTATTTTTTATTCTGTTATACTATTGAGGCAATTTCAATCAACTACTCAACTTTATGTTTTATGTTTTAGACCACTCTAAGTTGAATAATTTTACAATGCATCAAATATGTGAACTTAATATAAGTCTATTTATGTTTATATATATATAAGAGTGCATCAAATATTTATTGAAACCAACAGCCATTTCTGCATATGTATATTCCATACTTAAAACAAACATTTAATTTTCGCTAGAAATCTTATGTAAATATTGTATGATAATTGTGATATTATTGTTTTACAAAAACTAAAACAAAATGTATAATTTAAACGTTCCTTTTCCTACATATTGTAAGTGTACACTTCTTTTTACACCACAAACAAAACACACCCTATTAAATACTCAACTCCCCTCAAATTTTCTTAGTAACAAAAAAAAAACGGTGCTTTTGCTAACTTTGTAACATAGACTTAATTATACATTATAATTTAACTTAGTGATAAATTTAAAAATAAAACTCTGTACATACAAAATATAAAATAAAATGAATCTCGAGATTTTTATGTAAATAACTGTAAAAAAATGATAATTTTAGAAGCTGTTATTATTATAATTCCATTAAAATTATGAGTAGATGTATTTTATGAAAGAAAAAAAAACATGATTGTAAAACGGTGCGTTTTTTTAAGCTTCTCGACAAAATAGAATAAACAGTGTGAAATTGTAACAATAGCAAATTGTAAAGTGAACTTAATTGGGTATTATATTTTCAAAATTTAATGTACTTAACGAGTTTTTCTGGTTAAGTACATGACGAAGAATACATTTATATAGGTAAACAATTCGTATGATAATCATGATTTTATGTTTTATGTTTAAAGTGCGCAAACTATAAGAAGCGTAAGCGTATTTTCTCGATTTCAAAGAGTTTTGAATTTGAATTTTTCTTGCTTAAGCCGTATAGAAATTAGTATTGAGTACCTTATGATTATTAATTGTTAAGCACGTGAAAAAAATACTTTAGTAAAAGTTTATGTGCATATAAATTATTAGAATGTACTTAATTATTTTTACTTATTAAGTACATGAAAAAAACACATTTATAAAAGAATTGTAAGTGAATTTCATTTCGAATTTAAACGAACTTTTTGATTTGTACTCGTTAAGTATGTGAAGAAAACACATTTATTAAGGTAAAAAAAAACTGTACAGAAACTAGTATCACGCACCTAATGATTTTTAATTGTTAAGCGCATGAAGAAATACTTACAATAAAAGTAAAAGCACTTAATAATTGTTGCTTATTGAGTACACAAAATAAATATTTACAAAAGAATTGTAAAGTGAATTTCATTTCGAACCAAAATCTACTTAATGAGTTTTATTCGTCAAGTAGATTTACTCGTCAATAGATTTATAAAGGTAGAAAAACCTTACAGAAATTAGTATCGCGTACGTAATGATTTTTAATTGTTAAGCACATGAAAAAAGTACTTAAATAAAAGTTGATGAGCCTATAAATTATTCTAATGCACTTAATAATTTTTACTTATTAAGTAGATGGTAAAATATACATTTATAAAAAATTTGTAAAGGTAAAATCATTTCTAATTTAAATGTACTTAATGATTTGTATTCGTTAATTAATTAATTACTTGAAAAAGAATACATTTATAAAGGTAACAAAACCTCCTAGAAAAAATTCCTTATATAAAACAACTGTAAAGTTACTTTAATTTCTAATTTATGTACTTAATGATTTTCCCTCGTTAATTGATGAATTACTTAAAGAAGAATACATTGATAAAGTTAAAAATTTCAATTAGTATCACGTACTTAATGATTTTAAATTGTTAAGTACATGAAAGAAATGTATTTTAATGAAAGCAAAAGCGCAAATAATCGTATATTATGTAATGAGAGTGGTATGTAGCATATTACATATAAGCGGACATGTTGCGCACAAGCCGCGCAGCGGCGAATGCAGTATTCCGCGAGTATGTAATTGCCATATCACTCGAGAAACGAACGATACTTTACCTACGTCCTGACGAAATAAGCAATAAGCATGAAATAACAACATATTTATTGTAATAATTTTTAATAGTACCATGATAGTGATGAAAACTAAATTACTACTTGATCAATATACAGGGAATAAAGCTGTACAATTTCCGACATTCGTTGTTTTTTTAAAAGAGTTCAATTTGAACCTCACTTGAAATCAGTGTTTTATACGCGTATCGCATGAAGTAAAATTTCGAGTTTAGAAAAGCCCAGAAAATTTATCTCGGGTCGCTGCGTGACCCTCGACAAACTTTTATGGGGCTTTTCTAAACTCGAAATTTTTCTTCATGCTTAACCTGGGAGTGGAAAACACTTGTTTCAAGCTCCAAATTGAACGATTATATAAAATCAACGAATGCTTTAAAAATTACAACGTAAACTCAGTAGCTGATGCGGAAACTTAACGTTCATGTCTAGAATCTATACAAATTTATATTTTAATTTGTTCATATTAAGACAATTGTACGTAAAATCAATTTTTAAAGTTAACTTTGTAATTGCTTGGCCAAATTTAATCCAAAAGTAAGCTCACAAAATGTACACTTTTAATTGCAGGTTTTTTTATAACCTTTCATTTTTATCATCTCTCGTATTTAAATTGGTTCATATTAAGACAATTTTACCTAAAATCAGTTTAAAAAGTTACCTCTGTAATTATTTGGCCGTTAATAGGTTAATATGTTGGTATTTGGTAAGTACATGGAAAATATTTATACATTTCTAAAGATAACACCGCATAGAAATGAATTTAAAGACAAACTTTGTAATTGCTTGGCCATATTTGTACAAACTTATACGAGGGGTGATAATAATAATAATAATAATAACAATAATAATAATAATAATAATAATAATAATAATAATAATCGTTTATTTCTCAGCAGAATAAATTATATTTACAGAGAAAAATACGGTTTTTTTTTTTAAATATACTAACTAAAAATGATGGGTCATCAAAAAGTAAGGTTACAAAATGTACACTTTTAATTGCATTCTTCGTAACTTTACTTTTTTATCATCGCTCGTATTTAAATTGGTTCATATTAAGACAATTTTACCTAAAATTAGTTTGAATAGTAACTTTGTAATTGTTTGGCCGTTAATGTGTTAATATGTTGGTATTTGTTAAATAAATAATTTAACATGACTTAATTTTAATTATTCCACTTTTAAAATTTGCTATTGTTATACTTTTTTCTCGCTGTGTGCCGTACATGAATTGAATAAATATTGTTTGTGAGTTTAGACTAAAGAACTATAAAAAAGAAAACTATATGAAATATGGTATATAATAAAGCTGAAGACGAAACTTAATGGGATTACGGATAAACTGCCAAAAAAAGTGAGTCTTTTTAGGGTAATCGCCAGTGGTTTTTTTTCACAGTCCATCATTGCCCGTTTTGTAAATAACTATTCAATGAGGAAATATAAATATATAAATATACAGGGTGAGTCGGGAGGAGCGCACCAAACTCTAGGAGTGTATTATACACGTGAAAATAATGTAAAAAAAACTCATTTGTTCTTATCCGATTTTCATTTGTTTTCAAGTTATGGCGTAATTAAAAATGTTCATCTAGCTTTCCACTTCTATCTGAATTTTAACATTATCAAAGTATGCCATGTTCGAGGCTTATAAACATTTGATAATTCTGACGTTTTGATGAACTGTCAGTGTACGGTGAACAGTAACTGAACGTTTAAGTTCGAATTAATGTGATTGTTAGTGTTGCAAAATGCCACATACTTATTCAAATTTATAATATGCAAATATGGTGTTTGTATATAGTTTCTGTAATGGAAATGCTACAGCTGCTGTTGAAGAATATCGTGAACGTTTTCCACACCAAAGACATCCTGATAAAAATATATTTATTAGAGTTTTCAACAAATTGTGCGAGACTGGTAAGCTTCCCAGTGCTAACATAATATATGAGCGCGCTGCTCGACAAGGTTTTGTAGAAGTAGAAAATATTCTGCATCTAGTAGAAGAAGATGCAACTACTAGCTCACGGAGAATTGCCACTCAATTGGCAATTCCACAAAAAAGAGTGATGAACACGATACACGAGCAAGGCTTATATCCCTATCACGTTCAAAAAGTACAGCACCTACAACCAGGGGATTACGCTAACCGTACGGAATTTTGTCGGTGGATAAATAATAATCATCGTAATGTATCGAGTATACTCTTTACGGATGAAGCTACATTTACCCGTGATGGCATTAACAACACTCGTAACTCTCATGTATGGTCTGATGAAAATCCCCACGCAACAGTCGAAAACAATTTTTAACATCGGTTTTCTGTAAACGTGTGGTGTGGTATGGTTGACAGTTATTTAATCGGCCCTTTCATTTTGGAGAATCGTCTCACAGGAGGCAACTACCTCAATTTTTTACAAAATGAATTACAAGGCCTGCTAGAAGATGTTCCTATAAATATTAGAATGCAGATGTACTATCAGCACGATGGAGCTCCTGCACATGTCGCTCGTCAAGTCAAGCAACATTTGGACGAACGTTTTCCAGGGCGTTGGATTGGTCGTGGAGGTCCTATTAATTGGCCTGCAAGATCTCCAGACCTCACACCACTAGATTTTTGTTTATGGGGCTGGATGAAAAATGAAGTCTACAAAATAAAAGTGGACACACGGGAATCACTAATTAGACGAATTGAGAATACTGCAGCCCATATAAAAGAAGAAAGAAATGAATCAATTGGGAGAGCAACAAACGCTTTTCGTAGACGAAGCAGAAAATGTTTAGAAGTCAATGGCGGTACTTTTGAACATTTGTTGATAGAGCGCTATGATTAAGAACATTTTTTTGTATAATAACTTGTTTATTTGTTAATATGCTATAACTTGAAAACAAATAAAAATCGGATAAGAACAAATGAACACATTATTTTCACGTGTATAATACACTCCTAGAGTTTGGTGCGCTCCTCCCGACTCACCCTGTATATGATAATCAATTAGTCAAGTTGTAAGTAGACTTGCACATTATAAAATAAGCAATCACTGATACGAAAAAGAATAAAGAAATTATTAATAAAAACATAAATTGTTGTGTTATTTAATATTCACCCACCCAAAATTACTTGTTTCCGTTTTGTATTTTTTTTTTCAGATAGGGTTACACTAATTATATTAACTAGAAAAAAGGTAAGTAGGTTAATTATTTATTTTCTTGTTTATTGTTATTAATAGGTTGTTTTAAAACAGAACTAAATATCAAACTCTTGATAGGAGAAAATATATCGGATACTTTTTTGTCATTATTCACTTGGTAAAACATTTTAAAAAAAAATTCTGGGTGAACCAAAAGTTTGTTTACATATCAAATGATGATTTAATAGAAACTAGTTATGTGAGATAAAAACTTTCTATTTATTATTAAAGTACACAAATAGGGTATTTATTTTTTAAAAATTACATCATCCATATGTGATCCTTGACTATTTTGTTCGCGAAATTTTTGAACAAAAAGTAATATCCAAAATAGGTGCTATTAACTGGCCACCTCGTAGCCCGGACTTATCCCCACTGGACTTCTTTCTTTGGGGATACCTTAAGAGTAAAGTTTTCAACAGCAACCCAGCGTCCCTAGAAGAATTAAAGAAATATTCGTGAGGAAATGCAAAACATTTCACGAAACACTTGTGAGATCGTCATTGAATATTCCCGCTCCAGGTTGCAGCAGTGTTAAAATAGTCAAGGATCACATATAAATGATGTAATTTAAAAAAATAAAATCCCCATTTGTGTACTTTAATAATAAATAGAAAGCTTTTATCTCACATAACTAGTTTCTTTTGAATCATTATTTGAAATGTAAACGAACTTTTGGTTCACCCTGTATTATAAATGTTTTCATCAAATCTATGGTTAAGAATATTTTTTACACACTAAAAAAATATGAGAATAGAGATTAATACAACAAGAAGTGTTAATTAAAGCAAACCATTTATACGTTGAGCATAAAACAGTGTGTAATAGCAAAGTGGGAAAACACGGCTGACACGGACCGGGAAAACACATAAAAATGATTTAATAAGGAGCACTGGGAGTCGACTTCCAACGTTTCTGTTTCAGTTTTCAGGAGCCGTGCACACTACTGCAGGAATGTACATACATATGTTGTAAAGTCCTGCACAATACTACGCCTGAATATATTTAGACAAGGATCTAAACGACTGCACTCTCCGTATGTAAATTCACGGGCCGCCAGTTAGTCTATCATTTTACGATCATTTGTTAAATTAAGAGATCCATGCCCGCCCCGCCCCGCTTTTCCAAAATAATTTGCCTTGAGTAATTGCGTAGGCAATACTTTCATGGCTACCCCGATATTAATTATATAAACAGCTGAATTTAAATGTGGTTACTTCATGATTTAGATCACATATGGGCAACCCACGGCCCGCGGGCCGGATCCGGCCCGCTGTAAGATATGATCCGGCCCGAGAAACATTTTGAAAAAACCCAATTAAAAAAATATTACATTAGGTACTTATACTCACGGGAGTGACTGTAAGGCGGCAAACATCAAATCAATAGATTTATTGCTTCTCAATTATTCTAAACTAGTTTATTCCAGATTATTCGTTCATTTTGCCTATATAAGCGGGTGGATGGCCCGAACGTTAGTTCAGTTCTATTTGAGCTACCGAGGTGATAACTTGGACAAGCGATATCCTAGCGAACTGCTCGAGATGTCAACTTGCTTTGTGACTTTGTGTGCATCTTGAGTGGTTACTAACTATAGTTTGTTATTAAGTTTATTGAACGAAAAGTAAACAAAAATGATGTCTGGTGGAAAGAAACGAAAAGTAGATACAGAGGGTCGTCATTTTCAAGAAAAAGGGACTGAAGAATTCTTTTTTATCTTGCACAATGGTAAGCCTATTTGTTTGCTGTTTAATAAATCCATTTCAGTAATGAAATAATTCAATATAAAGAAGCATTACTCAACTAAGCATGCTACGCTGCACTCACTGACAGGACAATTAAGAACAGACAAAATCCAGAAGCTTACCGCAAATTTAGAAAAACAGCACCAAATGTTTCATAAACAAAGAACACAACTTGATAATATTGTGAAAGCTAGTTTTATAGTTAGCTCAAAATTGGCAAAGGCATTAAAACCATTTGCCGAAGGAGAATTTATCAAGGAGTGTATGTTAGAAGTTTGCGGTATTATGTGTCCTGAAAAGAAAAAAGAATTTGAAAAAATTAGTCTGTCAAGACGAACTGTTGTTCGACGTATAGAAATGATGGCTAATGATATAAAAACAACATTGACTGACCGTATGGCTGGTTTTGAATCATTTTCCATAGCATTAGACGAGAGCACCGATTTGTTTGACACAGCTCAACTGGCTATATTTATTCGAGGTGTTGATAAGGAGTTCACTGTTACTGAGGAATTGCTTGCTATACAGCCGTTAAAAGGAACCACTACAGGAGAGGATATATTTATTGAAGTTCAAAAGGTATTCACAAGTTTTGGCTTGCCATGGTCAAAATTAATTGGAGTATGCATTGATGGTGCACATTCTATGGTCGGCTTACGTAAAGGTTTCATCGGAATTTTGAATGAAAAAGCAACAGAATTAAATGTGCTAAAAGATGATTTGATAGTCCTTCATTGCATTATCCACCAACAGAACTTGTGTTCTAAGTCCATTCAACCCCAGAATGTTATGAATGTGGTAGTAAAAGCCATCAACTTTATTCGATCCCGAGGGCTTAACCATCGTCAGTTCAAGGCGTTTTTGGATGAAATATCAGCTGAATATAACGACGTAACATATTATTGTGAAGTCAGATGGCTGAGCAAAGGAAAAATGTTGAAACGGTTTTACGAGCTTAGAAATGAGATAGCAGACTTTATGAAAATAAAAGATAAACCACTATCTGAATTAAGTGACCCAAAATGGATATGTGACTTAGCATTTCTGGTCGATCTTACAGGCTATTTGAATGATTTAAATTTGAAACTTCAAAAACCAGGACAGTTAGTAACTGATTTGTACAGCCATTTAAAAGCGTGTCAGATCAAACTACGCTTGTGGGAGTCACAGATGCTGTCTGGTAACAGTAACCATTTCAACACGCCTCTGCGTATGAAAATATTGCTTATGCTCAATATGCTGAACAACTCAAGTTACTGTCGGAACAATTTTCGAACAGATTTTGCGACTTTAAAAACATGGAAGACTGTTTCAGTTTATTTGCTACTCCTACAACATATATTGTACAAAATGCTCCAATACACTTACAAATGGAATTGATTGAGATTCAAGAAAACTCACTCCTAAAATCCAAATTTGAAAACGTAGAGTTGTGCGATTTCTACAAAAAATACTTAGAAGAAGACATTTTTCCGCAGCTTAGAAAATTCGCACGAAGATTGATTTGTGCGTTTGGCAGTACTTATAAATGCGAACAGTTCTTTTCTTTGATGAAAGTTAATAAATCAACACATCGTACAAGACTGACTGACGATAATTTGGAAAATTCTTTACGTCTTTGTGTCAGTAGAATTAATCCAAATATCGTTGGATTAGTTTCCCAAATTCAAGCTCAAGTGTCTCATTGATTTTGGTGTATTTAACTTTCGTAGTTTGTAACAATTGCTAATTTAACCATTTAATTATAATGTACCATTTTTTTAAATTTTATTTTGTTATTTTAATAAATTGTACTATAATAACATTGTCGTATTATTTCATGTCTAATATCTATCGCAAAAAATATTATCACTACTTTAAAATGCACTAAGTACTTTTAAACGCGGCCCGCGAACGTATTTGCACGCTAAAGTTTGGCCCTCAACATGTCAAAGGTTGCCCATACCTGATTTAGATAGTTACAAGTACTTACAGTGCATGCTTAAGCTGTACATTTTCTGACATTCGTTGTTTTTTGAAAGAGTTCAATTTGAAGCTTTAAACGAGTGTTTTCCACTCCCAGACTAAGCATGAAGTAAAATTTCGAGTTTAGAAAAGCCCCGTGAAAATTTGTTGAAACAAATTTTCTGGGCTTTTCTAAACTCGAAATTTTACTTCATGCGCCACGCGTATAAAACACTAAAACATTGTGAACATTAGGTATATTTGAACCTCACTTGAAATCAGTGTTTTATACGCGTGGCGCATGAAGTAAAATTTTGAGTTTAGAAAAGCCCCGTGAAAATTTGTCTGCTTGCTTAGTCTGGAAGTGGAAAACACTCGTTTAAAGCTTCAAATTGAACTGAAAAAAAAAAACAAGGAAAAATTTGTATGTTTCTTAATGTTTAATAAACTTTTTTAGACACATGACATTGAAGAAACGTTAAATATCTCGTAATAAATATGTAAGCAAAAACGTGATGTTGGGTATGCGGCATACTAAAATAAACGTGGTGTAACACGTTTTCTCATTCTATTTAACCAGAAAGCAATATTGAAAGCAATATTGTGTATTACACATCGCATACAAGTTCCCGCAGTGTGTTTCCTTCTTCATTGCAATTTGCGAGAGCCGCGCGCGCACACACACACCAACACACAGGAAGTTAACTGAAGTTAATTCCGTTTCTGGTTAGTTAACAAGCATCGAGTAATTTATCGCTCGCGCTCGCGAATCATGCTAATACGAACCTTGTAATAGGTCATTAGGGGTCATGTGCAAATATTATTTTTGACGAAATTAAATTAAAATATTAATACAAAAATCACCCAAGAAAATAATAAAGAAAAATCAACATCCAGTAAATACGAGAATAACATTAGTCGATCAAATTTCTTTTATGTGAAAGAAATAACAAATGCAGCATCGCCTTAAAATAATAAACAAGTACCGGCGCGTGGAGAAATGCTAAGACATACAGAAAGATTCAGTTCAGGGTTTAACGAACGCAAACACAACAAGTGTGCAGAGTCAGGGAAATTACGTTGACGTCAGAGAGGGATGGGTTTTATGACCAAATATGGTAGTAGATAAAGTCTAAGCAACAAAATTTGGGGAGGGGAGAACTTTGAGAGCAGCAAAGAAACAATTCTAAAAATCAGTTAGTTTTGGGACAGGGACTAGGACAGTCAGTATTTGAATTTAAATGGGGACAGTTGAGAATAGGAAGTTTCAGTGGGATGTGAGTTAGTGAAGTAATGTTGATAAAAAGAGTTAGGTATTCAGAATAGAGTTAGAAAATGGAGAATGGAGTTAGGGATAAGAGCGCTGGAGAGACTATCACGTAAGAGTAAAATTAATTCTACATCAAACCGACTAAGTTAAAATCAAACAAACAAAACCAGCGAAATAATTTAAACATCTGAGAAAAGGGGAAGATGGGGGGGGGGGGGGTGAGAATGAGGGGTGTATGGTGGTTGATGTGTAAGGCCGAACTGAGCGAGAAAACGAGGTATGTCCTACTAACTAATCGACCCAGTCGATTGATGTGTAAGGCCAATCCGAGTCAGTATTGCGCTAAGCGTCCTACTAACTAATCACACGAGTGAGGGGTGCATGGTGGTTGATGTGTGAGGCCGAACTGAGCGAGAAAACGAGGTATGTCCTACTAACTAATCGACCCAGTCGATTGATGTGTAAGGCCAATCCGAGTCAGTATTGCGCTAAGTGTCCTACTAACTAATCACACGAGTGAGGGGTGTATGGTGGTTGATGTGTAAGGCCGAACTGAGCGAGAAAACAAGGTATGTCCTACTAACTAATCGACCCAGTCGATTGATGTGTAAGGCCAATCCGAGTCAGTATTGCGCTAAGTGTCCTACTAACTAATCACACGAGTGAGGGGTGCATGGTGATTGATGTGTAAGGCCGAACTGAGCGAGAAAACGAGGTATGTCCTACTAACTAATCGACCCAGTCGATTGATGTGTAAGGCCAATCCGAGTCAGTATTGCGCTAAGTGTCCTACTAACTAATCACACGAGTGAGGGGTGTATGGTGGTTGATGTGTAAGGCCGAACTGAGCGAGAAAACGAGGTATGTCCTACTAACTAATTGACCCAGTCGATTGATGTGTAAGGCCAATCCGAGTCAGTATTGCGCTAAGTGTCCTACTAACTAATCACACGAGTGAGGGGTGTATGGTGGTTGATGTGTAAGGCCGAACTGAGCGAGAAAACGAGGTATGTCCTACTAACTAATCGACCCAGTCGATTGATGTGCAAGGCCAATCCGAGTCAGTATTGCGCTAAGTGTCCTACTAACTAATCACACGAGTGAGGGGTGTATGGTGGTTGATGTGTAAGGCCGAACTGAGCGAGAAAACGAGGTATGTCCTACTAACTAATCGGCCCAGTCGATTAATGTGTAAGGCCAATCCGAGTCAGTATTGCGCTAAGTGTGGTACTAACTAATCACACGAGTGAGGGGTGTATGGTGGTTGATGTGTAAGGCCGAACTGAGCGAGAAAACGAGGTATGTCCTACTAACTAATCGACCCAGTCAATTGATGTGTAAGGCCAATCCGAGTCAGTATTGCGCTAAGTGTCCTACTAACTAATCACACGAGTGAGGGGTGTATGGTGGTTGATGTGTAAGGCCGAACTGAGCGAGAAAACGAGGTATGTCCTACTAACTAATCGACCCAGTCGATTGATGTGTAAGGCCAATCCGAGTCAGTATTGCGCTAAGTGTCCTACTAACTAATCACACGAGTGAGGGGTGTATGGTGGTTGATGTGTAAGGCCGAACTGAGCGAGAAAGCGAGGTATGTCCTACTAACTAATCGACCCAGTCGATTGATGTGTAAGGCCAATCCGAGTCAGTATTGCGCTAAGTGTCCTACTAACTAATCACACGAGTGAGGGGTGTATGGTGGTTGATGTGTAAGGCCGAACTGAGCGAGAAAGCGAGGTATGTCCTACTAACTAATCGACCCAGTCGATTAATGTGTAAGGCCAATCCGAGTCAGTATTGCGCTAAGTGTCCTACTAACTAATCACACGAGTGAGGGGTGCATGGTGATTGATGTGTAAGGCCGAACTGAGCGAGAAAACGAGGTATGTCCTACTAACTAATCGACCCAGTCGATTGATGTGTAAGGCCAATCCGAGTCAGTATTGCGCTAAGTGTCCTACTAACTAATCGCAAGTGTGTCGAGTGTGTGATGCTAGCTCCGAGATGGTTTTTGTGGGTTTCCTATCTCGTAATGCAAATGCAGGGGCTAGTTAATTTTGCTCCCACAAGTAGAGTCATACATTTTTTTGAGTTTAACCAAATGCACATGACTTTTAAGCATAAACGTTGGGTAATATATTTTGTGAATATAAATAATATAAGACATATCAATTCATTAGAAATGTCATGAAAGGTCAATAAACTTTGCATACGTTAAGCTCATATCCTGTTTTATTTATTGTCCACACATCCTCCTAGTCAAATTAAAAGGGAATAAAGACACAGTATTTACGATAATGCATATTGACACAAACAACGAACCTGGTAAATAAATAAAAGGGTTACTACATACACAACACAACGTAAACAATAATACAAATTATAAATTTGTATAATACCTAGGGTCGCATCATTACAACCTTATAACTTTAATCCAGAAATAATTTAAAAGTTCCGGACGTTTAAGCCGGTGCGCGCTGACATTGAAAAATATATGATTACACATGCACTTTTCCGCGGAAAAACAGATGTATAAATCCAAATTTTACGAGCACTTAGCAAAGGTGACGTTTATAAGTCGGGCGCTCGGGCTCCTGGATGTGATGGCGTGTAGTAAATATAGAGACAGCCCTCTGACATCCAGGTGATGTTAATTATGCATGCACCTCTTCCTCCTTGCCATCACAGACACAGACGGAAATATCGATCCACTCGAGAAATAAAGATAAGGAGATAAAAAAAGAATAATAATAATAGGAGGTTTGAAAATGTAATGCCCAAAAACTAATTACAGAATTACAGATATTTTTTGAAAATGGTCTTAATCAAATGGGGGGACCTTAAAATGGATATATCCACTAAAATGTTTGATTTTAAACAATACTTTCCCTTTTTTTGCATATGGGGGAAAGTAAAAAAGCTGAGCGAATGCTAAACTTGATTTACTTTATTGTTTAACAAATATCTTTGTTTCATATGATTTAAAATGTTTGTAAAATGTATAGAATGATTTAAAACTAGTTAAAATTTAATAAATATTGTAATTTAATATATATATATATATATATATATATATATATATATATACACATAATCAAAACAGTTCAAATTACTTCTGTTTCCTTGTACATGTACTAATTTCGCCCAATCTTTCTTGTTTTTCGCTAGTGTTCTTGCCTGGTTTACCGTTATGCCCCTTTCTTCTATTATCTTCTCCAATCCTTCTTCCCAACGTTTTCTAGGTCTTCCCTTCTTTTTTTCTTTACTGTTCGTGCGTTCCATACCCTATTTGTAGTTCTGTTGTCATCCATCCTTTGCAGATGTCCCCACCAGCTCAGTTGTCTTCTTTCTATGAACTTTATCATTTATTCTATTTCAAGGTCTTCTCTAATTATTGTGTTTTGTATTCTGTCAATTTTTGTAACTCCTTTCACGCACCTCAGGTATTTTATTTCAAGCGCTTGTATCTTGCTCTTCTGTTCTCTGTTCAGCATCCATGTCTCGCACCCAAAAGTCAGTATTGGTCTATAGATGGCTTTGAATACTTTTAATTTAGTTTTCTTTGATACTTCCTTACTGTATATAAATTTAGTTCTCATTGCGTGGATCAGCTTTAATGTATTTTCCAGTCTATTATTTATTTCTAGCTCGTTCTTTCCATTTGTTTCTACAGGGTGTCTCAGACCGCCCGTACCAGCCTTTTATTTCCACAAGGCTTGGTCGAATTTGACTCGGACCAAAAAAATTTATTACTAAAGTGAACCCAAGGAATCCACTGATGAATTTATTTTTTACCGGAATAATCCGGAAGTACCAGGAACCGGAAGTATTAATGGTATTAATTGATAGGTCTTTTTAAAAGAAACAACTTTTATTTAAATGATTTTTTAATATTTTGCTATGGGTGAACTCGCTATTCCTCTGAGTCTCTAACGGCTATGGGTGAACTCGTTAGTCTAGCTAGTTACCACGGCTATGGGTGAACTCGTGGTAGGTGAGCTGTTAGACTGACTATTATCGCTTGAGCTAGCGTCTTTATACCTGCGTCTCCTCCCTTGTAGCTGGATCGCGCGGTGGGGTTGTTTTCGTGTGCGTGCGCTGTAGTGGGAGTGTATGCGGGTCGTCTCGCGTACTTACGTACTCTGGTGAGTCACCCTACTCACGATGCTGTTTCGCGCGTCGGGGCTCTGCACGGGTGTGCTAAACCCCACAGACAGCAATGGCCATTGTTTATCTTTAATCAAGACGTGTTATTTTCTTTGATCGAGTTCATTTATAAATTATAACTAAGTAATGCCAAATAACCGTTTATAGTGTAATTCCGGAGAGATGTTTTATGACTTATTGATGTGGAATGTGTGGTTCAAATATTTTAGAGAGTATCTTTAATTAATTTCTCACTTAACTTGTGGTGAAACATTTTTGAATCTAATACTAGATGATTTAAATTAAATATAAATTTAAACACTTGGTTTGTTTCACTTATTGTGAAACAAAACAAGTGTTTAAATGTAAATTTAATTTAAATCATCCAGTTTTAGAGAGTATGTCGACAGTTGTTTCTGCAACGATTTTTCTTCACTGTGGCAATTTTGACGTAACATGACAATGTTTAGGTCGCGAGTATAATAATGTTCTTTCTTTAAGAAAAGCTTTAAATCATAATTTCTTGTGATTATTCTTCTTTTGAGTATACATATCCCAATTACGTGTTGTAGATTTTTAAATATTCGTTGTTTTCTTAAAAGAGTTTAATTTTAGGCTTACAGTGAGTGTTTTCCACTCCCAGACTAAGCATGATGTAAAAATTCGAGTTTAGAAATTCCTGAAAATTTGGTTTGGTCGCGTAGCGCGAACCGCGGAGCGACCAAACCAAATTTTCAGGCTTTTCTAAACTCGAAATTTTACTTCATGCTTAGTCTGGGAGTGGAAAACACTAGTTGTAAGCTTCAAATTGAACTTTTTAAAAAAAGCGTCGGCATATGACAGTCACATTTCACTTTTCATTTATTTTTAAACGTTACATATGATTTTGGATTGTTTGCGTTCTCTCGGTCGAGATTGCTTTAGATGTTGTTTTTTGACAATAATGTTTACAAGCGATTGACGCCATTTTTTTAGTAATTTTAATTTTGTGCTGGTAAAGAAGACGCTGCTTGAAGCGAATTGTGAGTATTTTTGGAACGATTGCCGCATTTCTGCACGTCATTCTCAGCGAATATCACCAGAGAGGCCGCCCATCATCTAAGGACTTACCTCAAACTTTAATTTAAAGCCGTTAATCTTCATTGAGGTTATTTTGATTAGCCATGTTCGGTGCGACATCTTGCTGTGATTTATCTTAAAATAATGAGAGTATTTTAAAATTAAATAAATAAATAAACATTAGCTTGTAATTGTTAGGGCTGGGAATATGGATATTCGCGGATATTCAAATAGCATGTCACTTAATTTTCACAATATTAATTAATTTAGCTATTTGAATATTTAAATACTTCAATAAATTAGTGTAAGAAGATGTCAAATATATTTTCTAAAACTAAAAAATCTATAAATTCAAATAGTTTATTTGTTTAAATATATGACTAATTTCAATGTTTCATATTTAAATATTCACGAATATTTTAATTCTCAGCCCTAGAAATAACACCTGTAATTAATCGTTAGTTATTGGGCAAATATGATAAAACTGTAACAAATTAACTTGAACTTTCCTTAACAGAAAAATTTAAATAATATATTTTTATGTGAATTATGCCCGCTATTATAAACGATTAATAAATCATTAGATAACCATTTGTAGAGTAAATTTATTTACCTAGTAAACTAATGGGCAAATAAAATTGCGTTTTATAAAGCAAACCTACCAAATAAATAGCAATTCTAGAATTAAATAATTTAATTAGTAGATTACAGACCGAAATTAAACCTTTTTATTGTGGCCATAGCTGGCACCAAAAATTTTTTAAATTGAATTGTCAATATTTTAAATTAAATTGTCAATCAAACTGGAAATTTAGTATAATTCCTTATGATTATAGAGAATAACCGTGGAATAGGACAGAATTACACAGAACAAGAAAAGGAAAGCTTATTAGAAATTATAAAAGACTTAAACAAGTGTTTTCCACTCCCAGGCTAAGCATGAAGTAAAATTTTGAGTTTAGAAAAACCTGAAAATTTGGTTTGGTCGCGTAGCGCGAAGCGCGGAGCGGCCAAACTCGGCGGCCTAAACTCGAAATTTTACTTCATACGCCACGCGTACAAGACACTGATTTTAAGTGAAGTTCACTTGTTCACAATATTTCAGTGTTTTTAGTGTTTAATACGCGTGGCACATAAAGTAAAATTTCGAGTTTAGATAAGCCTGAAAATTTGGTTTGGCCGCTCCGCGCTTCGCGCTACGCGACCAAACCAAATTTTCAGGCTATTCTAAACTCGACATTTTACTTCATGCTTAATCTGGGAGTGGAAACCCTCGTTAGACAATTAATCAAAACTTTATTTTACAGTTTCGTTATTCATTACTATTTTTTTGATTAAACTTTGAGCGCCTGTGATATTGTCAAAATCGCTTGATTTTTTTTAAATTTAGCACTAAGTGTATTTATTCCTCAAACATCACTTAAAATATTGTCAAAATCCGACATTTCCTCGTAATTTAAGATCATAAAAAGATAAACTATACGATTTGATATTTGTGTTTTAATTTAATTAGTTAAATTGATAATATTTAATTTAACTTATAGTGTCTGTAAATTTATAAAAAATCGCTTGATTTTGTTTTTTTTACATCTGCATAAAGTTTATTTATTTCTAGATAAATTTTAAAAATGTTATCAAAATGATACATTTCCTTCGTAATCTCAGATCAGAAAAAGGTAAACTATATTTTTTTTATAATTTAAATTGATAACATTTTATTTAAATGTAAGCGTTTGTAATTTCATTAACCATTTATCGATTTTTTTTTCAACCTAAGCACAAAGTTAATTTATTTCTAGATAATCCCTGATCATTTTATTACAACCCAACATTTTCTTTATAATTTAAGATCAGAGAAATGAAACTTCACCTTTGAATATTTTTTTCTTTGTTCAGTTTGATTGATAAAACTTTATTAAGTTTTAAGCGGTTGCAATTTCGTTAAAAATAGCTCTATTTTATTTTGCTTAACATTAACACAAAGTTTATAAATTCCCTGACAATCCCTGATATATTTATTAAAATACGATATTGTATCGTAACTCAGATCAGAAGAAGGAAAGCTGCACCTTTTTAACATTGAAATTGATACAAAAAATTGTTTTTTCTTTAGCACAAAGTTTATTCATTCCTCGACAATCACTCAAAGTCAGTGCTCTATATGCTTAGCGCATAAAGTAAAATTTCGAGTTTAGGAAAGCATAATTTTTAGGCTTATATTCATAAGTAGGTCTGCAATTTCTCTTAAATTAAAAAAAAAATTTAAATGTGTACACGGGTAGATCAATTAAAAAGCCAAACGTCATAATGCTCCGTTTCCAAAATAGGAATAACGGAAAAATTATTTAAGCAAGATAAATTCAAATTCAAAACTAGTTGAATTCGAGAAAATAAGCTTACGCTTCTTTTAGTTTGCACACTTTAAACTAAATATATAAAATTACGAAAATGTTATTCGTGAAAATGGAAACAATGTCTTAATTAATAAGACAACTTAAGACGATAAATATTCATTGAAACAACAACTTTCAGTGCAAATACACTTCCGGATATTAAAGTATACAATAAAATATTTAAAATATTATTTAATTTGATTTGTTACAACGCTCTATTAAAGTATATGTAACGTTTAGGTGTAGGGCTAAAGAAAGCTATAGTATTTGGATTTTGAGTAGAATGATTTATTTCCAGAATTCTTAATACAATCCTTTACTTAAGGGGAAATCACTCGTTGAAAACAAACATTAAGTTAGCTATTAACATCTTACAATCATAATATTTATACTGCTTTGTCGAAATATTAATACAAGTAAGTCAATAAATGCTGTTAGACTTATTATTATTATTTTGATTTTTTTTCTTAAACGGTATTTTAAGTGGTGTATAATCATTTAAAAGATGTCAAAAATTAGCATATTTCACCATATAATTTAACATGATAAATGAATTTCTTTATTTTAAATAATAGAAAGTCCAATAATTATTGAAGAAAGTCTAATGATACGTTTTGTTATTTATATCATATGTTCAA
The DNA here is from genome assembly GCA_932526585.2 of Philonthus cognatus. Lineage (NCBI taxonomy): Eukaryota > Metazoa > Arthropoda > Insecta > Coleoptera > Staphylinidae > Philonthus > Philonthus cognatus. The sequence continues at coordinate 288,624 of CAKOBO020000027.1, read as the reverse complement.
TAAAAAAAACCTCTGGAGTACCATGATTTATTCTTTTTTTTTCAAATTTAAGTTGGCTACACGCTTCAGGAATTGACATATGAAACGTCAGCCAAATAATTATATTGTATATTTTCAACCTAGAATATTTTCCATGGCACCCTAGAGATTTTTTTTAATTGAACATACGATATTATGATTGAATTAAAAAATGGTGACACGTCCATCATAGCACTTTCATCACCTAAACAATTGATAATTGACACAATAAACTTATTTCAATTATGCATTGGTTAAAGACCATTTCACATTAAATCATTGTTATATACGCGTGGCGCATGAAGTAAAATTTCGAGTTTAGAAAAGCCCCGTGAAAATGTTTGCAGGCTTTTATAAAAAATCGATTAATGACTGAAAATTTACAGAGTATACATTTTGCATATTAAAAACAAAAATTCACAGTGTGTAGAAATTTTCTTTTAAATATGCAAGGTGTATACACTGTACATTTTCAGGGATTAATCGATTTTTTATAAAAACGTGCCATATAAAGTTTAAAACGAGTGTTTCCACTCCCAGATTAAGCATGAAGTAACATTTCGAGTTTAGAAAAGCCCCGCGTAGAATATTTGTCGAGGGTCGCGCAACTACCCGAGACAAATTTTCACGGGGCTTAAACGTTACATACGTTACATTCACGGGGCTTAAACGTTACATATGATTTTGGGTTGTTTGCGTTCTCTCGGTCGAGATTGCTTTGGTTTTTGTTTTTTGACAATGATGTTTACAAGCGATTGACGCCCTTTTTTTTTGTAATTTTAATTTTGTGCTGGTTAAGAAAACGCTGCTTGGAGCGAATTGTGAGTATTTTTGGAACGATTGCCGCATTTCTTCACTCATTCTCAGCGAAAATCACCAGAGAGGCCGCCCATCATCTAAGGACTTACCTCAAACTTTAATTTGAAGCCGTTAATCTTCATTGAGGTTATTTTGATTAGCCTGGTTCGGTGCGACATCTTGCTGTGAAGCATCAGGTTAGTGAAGACTGTTTCATCAGGTTAGTAAAGACTGTCTCATCATATCAGTAAATACTGTTTCGTAAAAGTTAATCTCCCGGATTCGTTTGAAAAAATTACGGTGCGAACGCAAAAGCGCGGGGGTGACGCGTGCAGTTATCAATTCTCACAGAGCAGAGCACCCTAGTTAAAATAGGAACTGCCGTGAGGCGTTGCCATTTCAACTTATATCAAATGTGTGGAGGGTTTTATCACAACGAGCATTTATTTTGAATTGAAAGTTTATTTGATTCTGCGGTTGTTGCTGTATTTGATTGAACTTGTTATTGAAGGTGATGTTTATTTGTGCATTGCAGTTAAGATAAAAGATTATTAGTTTGTTCGGCGTAATATTTTAGTAATTCTTGCGTTCTTAAACAATCTTAAACACATACATTTCTTGTTTCGGTCCCGGTACCGACAGCAATGGCCATTATTTATCTTTAATCAAGACGTGTTATTCTCTTTGATCGAGTACATTTATAGATTATAACGGTAAGAGTTTACTATACACCCCGCGGGTATTATGGATAAAAATGATATTATTCTAAAGTACTCGCCGAGTACTATCTAGATATGCACATAATTTCTACCGGAAATGTCAAATAAATAAAAGAAATTAGTTTGAAATTTTTGAAAATATTAACTCCTATTAGTATGTAAAATAATCATCGTGCGCAAAGAGATTTACGCAATTTATTCTATTGCAAACCTTTCTCCTAACCTAACCTAACCTAGAAGTATGTGGAATATTCAACGTGAGCAATCATTTTTTTCAGTGAAATATAGCCGTTTACACAAACTATAATTCAGCCCAAATGAATTTCCAAGATTGTATTAATTTATGTTAGTTATTCTATAAAGCCATATGACTCCAAGTGTAATGTGCTAATTTATTATAATCGTCATCCGGTTAAATGTAACTTTGAGTTGAAGTTAGATTGATGTCTTTAACAAGCATTTCTTTCGACTTTCCCAATGTCTCCAGTAAAGATTGCAATGGTTAACAGCAATCAGTGAGGTATTGTAGAAGTTGCTAGTCCTAATTTCAAAGGTAAAAAAGTGAACTTTTATTATTTCCGTAGTGAATTTATTGATTTTAATTTGTGATATATGTCAATACAGTGTGAATCTATAATATAATGCATGTTATTCCACGGGGTATAAAGTAAAGTCGAGACATACATATCCAAATTACGTGTTGTAGTTTTTTAAATTTCGTTGTTGTCTTAAAAGAGTTAAATTTGAAGTTTAAACGAGTGTTTTCCACTCCCAGGTTAAGCATGAAGTAACATTTTGAGTTTAGAAAAGCCTGAAAATTTGGTTTATTGCGTAACGGGAAGCGCGGAGCGACCAAATCAAATTTTTAGGCTTTTCTAAACTCGAAATTCTATTTCATGCCTAACCTGGAAGTGAAAAACACTCGTTTAAACTTCCAATTTAACTCAAAATTTTTGCAGAAAGTCGATTTTAATTTTAATTTGTTTTTATATTTTGTATATACTTCTTGAGTTTAATGTTACGTTAATAAATATTTCAAAATGTGACCTGAAAAAAAGTCGCCTTTGTCGCGTCATCCCATTATATGTTAACAATTCCTTCTTTCTCGAGAAGATGAATGTGCAAGGAAAAGCACTCGAACGTCTTAATATAAACACAATTTATGCACTGCACATCCTTTCGAAAACATGATCCACTTTTAATGAGCATCATATGTTACACGGATCTCTCGCCCTAGCACAAACTTTACTCTATGTTATGATTACACTCTTGCGAACGCTTCAATTTATTTCGTGCAAACAGGCGATCTGCATTTTATTTATTGATTAAATAAAATCTCACACATGAAATAGTAACAACTCGTTTTCAGGCAAATGAAAATCCATGAAAAATTTACCTTCATAACCTTTAATCCTTGAATGCCCTAATTTGCTATTTGGCAACACACACAAAAAATCGAATCTGAGACAATGTCACTTAGATAACAGTTTTTGTTTCATGTGTTCAGTTTTATTTTTCCATGGCACACTTAAAAACATCTACAAGACTCCAACTTGTTAATAAACATATTTTTTACTAATGAATATTGCACCAAAGCCAACTTGTTATACACGTTTGGATTTAGAAAAGTAACCTCTATCAGAATCAATTTAAGAAAATATACGTGGCTATTTGAAAAAAATAAGTTGACTATCGCTGACATAAAACTTGATTTGGTAAAGAAGTAAAATTAGGGCTTGTTTGTAGATCTTGTGGGGCCATTTTAATTGTTTTTTGATTTTTTTAAAATCGGTCAATAAATAAAAATTCTATGGCCTGCGGCGTTTTTAGTAGACACCCTGTATAAGCAACAAAACAAAACTGTTGTTTGGTTGAATATTGGATATATACCCATTAGTGTAAAACATGTTTACATTAATAAAATAATTGGTTGTAATTCTAAACCATATAATGCAGCCAATTTTGCAGCAAAAACTGCTGTGTAGCATACTTTTTGCATTTAAATTTTGTTTGTATTTTTATAATCTAAAAGAAAAAGTCATGAATTTAAGTATCAAAATTAGAGATTCTAAGTTCAAAATATACTGCCTGTTTTATCTTACATTCAGCCCTGGCATTTTTCTGGTGTCCAAAAAAAGAGTTTTTCCTTTAAGTATACATATCTTAATATATTGTATACGCTATAAATCTTCAGATATTTATTGTTTTTATAAATATTTCAAATTGAACTTTCAAACAGGTGTTTTCCACTCCCAGATTAAGCATGAAGTAAAATTTTGAGTTAAGAAAAGCCTACGCTACCAAACCAAATTTTCAGGCTTTTCTAAACTCGAAATGTTACGTCATGCGCCACGCGTACTAAACACCGACGTGATGTGACGTTTAGAATACACGTTTTTAGTATACTGCTTTAGTAGAGTATTTTGAACTTCACCTAAAATCAGTGTTTAATACGGTGGCGCATGAAGTGAAATTTCAAGTTTAGAATAGCCTAAAAATTTGGTTTGATCGCTACACAACCAAGACAAATTTTCAGAGTTTTCTAAACTCGAAATTTTACTTCATGCTTATCTGGGAGTGGAAAACATTCGTCTAAGACTTCAAATTAAACTATAAAAAAAAAACGATTGACGTAAAAGTTACAGTTTATGCATACATATAGGAATATTTAAAAAAAATGCGCTTATTTTTATCAAATTTTAATGGTGGCAAATGCCACTGTCAGGGCCGAAAGGGTTTATACATTTTACAGATGTTTATTTCGTGTGACTAAATTTGCGCTTTTAAAATGCAAGCAATTTGCTTTGGGATCCTTATTGATTTATTAAAAAATACCTAATAGAAAAAATCTGTGTATGAATTTCGAGTAGACACTTTTTTCTCCAAATCACATTATTAAAAGAATCCCATTAAACTTCTATTCGGCCCGAGAGAAAAACCAAACATCACCAATAATTTATTTACACCTATAAAGTTCCTTATCCAAGATTTTTACGACACTTCTCCCCTCCCTCTCTCCGCGAAAGTTCGAAAAGCGATCAGACAGAATGCGGAAACGCTTGTTTACAATAATGATGGCGGGTCGTAAGATTTTTAAATTTACGATCGGCCGTACAATGCGGCTTCCTCGCATTTTAATCCATATTTTCCGCCCGCCCCTTTTGCTCGTATAATTATTTGGATATTCCTCCTGGCTCTTAATACGCGAGGCCGTTAAAAGCGATAATTCCTGTGTTAACAACATGATTATTATACACCATTCCATTTGTTTCTGGATCTCGCCTAGCCATGCTTTCGTGTTGTTATGTTGCAGTATCAACATTTACATTTTTTATTAGTTGCCACTCCTGATTCCTTGTTTTAACAGTGTTGCAATAATTTATGATATCATAAGTAATCCTCTTTTTAATTTTCAAGAGGTTTATTGTTAATCTTGCAACAATTATTTCGCCACGCGGTCGCTTCTTCGAGCATTTTATTATTAAATCAAATTAATCTAGTGTTGCAATGCTGTGTCAATGTCAAAGTGAAAAATATTTTCAGGCACATATTAAATATTAACATGCCAAAGATTATCTCTGAATCAAAAAGGTTACAAATTCTGAAATCCTACAAACATTTTAGGCAAAGTAATCCAAATCTACAGCATCACAATATTATTACGATTTTAATAGATATTTTTGGGGTATGTCTAGTATTTTATTTATCATATATATTTAATCGCAGAGGGTGGGAATAAATTTGCAATTCTACAAAAAAATACTGAGGGCCAACAGAAGAGAGAATGACCAAAATTAAGGTGGATGGATGGAGTTGATCAAAATGTGTTAACGGGAAGACCCAAGCGAGAAATACAAATGGATGACGAAATAAGTTTGCAGAGCCGAATTCATTATATTTGTTATATACAATATTATTGCTGTGTTTGTATGTACAAAAACCAAGTAGTAAATTTTGTTAATCTTAAAACTGCATATTATTATCCATTTATATCTGAAAATTTGTAAAACAGGCAACAGTGTAAGATCACAATAGTCAGAAATTATAACCTTAAAATCGAACATCTGACAGTGACATTTGAAAACCCTGATTTAAAACACAACCAGCCCCATTTACAATACTTAAACTGTCACTTTTCCATAGCTAGGCGAGATCCAGAAACAAATGGAATCGTGTATATAGTTGAATTTTAGTTAACGCGCTCTAATATTATTAACTTGTAAACCTGTATGGGTGATTAACCTTTAGCCCTTATTTTAGGGTTAACTAGGAACATTGAAGAACATTTAATAGTATAAATGAGATGATGAGAGCAAGTATAGCCTAACCCACAAAAAAATGTAAATGCCAATAGTAGATTTAGCATCCCAGTGCAGTTCGTATCAAAACATACTATATATTATATATCGTATGTACAATTAATAAAGATCTCTAGAGTGCCATGGAAAATATTCTATGTTGACAACTCTGAAAATATACATTACTATTATCATGTCTAAAGTTTTAAATGTCAATTCTTGAAGTGAAGCACACTAGAGGTTTTTTTTATTGAAAATATAATGGTATGCTGTACTAAATATTGTCGAGCCCGGCCCATCCGCCATTTGTGATTTTAATCAAGCGCTTAGTATATAATCAGACAAGACATTTTTTTACTCCACTCGAAACAGAAACTCACATATTTTCCAATATATCAATCAATAAAGCACCATATTTCGTGCAGATGTGTTATTATATATATTTCGGTATCTCTGGCGATTAAGTCAGCGAAATGGATGGAACTGGAACGTTCGGTGCCTTGCTGCATTGTGAAACGTCACGAGACTATCTATTCGAAGTGTACCTGAATATACATGAAACTGCATATAAGTCTTGTTATTTTGTTGTGTGTGTGTATGTGAGAGTGTCTGAGAGTTTCACTTCATTCTCACGAGCATTTCATGCAATGCGCACGCGTCGTAACATGTACAATGAATCCAGTCTTCTCCCGGCCCGGGAGAAACAAGGGCTCGTTATCCATTCAACCCCCATTTCGCGCACCTATGAATAATCCCGATGGATGCGATGCTCACTTCCTGTTTTCTGAGATAATTAGCGGTTCGACTGACTACTAACTATGTAGGTACTATGAAAATAAAAATATTATAGAGTTTATAAATTTACCCAGTTTTTTTATTGAGCGGTAATTCGGTAAATTTATAAATTAAAACCGGTTTACCTGTATTTTATCAGTACATCACAATATTTTTATTTTAGGGGTTTAGTCATTAAATACATAAACAATGAATACCGGATGCCAGTGATACCGATGCGAGGCGTGCAGGCAAATTCAAATTTTCTGGCTTCTCAAAATGCAAAATGTTACTTCATGCACTACACCTGACAACTAAAGTAACATATTGATATATCGTATGTAAATAAAAAAAAACCTCCAGAGTGCCATGAATAAACCTTTTTCTTTAATTTAAGTTGGCTACACGTTGGCAACATGACAATTCCTGTATCATATAAAACGTCAGACATAATAATTATAATGTACAATTTCAGAGTTGCTAAGCTACAATATATTCGATGGCACTCTAGAGGTTTTATTTTATTAAAATTAAATAGTGTGAAGTTCAGTGATTTACTATGACACCCTTTTAACTCAAATTTTATTTGCGGAAAGTTGATATTAATTTTTATTCGTTTTTATATTTTGAAAATATTCTGCAGAATATTAACAAACTCAATTTTTCTTTATGTTAAATTTTTATTATGTTAAGAAAAATATTTTAAAGTTTCCTTTAAACCAGTGTTTTATACACTTGAATGTAAAAAATGCCATTTGTGTATACATATAATCTTTTCAGTAAATAAATATGAATAAGTAGTAAGAGAATTATTAATATTGGGTCATATCAGACATCACATGCATATTTGATTTTATCATATATAAAGCTGCAACGTGTTCAAATCAATATTTTCAGGATCAAGAAATCGCATTCGTATTCGTGAATAACCAATTATATATTATATATTATGTTCAAAACGCACGTAATGCATACATTATAATTTCAATATTAAATTAAACTATAATTGATTACTTATTTATTAATAACTCAACACATTCTCAAAGTTCAATAGAAGGGTAATATCATAAGTACAGTATAAATATAATATTTTACAGAAGACGCGTAACTTATAACAAATTCATTTAAAATTCAAGGGTTTGTTTTCTGGAAGAGCGCTCGGACACATCGATTTTTATTTTTGGCTGCGGTTTTTTGATAATAGATTCATATATACAAAATAGACCAAAAATAAGTTACAACCATCAACTTAATTTTTTCTAATGCAAACACCTATTTGTTATTTTATTTCTGAATTCTGCATCGAATTCTAAGTATGTTCTATATACCATGTAATACAACCTTGATTTTGATTATAAGTTTTCTGTTTAATGATGATAGCAAAGTGTGATGATTTCAATTGTTTCTTTTTAATTTAAGTGTGTAATAGAACCTACTATGGAGATGTAGGCAAGACTTACGATTTGAAAGTCCACAAAACACCGGACAACAGACTGCCATTCCTGTGCCATCTAACATTCACTGCCAATGGACAAAGTCATGGAGATATTGTCCAGGTATGTATTTTCCTTTTCAATCTGTATACTTACTGCTTAGTTCACTTAAAATACTAAGAAGCAATAACAAATAGTTTACAACTAAAGGAATCTCTTTATTTGCATATTTATTATTTACGTATAATACTTCAAATAATGATATTATTTTAAATAATAAGTAAACATATACGGTCTTATGCATAGTTCGTTAATCGCGACTAACGTGTGACTAACTAAGGTTTAGTTAGAAAATAAAATATGTCGTATGCGTAGTCCAATTTTAGACGCGATTCGCGCTAGTCACTGTTTACATTTTTAATCATACCATACCGCTAGTTTTACATGTGACTATACGTAACCTCAAACGTCATTCGCGTAATTGTAAGTGTCCAAGTTCTCAGTTTCCTAAAATAATGAGCTGTGTTTTTGTTCAAATTAGTGCAGTTAAGTTCGCAAATCCGCGTTTATGTTCAAATTAGTTAAGTTCGCGAATCAGCGTGAAAATCGTATGCTATACCTGTGCTCATAGAAATACGCACACTGTAGGAGGAACGAATTTCTCTAGAACGGCGGTTGGATGAGAGGCACATTCGTTTGCCCGTTTAAAAGGGTAAGCCTAGCAAATTACAACGTAATAATTTATCTTCATCGTACGTATAGAGTATTGTCTTTCTTCTTTCGATTTAAGTGCAGTATGCGTATTTTTGTGGGCACAGAGAAAGCGAACGTATTTGTGCTTGTCCAAGAACTTTATAACACCAGTTCAAACCACAATGAGGTCTATAGTGAAAAGTAACCTATTGAGAGCTATAAAAGTTAATTAAAATCCGCAATTGGCAATTAAACTCTGGTAATTCTACGTTGAAGGAATTTGTTATAGTGTTAATTAATTGGCGGGCGACATTGGCACAGAGGTCGTAGCAATCCTCGTTACATAGATAAATATTGTAAAGCAACAGATAAAGCAATGTTACCGATACGAGCGACTAAAGATAGGCGCTACTAACAAGTATGTGTTAATGCGTACTTGGTAACACCTTAATTGTGATTAGTTAACCACACGTTAGTAGCAGTTTAATCAGAGGACTCTTCATGAGGACGATATGTTTTTAATTAATTTAAATAATTCTACAAAAACCATTATATTACTGTATTGGTACATATAACATACAGTTACTGTATGAGACTGTATTGCTACACATAATATATTGTTAACATACAGTAACTGTATGAGGAGAAAAAAAATTATATTTTAATACAAATGCACAACCATTTTGCTTTTCGATGAACCAACCTCCTAAAATCTAAATTAAACTGGTTTCAATCAACAAATGTCTCTATATATTTACGTTTATAAACGGCACAAAAAGGTGAAATATTCAAATCGTATTCTTGTGTGAATACACACACATTTTCTCCAATTGTTTAGTCAAGTTTGATTAATCGGACGCTGCGTTTCACGTCCTCAGTGATTTTTAAGCAATCGTTTTCGAAGTGAATTTTTGATGTGAAGTGTTGTGTAATGAATAGACTGTGAAAATTGTGTTTGCGACTCTTCTGCTTTCTGCTTTTTCTGATTTCGACCGGGCTTGTTCTTTGTTGAATTTATAAATAGGTTAGTGTTGGTTTTCTTTTTTGGGGGGAATGAATTTGTTTTACACCGATCAACAATTTTTGATTTATATTAAAACAATGAGAGTATTTTCAAATTAATCGATAAACATTAGCTTGTAATTGTTAGGGCTGGGAATATGGATATTCGCGAATATTCAAATACCATGTCACTTAATTTTTACATAATTAATTTATTTAGCTATTTGAATATTTAAATACTTTAATAAATTAGTATAAGAAGATGTCAAATATATTTTCTAAAACTAAAGATTTTATAAATTCAAATAGTTTATTTGTTTATATATATGACTAATTTCAATGTTTCATATTTAAATATTCACGAATATTTGAATTCTCAACCCTAGAAATAACACCTGTAATTAATCGGTAGTTATTGTGCAAATATGAAAAAACTGTAACAAATTAACTTGAACTTTCCTTAACAGAAAAATTTAAATAATATATTTTTATGTGAATTATGCCCGGTATTATAAACGAATAATAAATCATTAGATAACCATTTGTGGAGAAAATTTATTTACCTAGTAAACTAATGAGCAAATAAAATTGCGTATTATAAAGCAAACCTACCAAATTAATAGCAATTCTAGAAATAAATAATTTAATTAGTAGATTACAGACCGAAATTAAACATTTTCATTGTGGCCATAGCTGGCACCACCAATTTTTCAAATTGAATTGTCAATATTTCAAATTAAATTGTCAATCAAACTGGAAATTTAGTATAACTCCTTATGATTATAGAGAATAACCGTGGAATAGGACAAAATTACACAGAACAAGAAAAAGAAAGCTTATTAAAAATTATAAAAGACTTAAACAAGTGTTTTCCACTCCCAGGCTAAGCATGAAGTAAAATTTCGAGTTTAGAAAAGCCTGAAAATTTGGTTTGGTCGCGTAGCGCGAAGCGCGGAGTGGCCAAACTAAATTTTCAGGCTTTTCTAAACTCGAAATTTTATTTCATGCGCCACGCGTACAAGACACTGATTTTATGTGAAGTTCACTTACTTGTTCACAATATTTCAGTGTTTTTAGTGTTTAAAACGCGTGGCGCATAAAGTAAAATTTGGAGTTTAGAAAAGCCTGAAAATTTGGTTTGGCCGCTCCGCTCCTTAGAATTTCTTGTGGTTCGAATTAATCACTGTTAGGGATATACTATGAGTCAAATTAAATAGATTCTAAAGTAATTTTAATAATTTAATAGACTTTTGACTTTTAACTGTCAAATTATTTAGAAAATAAAATTTACTTGGTAGAAAAACAAACAAATAATTTACTTAGGAGATTTATTAGCCAAATAAAGTAATTTTGTGTTTATAATACCGAAATCTTTGAAATAAATTAATTTATACCTAAAGTAAATTTTATTAAGGGAATAAAACGTTTTATAATACCGGGCATTAATGTAATCATTACCGTAAAAAATGGTGACGTAAAATCGTCAACTAATTAGTTAGGGTGAAATAAATTTACTATGCTATTTATCAATAGTTTATTTAAAGGGGGAAAGTGCTAAGATAGACTTTGCACTATCCTCCTTCTTTCAAACAATTGATAATTAACATAATAAATTTATTTCACTCTAACCAATTGGTTAAATATTTCAATTGAAATCAGTGTTTTATACGCGTGGCGCATGAAGTAAAATGTCGAGTTTAGAAAAGCCTGAAAATTTCGTTTGGTCGCTCCGCGCTTCGCGCTACGCGACCAAACCAAATTTTCAGGCTATTCTAAACTCGAAATTTTACTTCATGCTTAATCTACGAGTGAAAACCCTCGTTAGACAATTAATCAAAAATTTATTTTACCGTTTTGTTATTCATTACTATTTTTTTGAATCAACTTTGAGCGCCTGTGATATTGTCAAAATCGCTCGATTTTTTTTTTAAATTTAGCACTAAGTGTATTTATTCCTTCAACATTACTTAAAATATTGTCAAAATCCGACATTTTCTCGTAATTTGAGATCATAAAAAGATAAACTATACGATTTTATATTTTTGTTTTAATTTAATTAGTTAAATTGATAATATTTAATTTAGCTTTAAGTGTCTGTAATTTTATCAAAAATCGCTTGATTTTGTTTTTATAACATCAGCATAAAGTTTATTTGTTCCTCGATACATTTTAAAAATGTTATCAAAATGATACATTTCCTTCGTAATCTTAGATCAGAAAAAGGTAAACTATATTTTTTTTTAATTTAAATTGATAACATTTTATTTAAATGTAAGCGTTTGTAATTTCATTACCATTACCCATTTATCGATTTCTTTTTCAACCTAAGCACAAAGTTAATTCATTCCTAGATAATCCCTGATCATTTTATTACAACCCAACATTTTCTTTATAATCTAAGATCAGAGAAAGAGAAATTTCACCTTTTAATATTTTTTTCTTTGTTCACTTTGATTGATCAAATTTTATTCAGTTTTAAGCAGTTGCAATTTCGTTAAAAATAGCTCTATTTTATTTTGCTAAACATTAACACAAAGTTTATAAATTCCCTGACAATCCCTAATTAATTTATTAAAATACGATATTGTATCGTAACTCAGATCAGATGAAGGAAAACTGTACCTTTTTTAACATTGAAATTGATACAAAAAATTGTTTTATCTTTAGCAGAAAGTTTATTCATTTCTCGACAATCACTCAAAGTCAGTGTTTTATATGCTTAGCGCATAAAGTAAAATTTCGAGATTAGGAATTCCTAATTTTCAAGCTTATATTCATAAGTAGGTTTGCAATTTTTCTTAAATTTAAAAAAAAATTAAATGATCGAGTTCATTTATAAATTATAACTAAGTAATACCAAATAGCCGTTTATAGTAGAATTCAGGAGAGATGTTTTATGACTTATTGATGTGGAATGTGTGGTTCAAATTTTTTAGAGAGTATGTCGACAGTTGTTTTGGCCACGATTTCTCCCAGTTGTGTCAAGTTTTGACGTTACAAGACAATGTTTAGGTCGCGAGTATATTAATGTTCTTTCTTTGAGAAAAGCTTTAAATCATAATTTCTTGTGATTTTATTTCTTTTGAGTATACATATCTAAATTCCGTGTTGTAGATTTTTAAATATTCGTTGTTTTCTTAAATGAGTTCAATTTTAAGCTTACAGCGAGTGTTTTCCAATCCCAGAATGAGCATGAAGTAAAATTTTGAGTTTAGAAAAGCCTAAAAATTTCGTTTGGTCGCGTAGCGCGAAGCGCGGAGCGACCAAGCCAAATTTTGAGGCTTTTCTAAACTAGAAATATTACTTCATGCGCTACGCGTACAAGACACTGATTTCAAGCTAAGTTCACTCGTTCACAATGTTTCAGTGATTTCAGTGTTTAATACGCGTGGCGCATAAAGTAAAATTTCGAGTTTTGAAAAGCCTGAAAATTTGGTTTGGCCGCTCCGCGTTTCGCGCTGCGCGACCAAACCAAATTTTTAGGCTTTTCTAAACTCGAAATTTTACTTCATGCTTAGTCTGGGAATGAAAAACCCTAGTTGTAAGCTTCAAATTGAACTCTTTAGAAAAAAGCGTAGGCATATGATAGTAACATTTCACTTTTTATTTATTTTTAAACGTTACATATGATTTTGTGTTATTCGCGTTCTCTCGGTCGAGATCGCTTTGGATTTTGTTTTTTGACTGATGTTTACAAGCGATTGACGCCATTTCTTTTGTAATTTTAATTTTGTGCTAGTAAAGAAGACGCTGCTTGAAGCGATTTGTGAGGATTTTTTGGAACGATTGCCGCTTTTCTGCACGTCATTCTCAGCGAATATCACCAGAGAGGCCGCCCATCATCTAAGGACTTACCTCAAACTTTAATTTGAAACCGTTAATCTTCATTGAGGTTATTGTGATTGGCTATGTTCGGTGCGACATCTTACTGTGAAGCATCAGGTGAGTGAAGACTGTTTCATCAGGTTAGTAAAGACTGTTACATCATGTCAGTAAAGACTGTATCGTAAGAATTTATCGCCCGGCTTCGTTTGAAGAAATAACGGTGCAATTCCCACGGAGCAGAGCACCCTAGTTAAAATAGGAACTGCCGTGAGACGTTGCCATTTCAACTTATATCAAATGGGTGGAGGGTTTTGTCACGACGAGCATTTATTTTGAATTTAAAGAGTATTTGATTTTGCGGTTGTTGCCGTATTTGATTGAACATATCATTAAAGATGATGTTTATTTGTGCAGTGCAATTAAGATAAGAAATTATTCGTTTATTCGGCGCGCTATTTCGGTAATGTTTGCGTTCTTAAACAATCTTGAACAAGTACATTTCTTGTTTCTGTCCTGGTATCGACAGTTTGGGGTTGATGTTGGCGGAGAAGTTTCGTACGGTGGCTGTAGCGATTTTCGGTTTATTCCAGGTCGTACGAATACATGGGATGCATTCTGTAGGTCCTTGAATATGAATGGTTTGGTGCTGTTGTGTTTTGCGGCTGTGCATGGCTGGGTGTTTTGCATCGTTCTTTTTAGCTGTGTTGCATACGTTTCTGGGTCTATCCTTGGTGTAGTACAGCTGGATGCCAGTAATTCTCCAGGTAGGCGAAGTGTTTGTCCGTATACTAATTCTGCTGTGGTTGCTCTCATGTCCTCTTTCCAGGCGGTTCGTATTCCTAGTAATACAATGGGTCCATGCTTGGTCGCTGTGACACATGATTGCTGCTTTGAGTTGTCTGTGAAATCGCTCCACGAGTCCGTTGGCTTGTGGATGGTACGCTGTCGTCCTTATCCTTTTGAAACCAATCAGCTCCTCTAGTTTTTTAAACAGATGAGACTCGAATTGTCGTCCTTGGTCTGTCGTTACTCGGAGTGGTGTTCCGAATCTTGCTATCCAATTGGTGATGAATATTTTGGCCACGTTGTCTGCCTCTATGTTTGTCATCGGTATTGCTTCTGGCCACCGGGTGTATCGATTTATACATGTCAGGATGTATTTCCTCCCGTGTGATTCCGGTAGTGGTCCTACGATGTCGAGGTGTACGTGGTCGAACTTCTTTTCTGGCTGCGGGAATTGTCCTGGTTCGGGTGCGTTGTGTCGTGAAACCTTTGCTCGCTGGCATGCCATGCATTGCCGGCTCCACTGTTTGCAATCTTTCTTTAGGGATGGCCATACGAATCTCTCTGCTACGAGTTTGGATGTGGCTTGGCCTCCGGGATGTGAAAGTTGATGTAGGCTGTTGACTGTTTGTTGCCGGAATTTGTTGGTGATGAACGGTCGGGCTGTGCCGAGTGAAATGTCGCAATAAACATCTGCCTTATATTCGTTGAAGTAGATTTTCTTCAACTGTAGGCTCGTGCTATCGGGCTGTTGTAGTATCCCTGCTAGTTCCGTATCGGTTGCTTGGTCGGTCGCTAGCTCTGCGAAGTTTATCCCGTTGGATATCCCTTCTATCCTACTTAATGTGTCTGCGACTATGTTGTCCTTGTTTTTAACGTGTTGTATGTTTGTTGAAAATTGTCCGATGTAGTCCAGGTATCGAAATTGTCGTGGTGAACTTTTTTCGGGGTTTTGAGCGAAAGCAAATATTATCGGCTTGTGATCTGTGTAGATTGTGAAAGTTTGGCCTTCCAGCATATGCTGGTACTTTTTTATTGTTGCGTAAATGGCTAGTAACTCTCTATCGTAAGCTGCATATTTTTGCTCTGCGGATGTTAATTTTCTCGACATAAATGCTAACGGCTTCCATTCTCCGTTCTGCTGTTGCTGTATCACGCCTCCTATTGCTGTGTCAGACGCATCTGTGGTTACGGCTAGGACTGCATCGGGTTTGGGGTGTACTAGCAAAGCTGCTGTTGCGGTTCGCTGTTTACATTCGGCAAATGCTTTTTTGGCTTCATCCGTCCATAGGATTGGTTGATTTCCTTTTTTCTTCCCTTTCAGTAGGTCATTCAAGGATGATTGCACTTTTGCTGCTTCGGGTACGAATCTTCGGTAGTAGTTTATCATTCCAAGTGCTTGCCGTAGTTTTTTCGCTGTTTGTGGCAGGGGAAATTCTTGGATTGCTTTCACCTTGTCATCCAGGGGCTTGGTTCCCTCTCCGGATATGCTGTATCCCAGGAAAGAAATTTCCTTGACTCCGAATGTGCTTTTGGCTGGGTTGATTACTATGCCGTTCTCATTCAGTCGTTGGAATATCTGCCTAAGGTGTTGGTCATGTTCTTTCTCTGATGTGGATGCTACTAAGATGTCATCGATGTATACATAACAGAAATTTAGGTCTCTCAGTATACTATCCATGAATCTTTGGAACGTCTGTGCAGCATTGCGTAGTCCGAATGTCATGTATGGAAATTCGAATAATCCGAACGGATTGCGGTTTTTGGTATGTCCTCTTTGGCTACTGGTATTTGGTGGTATGCTCGTACCAGATCTATTGTTGACAATACCTTTTTTCCGTACAGTTGCTGGGAGAAATCCTCGATGTGGGGGACCGGATATTTGTCTGGGATTGTTCTAGCGTTGAGAGCTCTGTAATCTCCACATGGTCTCCATTCATCGTTTTTCTTTTTGGGGACTAAGTGCAATGGTGATGACCATGCGCTTTTTGAAGGTCGTGCGATTCCCATTTCACACATTGTTTTGAATTCCTTTTTTGCTATTAATAGTTTTTCCGTGGCTAGTCGTCTAGGCTTGCATGCCACTGGCGGTCCATTCGTGGTTTGGATGTGATGCTCCGTGCCATGTTGTGTGGGCCTTGGTAAGCCTGCCGGCTTGCAAATCCCGGGAAATTCTCGCAAGATTCGGTGATACCTTTGGTTGTCGTCTACCGTGGTTATCCTTGTTGTCTCCTCCTTTTTTACTGAGCCCGGGGCCGTGATGTTTGTCCTAGCGTCGCGTAACTTTCGGTTTTTCACATCGGGTAGTAGTTCGTAGTGCGCTAAAAAATCTACCCCTATTATAGCTCTCTCCAGGAAAAGTTTAGACGGAGTTTTAGGTTCAACTCCATGTTGATCGTCCCGTATGTATTGATGGTACTTCCGTTTGCTGCATAGAGCTTGTAAGTAGATTTTTTGTAGGGTTGTGTTGTCAGTCGCCGTGGATATACACATACGTCTGCTCCGGTATCAATCAGGAACTGCACCTTTGTTTGCTGATCAGTAATGTATAAACGGCGGGATTCGTTTGGCAGTACGTCAGTCGCCGCTACTGACTGCCTAAGTCGTTTCCCTGTTTCGACTTCTTGCATGGGGGCTTACAGTTTCGCGCTTTGTCTCCGAACTTGAAATGAAACCAGCACGTGTCATACGTACGGTCCTGTGACCTGTTCTGGCTTTGACCTCTGCTGTTGCTAGAACGGTTTCTGCTGCGAGACCGGTGCTGATTCATTCTTTTCTCTCTTTCTTGCAGTTGGGTTTTCAGTTGACCGATTTCCTGCACCAGAGATTTCAGAAGATCGCTGTCTTGTGTTGCCATTTCGTTAACGGTAAGTGTTGTGGTGTTGCTGATGGCATCTGCAAGCTCGGCTACTTCTTCCAGAGAGGATTTGGTTTGCGTTGTCAATATGGCCTGAATGTTGTTTGGTAGTCGTCCCATCCACAAAGAACGTAGGAGTGATTCTGGGACTGCTGTTCCTGCCAGATGCTGCAGCTGCAGGTGTCGTAAGAATTGCGATGGTTTTCTGTCTCCCAATTCTTCGTGTTCCAACAATTGCCTTGTTCTGTGCTCCTGGCTTACGCTGAGCCTTCTGATCAACTCCGTTTTTAATTTTTCGTATTTTCCGACGGCTGGCGGGTTGGTCAGGACGTCTCTTATTTCTTTCGCGTATCTCGCTTCTAGGTGTCCTGCGACGTAACCATACTTCGTTTCATCTGTTGTTATTTTCGCTATGTCGAATTGGCTTTCCACTTGTGCGAACCATACCTCCGGATCGTCTGCCCAAAATGGAGGGATGCGAACTTGTATCCTGTTTATTTCTTCGTTGTCCGTCATTCTGATATCTCTCTCTTTTTCGTGGAATCACGTCGGTGTCACCACTTTGGGGTTGGTGTTGGCGGAGAAGTTTTCTCCGACCACTTTGATACGAGAGTAAAGAAAGATGTATTCGACGTGGTGGTATTTATTTACAGTATTTACAAGCAGATATTTATTGAATATCATGAGTATGAGTGATTCTACGACGATAAGCGGCTCTGACGTGGTATCGTCGTAGGTCGTAGGACGGTATGCTGAAGGGGTCCACTCCTTGGTATCGCGGCGGACTATCCTGTAGTGCAGTCACTCAGAATGTCTTCTCCGGGGTTTTCGGCAGGGGAGTGACTGGGTGACTGCAGGCGTTCTGGAGCTTGGCTTCGTCCAGAAATGTGGTCCTGGTGCATCCGTACTTCGGGCACGGTCGTCTTTCCTGCGGTCGCGTTGTCTTGGTCGGCGGCAGCGGTGATATCGGCCTGGGTAACGACGGCTGTTGCTGCGCTTTCCTCCGTAGATTTCTTACGTGGCGTCTCTCGCGCTTCGGTGTGAGTTCGTGTCCACGGTTTTCCATGTAACTGGTTTGATGGATTAGCGGCTATGGGTGAACTCGCTATTCCTCTGAGTCTCTAACGGCTATGGGTGAACTCGTTAGTCTAGCTAGTTACCACGGCTATGGGTGAACTCGTGGTAGGTGAGCTGTTATACTGACTATTATCGCTTGCGCTAGCGTCTTTATACCTGCGTCTCCACCCTTGTAGTTGGATCGCGCGGTGGGGTTGTTTTCGTGTACGTGCGCTGTAGTAGGAGTGTATGCGGGTCGTCTCGCGTACTTACGTACTCTAGTGAGTCACCCTACTCACGATGCTGTTTCGCGCGTCGGGGCTCTGCACGGGTGTGCTAAACCCCACAGACAGCAATGGCCATTGTTTATCTTTAATCAAGACGTGTTTATTTTCTTTGATCGAGTTCATTTATAAATTATAACTAAGTAATGCCAAATAACCGTTTATAGTGTAATTTCGGAGAGATGTTTTATGACTTATTGATGTGGAATGTGTCGTTCAAATATTTTAGAGAGTATCTTTAATTAATTTCTCACTTAACTTGTGGTGAAACATTTTTGAATCTAATACTAGATGATTTAAATTAAATATAAATTTAAACACTTGGTTTGTTTCACTTATTGTGAAACAAAACAAGTGTTTAAATTTAAATTTAATTTAAATCATCCAGTTTTAGAGAGTATGTCGACAGTTGTTTCTGCAACGATTTTTCTTAACTGTGGCAAATTTTGACGTAACATGACAATGTTTAGGTCGCGAGTATAATAATGTTCTTTCTTTAAGAAAAGCTTTAAATCATAATTTCTTGTGATTCTTCTTCTTTTTAGTAAACATATCCCAATTACGTGTTGTAGATTTTTAAATATTCGTTGTTTTCTTAAAAGAGTTCAATTTTAGGCTTACAGTGAGTGTTTTCCACTCCCAGACTAAGCATGATGTAAAATTTCGAGTTTAGAAAATCCTGAAAATTTGGTTTGGTCGCGTAGCGCGAACCGCGGAGCGACTAAACCAAATTTTCAGGCTTTTCTAAACTCGAAATTTTACTTCATGCTTAGTCTGGGAGTGGAAAACACTAGTTGTAAGCTTCAAATTGAACTTATTAAAAAAAGCGTCGTCATATGACAGTCACATTTCACTTTTCATTTATTTTTAAACGTTACATATGATTTTGGATTGTTTGCGTTCTCTCGGTCGAGATTGCTTTAGATGTTGTTTTTTGACAATGATGTTTACAAGCGATTGACGCCATTTTTTTAGTAATTTTAATTTTGTGCTAGTAAAGAAGACGCTGCTTGAAGCGAATTGTGAGTATTTTTGGAACGATTGACGCATTTCTGCACGTCATTCTCAGCGAATATCACCAGAGAGGCCGCCCATCATCTAAGGACTTACCTCAAACTTTAATTTGAAGCCGTTAATCTTCAGTGAAGTTATTGTGATTGGCCATGTTCGGTGCGACATCCTGCTGTGAAGCATCAGGTTAGTGAAGACTGTTTCATCAGGTTAGTAAAGACTGTTTCATCATGTCAGTAAAGACTGTTCGAAAGAGTTTATCCACCGGCTCCGTTTGAAGAAATTACGGTGCGAACGGAAAAGCGCGGAGGTGACGCGTGCAGTTGTCAATTCTTCCGGAGCAGAGCACGCTTGTTAAAATAGGAACTGCCGTAAGATGTTGCCATTTGAACTTATATCAAATGGGTGGAGGTTTTTATCACGACGAGCAATTATTTTGAATTTAAAGAGTAATTGATTCTGCGGTTGTTGCCGTATTTGATTGAACTTGTTATTGAAGTTGAAGTTTATTTGTGCAGTGCAGTTAAGATAAAAGATTATTAGATTGTTCAGTGCGTTATTTTGGTAACTTTTGCGTTCTTAAACAATCTTGAATAAGTACATTTCTTGTTTCGGTCCTGGTACAGACAGCAATGGCCATTGTTTATCTTTACTCAAGTAGTGTTATTTTCTTTGATCGAGTTCATTTATTAATTATAACTAAGTAATACCAAATAGCCGTTTTTTAGTAGAATTCAGGAGAGATGTTTTATGACTTATTGATGTGGAATGTGTGGTTCAAATTTTTTAGAGAGTATGTCGACAGTTGTTTCTGTAACGATTTATCCCACTTGTGTCAAGTTTTGACGTTACATGACAATGTTTTGGTCGCGAGTATATTAATGTTCTTTCTTTGAGAAAAGCTTTAAATCATAATTTCTTGTGATTTTATTTCTATTGAGTATACATATCTCAATTACGTATTGTAGATTTTTAAATATTCGTTGTTTTCTTAAATGAGTTCAATTTTAAGCTTACAGCGAGTGTTTTCCAATCCCAGACTGAGCATGAAGTAAAATTTTGAGTTTAGAAAAGCCTAAAAATTTGGTTTGGTCGCGTAGCGCGAAGCGCGGAGCGACCAAGCCAAATTTTGAGGCTTTTCTAAACTAGAAATTTTACTTCATGCGCCACGCGTAAAAGACACTGATTTCAAGCTAAGTTCACTCGTTCACAATATTTCAGTGCTTTTAGTGTTTAATACGCGTGGCACATAAAGTAAAATTTCGAGTTTAGAAAAGCCTAAAAATTTGGTTTGGCCGCTCCGCGCTTCGCACTGCGCGACCAAACCAAATTTTCAGGCTTTTCTAAACTCGAAATTTTACTTCATGCTTAGTCTAGGAGTGAAAAACTCTAGTTGTAAGCTTCAAATTGAACTCTTTAAAAAAAAGCGTAGGCATATGACAGTCACATTTCAATTTTTATTTTTAAACGTTACATATGATTTTGTGTTATTCGCGTTCTCTCGGTCGAGATTGCTTTGGATTTTGTTTTTTGACTGATGTTTAGAAGCGATTGACGCCATTTCTTTTGTAATTTTAATTTTGTGCTAGTAAAGAAGATGCTGCTTGAAGCGATTTGTGAGGATTTTTTGCAACGATTGCCGCATTTCTGCACGTCATTCTCAGCGAATATCACCAGAGAGGCCGCCCATCATCTAAAGACTTACCTCAAACTTTAATTTGAAGCCGTTAATCTTCATTGAGGTTATTGTGATTGGCTATGTTCGGTGCGACATCTTACTGTGAAGCATCAGGTGAGTGAAGACTGTTTCATCAGGTTAGTAAAGACTGTTACATCATGTCAGTAAAAACTGTTTCGTTAGAGTTTATCTCCCGGCTTCGTTTGAAGAAATAACGGTGCAATTCCCACGGAGCAGAGCACCCTAGTTAAAATAGGAACTGCCGTGAGACGTTGCCATTTCAACTTATATCAAATGGGTGGAGGGTTTTATGACGACGAGCATTTATTTTGAATTTAAAGAGTATTTGATTATGCGGTTGTTGCCGTATTTGATTGAACATATCATTAAAGATGATGTTTATTTGTGCAGTGCAATTAAGATAAGAGATTATTCGTTTATTCGGCGCACTATTTCGGTAATGTTTTCACTTATTGTGAAACAAAACAAGTGTCAAAATTTAAATTTAATTTAAATCATACAGTTTTAGAGAGTTGTTTCTGCAACGATATTTCTTAACTGTGTCAAATTTTGACGTAACATGACAATGTTCAGGTCGCGAGTATAATAATGTAAATCACGTTGCTCGGAGATTTTCCGAT
This sequence comes from Philonthus cognatus, assembly GCA_932526585.2. NCBI lineage: Eukaryota > Metazoa > Arthropoda > Insecta > Coleoptera > Staphylinidae > Philonthus > Philonthus cognatus. Next base: position 266,754 of record CAKOBO020000027.1, on the reverse strand, counting down.
TTTTGTGCCATGCGTAATAGTATTCCCGCTATTGAATGTTCGTTAAAAAAATAATGTTTGCAATAAAATGGAAAAAAAATAAGCACACGAAAGTACGAATACGCACCGATAAGCTAAAATTGGCAAAATAGCAAAATATTAAAAATATGCAGAAAAAAGCTAAATAAGCAAAATAAGCTAAAATATGCAAAAAAGCAAAATGAGCAAAATAAAAGTAGTGTCGAACGAGGCTCAGTCAACTTAACCCCCCAAAGTTTTATTTTTTTGAAAAAAACTATTGCGCAAGACGGGCCTTAGCTAGCGCCAGCTAGCGCCACAAAAGTTAGAGCTAGCGCCATTACGACAAGAAAGTTACGGGGGTTTGACCTTTCGGGGGGCTAGGTTGATGCTAGCCCCCCGAGTTTGGATTTTTTAAGTTTTTGTACACTATTCGGATTCCTCAGAGCTAGCGCCACCCATTTAAAAGCTAACGCTACCCCCACAACCCTAAAAAATGATAAAACATTTTTAACCCCAGCCCCCCGAAATGAGAATTTTTTAATCAAATTAGGTGAAAAAGCTGGCTTAGAGCTAGCGCCAGCAGAATATAAAAAAAATTCTCTCAAAAAAATCAGGTAAAATAATATTCACATCCAAATTTTGATACGAGAGCTCTCACATCCTGTGTGCGTATTACCATTTACTTGCTGAATTTCAATACAAAATTATGTCTGGCATTTAAAATACTGCTTCCAAAAATATATCGGCCTTCTAACTACATTATTTATGTTCATAGACATCAGCTATTAGAAATAAGATGCATGGAAGACAGTAGAGTAACTAAAAATTGTGTTTTCACTCCTTACTAATTTAAATCGTTATAACTCGGAAACTAATGGTACGATTTTAATTTTTCTTTCGTCGTTGGAACACCTAAAATAATGTTTATTAACACTGCTAACGAGAGAGCTAGCGCCAGCAAGACAGTGGCGTACCTGACGATTGTTCTTTTACTCCTTGATAATTTAAGTCGTTATAACTCGCAAACTAATTATACGATTTGTATTTTTTTTTTCGTCGATAGAATACCTAAAGTAATGTTTGTTACCACTGCTAACGAGAAAGCTAGCGCCAGCAAGACAGTGGCGTACCTGACGATTGATTTTTTACTGCTTGATAATTCAAGTCGTTATAACTCGAAAACTAACAGTACGATTTCAATTTTTTTTTCGTCGATTGAATCACTAAAGCAATGTTTATAACCACTGCTAACAAGAAAGCTAGCGCCAGCAAGACAGTGGCGTTTCTGACGATTGATTTTTTACTCCTTGATAATTTAGGTCGTTAGAACTCGGAAACTAACGATACGATTTCAATTTTTTTTTTCGTTGATTGAATCACTGAAGCAATGTTTATAACCACTGCTTAAAAGAAAACTGGCGCCTGTAAGACAGTGGCGTACCTGACGATTGATTTTTTACTCCTTGATAATTTAAGTCGTTATAACTCGGAAACTAACTGTACGAATTCAATTTTTTTTTCGTTGATTGAATCACTGATGTAAGGTTTATAACCACTGCTAACAATAAAGCTAGCGCCAGTAAGACAGTGGCGTACCTGACGATAAATTTTTTACTCCTTGATAATTTAAGTCGTTATAACTCTGAAACTAACTGTACGATTTCAATTTTTTTTTTTCGTTGATTGAATCACTAAAGTAATGTTTATAACCACTGCTAACAAGAAAGCTAGCGCCAGTAAGACAGTGGCGTACCTGACGATTGATTTTTTACTCCTTGATAATTTAAGTCGTTATAACTCTGAAACTAACTGTACGATTTCAATTTCTTTTTCGTCGATTGAATCACTGAAAAAATGTTTATAACCACTGCTAACTAGAAAGCTAGCGTCAGTAAGACAGTGGCGTACCTGACGATTGATTTTTTACTCCTTGATAATTTAAGTCGTTATAACTCGGAAACTAACTGTACGATTTCAATTTTCTTTTCGTTGATTGAATCACTAAAGTAACGTTTATAACCACTGCCAATAAGAAAGCTAGCGCCAATAAGTCAGTGGCGGACCTGACGAATAATTTTTTACTCCTTGATAATTTAAGTCGTTATAACTCGGAAACTAACTGTACGATTTCAATTTTTTTTTTGGTTAATTGAATCACTAAAGTAATGTTTATAACAACTGCTAACAAGAAAGCTAGCGTCATTAAGACAGTGGCGTACCTGACGAATAGTTTCCTATTAACTTAATTGCATTAGTATATAACCTTTTACCTGTACTTTGTCAAATTATTATTTCATCTGCCTGATGAAGCCACTGTGTGGTGATACATGTTGCAGTGTTCAACAATAAAAGTGAAACCCTCCCAACTGTTTTGTATTATTTTAAATATTTATATTTAAATATTTGCGTAAAATTTTACCTTTTTCTGTAATTCCGCAAAAAAATATGTGTAGGTATAATTTTTTTCTTATGATTTAAAAATGGAGAACACTTGGTTAAATTTCACTAAGATGAGTGAAATTTTACCAGGTGTTTCCTTTTTTTAAATCATAGTTAAATTTATTTACCACGTGAAAGATGAGAACCTTGTTCAAGATAATTTTTTTCAATTGTGATTTTAAGTTAGTGAATATTTGATTGAATTAAGTGAACTCACCGCGGCGTTTCTTCCCGTGCAAACACAGGGATATCTTAAGTAATGGATAAAACCAGCGCTTATGTATTCATATATTCATGTATTCATATAGTTGGCGAAGTTATTCAGGTTATAGTTTATTAGGACCGCCTAAAATCTAAGTTCCTTCCCGGTTAAGTCCAACAACCGCCAATTAAATTGTTCGAGCGAGCTTAGTATGTTCTCCGGCTCTTCTTATAAATAATTAAAGTATCTGCTGTATATTAAAAAACCAAACCGCCTAAAATCTAAGTTCCTTTTCGGCTAAGTTCAACATCTTCCAATTAAATTGTTCGAGCGAGCTTAAGACGTTCTCCGGCTCTACTTATAAATAATTAAATTATATGCTGTATATTAAAAAACCAAATAATATAGGAAAAAATAAATTAAATTAACCAAAAAACTAAAAAAGATGTTTCAGAAAAGAGGCTGTTTATTTAAACGCAATAAATCTGCTAAAATCGAAGCAAATTTTGGAAGAACTGGATATTTAAAAGATTCAAATATTTCGAGTTTAAATTAATAATACATTTTGAAATGTAACTCGACTGCGCGTTATTCTATTTAACAGTTATGGTTGTTTTTCTAATTTCACAGAAATACTAATCAAGCTGGTTTCTAATAACTTGCTCCATTTAGAAAATTATAAATGTTTACACAGTTTTCACTTTACTTTTGCAAAAAATAATTAGTGTTATGACAATTCTTATATTAATCCATTAACGGCCGAGCAATTATAGAGATAACTCTAAAAGTTGAGTTTATGTAAAATTCTGCACTTCTTTTTATGATATCTATGAATGACTTATTGTATTAAATACTGTGAATTTTTCTTTTAAATACACATAGTGTATATGCTGTAAAATTTCAGGCATTCGTCGATTTCATATAAAAACGTGCAGTATGAAGTTTAGAACGAGTGATTCCACTCCCAGACTAAGCATGAAGTAAAATTTCGAGTATAGAAAAGCCGGAAAATTTGGTTTGGTCGCTCCGCGAAGCGGAGCGGCCAAACCAAATTTTCAGGCTTTTCTAAACTCGAAATTTTACTTCATGCGCCACGCGCATAAAACGCTGAAATATTGTGAAGTTAGAAATACATTCACATTATTTTTTTTTAAATGAGTAACAATCGAAATATTTAAATAACAAAATATTTACTTTTTTCTTCATACATTTTCAAGTCAGGTCAAAAAATATAATATATCAAATTAATTTATTTAGTAATTTAATAACCAAAAATTAATAATGGCGCTTAATGGGTTAAACTAAAGTAAAATTTGTTTATAACTTATTCCTTTACAGTACTAGACTAAGCAGGACTGCTAGTCGCTGTTTTTAATATTTTTGTATACTGATTTTCTGTGTTGATTTAATTTAATTTAATTTATTATGCACACATATTTAATAATATAAATGTCGCCGGAAATTGCCTCCGCATAATTCACCGCTATAATTATGGAATTTCAGTAGTTTTTTTTTAAGCAAAATCCAGCGCTTTCAGCTTTATTAAAACCTCACAAAAACATTTTCTCCACTCGCTGTGCATTATCTTGAATATTTTTAAATTAAAGGTAGCAAGTACTTTAGAAATGTATGAAACTTAATAAAAAAATAGAAAAAATGCGATATATTTCGCAATCTATAACTAACTTTTCTTACAAATACGAATTCAATTACTCATTTAAACAACTATTTTCCGGGCTCATACCAAATGCCGATATTGGACTATATATTTAGGTTAATTGATAAGGCTGATAAATGTTGAAGTTTATCTTCACTATTATATAAATTAAACAATTTAAACTTTTTAAAATATATACTGTGCATTCGCTACAATTGTTTCGCCACACTGTAGCTTCTTCAGGCAAAGAAATGATCATTTCTTCGCCTGAAGAAGCCACACTGTGATAAAATGTACAGCAATTGCTTTGTTTGTCAATCCCATTTTCGCCCTGAAGACATCGTCCCGGGAAGAAAGGGATTATAAGTGTCTGCTATTCCGAGTTTGGATATTTCTGGTAAGTAATTGTTATTTTTATTTTATTTTCAATTTAACAAATATGATTATTTCAGTGAACTTATAAAATAGAAAAAAAACATTTCATGTCTATAAAGAAAGTCTCTTTAAATGATGATCGATCATTTATTATATAGAAGGTTGAAAACAATCAGTCTTAAAATACCCATTTTATAAATTTAATCTCCGTAGTTTATTGTTCTGGCACTGATTTTAATCATTTAAAAAATCATTAAATTAAACATTTCATTTATAGGTTTCTCGGATCCGGGGCTCTCCTTACATTAGAGGATATTGATGTACCAGGGACTTCCAACATTAAAGAATATGTCGGAATAGAAGGTAAGTGTATTATAATTTTAGATTTATTCAAAATTGATATTTTACTTTATGGATATTATTAGGGTGAAGCATACATATAATAATTAAAGAAACAGTGTTTTAAAATACTTACATTATTAGTCTTTAAGTATACGTTTAATATTTTATTAATAATAAAACTACATTTACTTTTTCCAATACAATTAGTGGACACCACATCTTAAGGGGATTATTGCAGTGTAACACGCCGATCGTGTTGGAAAGACCCACATAGTTTAGAGTAGCTCATCCGATGCCAAATTTACAGCACAAGTGAGGCGAATACAGTCAGAGAGAAAAGCGGCAGTTCGCTGTGCATTTGTGCATTGCTCCTTGGCATGAACGGATGGGGTCTCGCGTCGCGTGGAATAGACGAAAAAAAAAAGCGTATAAAAAAGACGGATCGAAGGAAAGTGTCGATTCGTATTATTTAAACACGCTGATAATACATACAAGCTATGTATTGTTTTCAATTCGTTGGAAAGCGTTATCGGATCCTGTGTTATTTTTCGGTATTTACAAAACTGATGATTTTTATTCTTGTCATTATAACACATTACTTTTACTTTTAAGACTCCAGTTTCGACAGCCGAACAAACTATGTGTTTTATTTTATTAAATTATAGATTATTTCTTAAAAATATAATAATAAAGTAATTCATGTTCATAAGCTTATTGTGAATATTTATATGCCGGACATATATAAAAAAAAAACGGAACATAGGATTTTCAATGATATTTTTAAATGGGAATATTATCTTCCCTTACTGCTATTGCCATGACAATAATGTGTATTAATTTGGCCTCTGCCAAATTGGGTAAATACCCCAAATTTTGGGGAGAATTTCAATTTATATTCGATCAAATATTTTAGTTTTTATGAATGCAACAAATAAATAATAGATTGAAAAAAAATTAAACGGAAAGCTGCCCTGTTTTTTTTATGTTTAGTACAGGGTTTACAAAATGATGATGTGTATAAATAGGCTCAGTCAACTTAGCCCACCGAAGTTCGACTTTTTTGAAAAAAGCGATTTCGCTAGACCGGTCTTAGCTAGCGCCACAAAAATTAGAGCTAGCGCCATTTAGACAAGAAAACTACGGGGATTTGAACTTTCGGGGGGCTAGCTTGATGCTAGCCCCCCGAGTTTGGGTATTTTAAGTTTTTTACACTATTCGGATTCCTCAGAGCTAGCGCTACCAATTTAAAAGCCAACGCCACTCCCCCCTAAAATGAGATGTTTTTAATCAAATTGGGTGGAAAACATAACTTAGAGCTAGCGCCAACAGAATACGACAAAAATATTCTCTCAAAAATATCAGATAAAAAAAAGTTCACATTGAAATTTTGATGCGAGAGCTTTCAGATCCTGTATGCGTATTACCATTTACTTCCTGAATTTTAATACAAAATGATGTTTGGCATATAATATACCGCTTCCAACAAATATTTCGGCGTTGTAATTACTTTATTTATGTTCATAGACACTGGCTATTAGAAACATGATGCCTAGAAGACAGTAGCGTAACTGACAATTGTGTTTTCACTCCTAGCTAATTTAAATCGTTATAACTCAAGAACTTACCGTACGATTTAAAAAACTCTTTTGGCATTGTAATTACTATACTAATGTTTATAAACACTGGCAACGAGATAGCTTGCGCGAGTAAGACAGTGGCGTAACTGACGATTGTTTTTGATAATTGAAATCGTTATAACTCGGAAACTAACCGTACGATTTTAAATTTTTTTTTGGCATTGTAATTGCTATACTGGAGTCTATAAACACTAACAACGACATAGCTAGTAATATTAAAGGATAAATTAAAATCACTTGGTTTGTTTCTATTTACTTGACTAGTTTCGCTTTTTACGGCATTATCAAAGTTCACTCTTGATACTGCCGTAAAAAGCGAAACTAGTCAAGTAAATAGAAACAAATAGTGAAACAAATCAAGTGTTTTTAATTTATCCTTTATTATTATTTCAAAATGTTTCACCAAGCGATAAATGAGAAAGTTATTCAAGAGATAGCTAGTGCTAGCAAGACAGTGGCGTACCTCACGGTTGTTTTTTTTACCACGTGATAACTTAAATCGTTATTACTCGGTGGAAAACACTCGTTGGGAGTTACAAACTGAACGCTTTTCAAAAACAATGAATGCCTGAAAATTTACCTAGTACACATCGGGTTATGTATGTACCTAATCAAAACATGGGTATCTTTTCGATGCTACAAAATTGTGATTAAGCTCCTTTCGTTGCTATTCAATTGACTTTATTTTCATTCTAACACAATCTATCTCAATATCCTAATTCTACAATATACAGGGAGTTTTTCTTTAAAGTATACGTATTCCAGATTCACTTTATTTTCTTTAAATCTTTAGATATATGAAAACTATTAATGGATATCGATAGCTAACGCCATCTAATTCATTAATAGTTTTCACATATTGGCTTGAAATAGTCAGAAATGTTCAGTATTCCTCAGCACTGGGTCGGGACCACACTGAAGAGGACCTTGAAGTCCGAAACGCGTCTGTGGGTATCTGGTGCCGGAATACTGAACACAAATTCAACTTTAGATATATGTTGTTTTTACAGGAATTCAATTTGAAGCTGTTTTCCACTCCCAGGCTAAGCAGGAAGTAAAATTTCGAGTATAGAAAAGCCCCGTGAAATTTTGTCGAGGGTCGTGCAGCGAACCGAGACAAATTTTCTGGGCTTTTCTAAACTCGAAATATTACTTCGTGCGCCACGCGTATAGAACACTAAAATTTTGTGAAATGTATGTATATTTGAACCTTACTTGAAATCAGCGTTTTATACGCGTGGCGCATGAAGTAAAATTTCGAGTTTAGAAAAGCCCAGAAAATTTGTCGAGGGTCGCTGCGCGACCCTCGACAAATTTTCACGGGGCTTTTCTAAACTCGAAATTTTACTTCATGCTTAGTCTGGGAGTGGAAAACACTCGTTTAAAGCTCAATTCAAGGCTTTAAACAAGTGTTTTCCACTCCCAGACTAAGCATGAAGTAAAATTTCGAGTTTAGAAAAGCCCCGTGAAAATTTGTCGAGGGTCGCGCAGCGACCCGAGACAAATTTTCTGGGCTTTTCTAAACTCGAAATTTTACTTCATGCGCCACGCGTATAAAACGCTGATTTCAAGTAAGGTTTTTTTAAAAAACAAGGAATATCTAAGGATTTAAAGAAAATAGCTAAATTTGGAAAACGTATACTTTAAAGAAAAACTCCCTGTATGTTATTATGTTGTATTCAACTTAAATATTATTAAGTTATTACTCATATTAAGTTTAAGATTCATTTCTTGCTTGATGAACCTAAATATCTAATCCATGTTACATATCAAATATTTAGCTTAAATGTTTTGATAGTTGTTGTTTACATTATACGGCTCAGTCAACTTAGCCCCCCGAAGTACGACTTTGTTGAAAAAAACTTGTCAGTTAGGCTACTGTTTTCTAGGCATCATCTTTGTAATAGCCAGTGTCTTTGAACATACATAAAGTAATTACAACGCCAACATATTTCTTGGAAGCGGTATTTTATATGCCAATCTTGATTTTGTATTGAAATTCAGCAAGTAAATGGTAATACGCATACAGGAGCTAGCGCTAGCTCTAAGCAATCTTTTGCACCCAATTTGATTAAAAAAATCTCATTTCGGGGGGCTAGGGTTTAAAATGCTTTATAATCTTTTGGGGTTGTGGGGGTGGCGCTAGCTTTTAAATTGGTAGCGCTAGCTCTGAGGAATCCGAATACTGTAAGAAAACTTAAAAAATCCTAAACTCGGGGGGCTAGCATCAACCTAGCCCCCCGAAAGTTCAAACCCCCGTAACTTTCTTGTCTAAACGGCGCTAGCTCTAATTTGGCCGATGTGAAGTTTACGGGATGTTCTCGAAAATTGATTTTTTATATTGATACTTGTAGAATCGCGTATGGAATGGCCGAAAATGACGAAAAAAAAAGTGCGGAAACCACGTTTAGCCCCATTTGGGGGCTCCGAAAGGGTGAAAATTGGTGTATTTCAACAGTGTTTTTTGGTGTGTACAAAATAAAATGTGGTGATTATATGTATTCGTTTCACAAAACTAAATGGTTTAAATGTGTTTTTATAAGGATAGGACTCACAGTTTGCTTAAAACTTTCACTTAAATATTACGATTTTTGACAGGTTATGTTATCACCTACATCCATTGTTATTCATAGATATAGCACAATTGATGCTAAGGGACCATGGTTTTGAATCAAATTTAAGGTTCAATTTCTGTACACCAGGAGGCAGCAGCAATATTTTAAAAAACATCTGATAAAAATCAAGCAGTGAAAATAATAAAAACAATTGATTGGAATTAGAGTTTCATAATTTAATACGCACATGGAGAGAATAACTCTTCTTAGTTTATTTAATCTTGTCCAAAATAAAGAGGAACTTATAAAACAATTACAATGTTGGGGCTTAATTCCTAAAGAGGAAAATTATATTTGCAAAAAATGTGGAGGACATTTAACATTAATTTGTGATAACGAAAGGTAAGAAATACTTATATAATATGTATGGTTAAATCTTTGTAAAACCACAGTATAAGGTCTACACCCATTTTATTGAAATATCATAAATTACCAAACAATAAATACTGAATTCTACTGAGTTGAATATACTTCTAATGATGAAAAAGGAAGGGTAAACAATAGTTTCATGAATACTTAAAGTTTCATTTTTATTATAGCGATTATTTCGTAAAATTAATATCTCGTTCACATTATATAAATTAAACTCGTTTATTTGTAAAATTAATAGATTAGTTTGGATTCATGTACATAGGTTTAAATACAGCTTTCGACCTTCAATATTTTTGTCAATTTGCTAATAACTTCATTCGTGATGTAGCTGGAGTTGAGTTAGGCAACAATGATCACTCACATGCACATCACGGACTCACATCATCTGTCTCACTTTTCTGCATCCATCGCACTCGCCGGCCGCGGTTCGGTAAAAGACATGATTACCAAAAATAAGTTTAAAATAAATAAGTGTTGAAGTTTGAAAATAATTCAAATAGGTTACTTTTATATTCTATTTTTTATTGTGATGAAATGGTTGCACATAGAAATGAAAAATAATAATCCTTCCACGAAAACTACAGGCCCCATAAGACCAGAGCTTATGCGGGAGGATGGGGGCTTGTTATTATTATTATGATAGTCCAAATGGTATAGGTACATTTCAATCATGGAAAAACTGCAGCCTAATGGTTTTCATCACTTCTATGCCATAGCGGTAACTCTAAATGTTCAAAAATAATATAACCTAAATTTAAAGTTAAGTAGTGTTTATTGTCATATTTGAATGAAGACTATTTAATGTTGATTAATTAATTTCAGTTTTTAAACTAACTCAAATGCAAAGAAATTATTCCACTAATTGCTAAATTTATTAGACAAGAATATACATGTGTCCGAAAATATATTTTATTCAGCTATTGTACCAATGTGAAATAGTTTTTGCAATTATTCTAGGAAATTTTTAGCGACAATATATACAACATGTCCCCATAAGTATGCAACATAATGGTTAGTGCTTGATCTAAAATATACAAAAAAGACAAAACAAATGACATTCGACGCTATATTAGCAAGATAATGAACAATTTTTATAACTTTCGGCAGAGTTTAGATTCAGAAAAATATTTAGAATTTTTAAATTAAATATGGAATTGTAAAATGAATTTGACATGTTACTTTTGGCTACAAGAAATTCTCTTTGGTTTATGCAGGATGGGGCACCTGCACATAGTGCTCGTGTCGTAGTTGAATATTTAAATGAACAATTTAATGAGAAATGGATTGGAAGACATTTAAGATTTCCACGGGCTGCTTGCTCACTCGATATAAATCTACTTGATTACTTTTAATGGGGGTAGTTAAAAATCAGAGTTTATTCTGAGAGGCCTTTTGGAAATTTAGAGGATTTTAAAAATAAAATTAGAAATGATTTACGACATTTAAATAATCATTCCAATATTCTTGAAAATGTAATCAGAGATTTTAACAGAAGAACAAATTTATGTATTGAGAGGGAAGGGAATCACATCGAGTAATTGTTATTTAATTAATAATATCCTTGTTAATTTCAAAGAAATTAATGTTTTGTTGATTAAAACCAGGGGCCCTATTCACAGCACCGATGCAATTTTCTATCGGTGACTTTTTTCATCAAAATGACGTCATTTGACTCTATACGGTTCGGTCAATTCTTCCCAAAATGACGTCACTTCAGTGAGAAAAGTCAACGATGGAAAATTGCATCGGTGCTGTGAATAGGGCCCCATATGTCATTTGTTTTGTCTTTTGTGTATGTCTAAGATCAAGCACCAACTTTTATAAAGAATAAAATTTTCTGAGAAATCAATACTAAAAAAGTTTCCCATATGTTGCATACTTACGTGGACAAGTTGTATATAATGGAATATATTTTAATATTATTTTTTCATCGAAAAATGTTTGGCATTAGGATTAATTTGCCAAACAGTTTTCATTTTTAGAGGGGGGGTGGCTGGCAGGGTTCTGAGCCCTGTGGCCCCCGGGATGAGAAGTGGTCGCCATATATGCTGCCGTTGATCAATTAATTAATTTCAGTTATTGTGCTAACTTATTAATTTGTGATTTCAAATTATTTCACCAATTGTAAAATTTATTAGACATGAACATACAGGGAGCGCACCCTAATGGTAAAGTTGTAAATTAATGATCAGAAGGAATTGTGCTTTATAAATCGAATCAATATGTTTGGTGCCCGCGTGCTTAACAAAAATTGTGTAGACCTTGTTCTGTGCTTAAGTCCAAATTTTATTTGATTATATTTTTAGATCTGATGGGTACAGGTGGGCTTGCTACAATAAAATTTCAAAAAGGAAGCAAAAGAGAATAAGTTGTAATTTTCGAATTGATCTAAGAAAAGGAACCTTTTTTGAAAAAAGCCATCTAAGTATATTTCAAATACTTGCTTTTGTTAATTTATGGGTGGGAAATGTACCCTTAACAGTTATTGGTGAAGAACTAGATATATCGTACAGAACAGTTGTTGATTGGGCATCATTTTGTCGTGAAGTCGTAATGGATAGTGCCATTTATAAGTCTGAGAAGATTGGTGGACCGGGAAAAATAGTAGAAATTGATGAATCGAAATTCGGTCGTCGGAAGTACCACCGTGGTCATCATGTGGAGGGGCAATGGGTCTTTGGCGGATACGAACGGGGCACCGGAAAGGTGTTCATGGTTCCAGTCGAGGACAGGGGGGCAGACACACTCCTTCCAATAATCAAACAATGGGTATTACCCGGAACCACCGTCATCAGCGATTATTGGAAGGCGTATGACTGTCTCCAGAGAAATGGATTTGAACACCTCAAGGTAATTTAAAAAATATATATTTTAAATATTGTATATATATAAAACGAAATGTAATTTTTAGGTGAACCACTCCATCAATTTTAAAGATCCAGAGACCGGCGCACATACCAACGGCATTGAGTCTTCCTGGAGAGCTGCGAAAGCCATTGTGTCGGCTGGTGGACGCAAAAAGACCAGCATTCCAGGAAACCTTGCCAGGTATATGTTTTACAAGCGGTGCGCAGAAAGGTCTCTGGATCGTAAAGCAGAATTCTTTAAAATTGCTGGAGAGCTGTATGATCCGACCAAAGACGAAGCCCAGAGAACCACGGATGGTGAAGGTAATTTTACTGACGACGACGATGTTTTTGTTTAATTTCTACTGTTTTTTCATGTTCATCAATCTTCTTAAACTTATAATTTAAGCAATCCAATATGTCTTTCATACAAAATGATACCCAATCAACAAACCTTTTGTATGATAGTTTTCACTTTTCACTAATAACTGTTAAGGATACATAAATTTACAAAAGCGAGTAATTGAACAAATCTGAAATGACTTTCTTCATAAAATGTTTCTAATTGCAGGATAATTCGAATATTATAATTTATTCTCTTTTTGCTCGTTATCACAATTTAATTTTAAGTAACCTCTGCATTATTTTACAAATATAATTCTTTATGAATTAGGTCAAAACATTATAATTGTTTTATAAGTTCAACTTTCTGTACGGATATTGATTTTGTAACAAGGTCTATCCAATAAATACGTATAAAATAATTATAGAGACTAATGCAGGAGGTTGAGGGACTAGACAGTGAGCTTCCCCCTTCAATAACAACCCCAGCTAGCCTCAACCAAATGGGGTGCGCCTCACGAGTCCTAACTTATTATCTAATTATCTACAGACAGTTGTTCAGACCTCATTCTTAGTGTCTCATATAAATGGATATCTCTCTGACCAATAAGCAGCGTATCAATATCAAATTTCTCTGCTAAGCTTGGCAAGAGCGGATGGGAAATTCATGAAGCATTGTTGACAGTGTACGAAGAAGATGCCTTGAAGGAACCAACGGTTCATAACTAGCTAAAGCAGTTTCGAGAGGGACAAGAAAGACTTCAAGCACCAGGTTCTTCATCTTCTGATGAAAATGTGGATCATATTCGATCATGTGTCTTCAGAAATCATCAATAGACAGTTAGAATGGTATCAGTTGAACTAAATTTGAGTGAGATGCGCACAGCTCCATCACCGTCACTGATCACCCGCCACATTCACCAGATTTGTGCAAAATGTTGCTTTGGGGCTCCATTTGGGGGACATGGATTCCATAAAAACATCGACGACGAGGCTGCTGAAGAGCCTTAAAGTAGAGGACTTTGAAGGATGTTTATAACAATGGAAACGGCGTTGAGCCTAGTGCGTTTTATCAGAGGGGGAGTACTTTAAGGGAGACTATTGTATCGATGATCAAATGTAAAATAAAAAGTTTATGAATTTTTTAATAATTTTGGGACAAACCTCGTATATTGATTAATTTTGATGTAGGACATTATAAATAATTAAATTGTACTATTAGTGAAATTTCTTGTTTGTTGATTTTCTAGGCAATTTTAAATCTTGCCTAAATATAGACATGTTTATTGTGTGGTGCAACTGTGACGTTTTGTATATATTGATTTATTGTAGGACATTATAAAAAATCAAATTGTATCATTAGTGAATTTTCTTGCTTGTTGATTTTCTAGGCAATTTTAAATCCTGCCTAAATCTAGACATGTTTATTGTGTGGTGCAACTATGAAGTTTTGTATATATTGATTTATTGTAGGACATTATAAAATATTAAATTGTACTATTAGTGAATTTTATAGTTTATTGATTTTCTAGGCAATTTTATATTCTGCCTAAATCTACACATGTTTATTGTGTGGTGTAATTGTCACGTTCTATGTGTGTTTTATTAATAAAAAATATTTTCAACAACTATTAAATACATAACTGGATGGTCAGAATTCAAATTCTAATTTAATCGACTCAAATTCAATTTTAACAAAATTTCTCTGAGATATATATCTAAAACAGTCAAATTATTTTAGTCTTAGAAGAATGCTTTCTTTATAAATAAAATAAATCGATCAATTTAAATTAATTCAATGAATAATTAATACACATACCTATGAAAAGTGGATGGATTTAATCGAATGTATTGTCGGCTGCGAATCGACAGTAGATAGACGACTGTTTGTAGACACTCGTTAGTTATTTCTTAGTAACGATAATAACCGTTATTGAAAAGTAACTGTTTATCTCATCTCTACTGTAGATAGATGTTGACTAAAACTTGTATACATCCGGGCATCAAGGACACACACCCAACAATTTGTATTAAATTTCCTCATTGATTATAGTAAATACAATATCATCAATAGATTAAATGCAACGGCAATGTTTTGCTGCATTATGTGCCAACACAGATTACTTACATCGAAAGGGAGAAGTTCTTCAAATGTATTCTTACATAATCCTTTCAACCTAACCTATAATTATGTGGAATTAATTTATCCTATCACTAACCATTCTACTAATCTAACCTTTAAAAAGAGACTTACATAATTTATTATCACAAACCTTTCTGCTAATTTATTAAACCATTCTACTAATGTAATGTTTAAAAATTAACGTTTAGTGTTTATGAATCTACTATCAAAATGTATGTATACTGTATTATTTTAACGCAGTGACGTCGGATTTTCTGAATCAGCTGTTGCAACATAAAGTAATTAATCATTAATTCTCGTATACAATTCAAATAGATTTTTTTTTATGAACGGTATAATTTTCTTGAACGTTAAACACCAAACTATAATTACTAAACGCACTAAACAATAAACGTCTTATAAACCCGGCATAACAAACACGAGAAATTAGATTGTTGCTCCAATTTCATATTTAATAATTGTTTTTAAATTTATAACGCTGTCAACTAATCTAACAAAAACGAAAAATGAAATCAATGTTCCCATCACATATTCTTTTTTTTTTCATTTATAGTGAGCGTTGGTACTTTACTCCTGGAAATGACACCAGGGTGCGCCTATCTCTTGTTCTGGGCAATTGTGAACCAGTTATCACATTCCATTATAGTATTATTGGTATCATTATGTTATATCTATGAATCAACAAAAGAAGTAATTGTCAACAACTTAACCTGCCAAAAATCGTAATCTTTAAGTAGAAGTTTTAAGCAATCCGTAAGTCCTATCTTTATAAAAACACATTTAAACAATTGAGTTTTGTGAAACGAATACATATTATCACCACATTTTATTTTTTTCCGGCTAAAAAACACATTTTAAGTAAACGGATTTCCAACCTTTCGGGGCCCCAAAATGGGGCTAAACGTTGTTTCCGCACTTTTTTTTCGTCATTTTCGGCCATTCCATCCGCGATTCTACAAGTATCAATATAAAAAATCAATTTTCGAGAACATCCCGTAAACTTCACATTAGCCGAGACTTTATCAATAGGGTCTGTTAACTTGGCTCTTTCGCGCTTTCACCGGGGACAAACAATAATTATCTTTAAGAATAATTTAAAAGAAAATACTATGATTTGTCTGTCTCTTCCTTGATAACCGCTCGGTTGCTCAGGGGAAAGCACAACAGAAAATATCACCAAACAAATGAACTTCTTACTTACCCGACTCTCTTAATGTTCTTCGGAAACACACTTACACTTATTTAAATTAAATATATATATATATATATATATATATATATATATATGTTAAAACGTAGATTTTCGCGGGCGTAACATGTATCACTGTTTCTTCGGGTTTGGTCCCGCGTATTTTCTTGGCTCTGGTCCATTTTATTTTTAATTCGACGTTTCGATGACGTCGCAGTCATCATCGTCAGGAATAACTATCCAAATTCCATTGCTCTAGCAACCACTTGTTTATGCTTGGGACCATCAAGGCTTTAAACTTATATAAACTATTTTCAAAAACAACAGACAATTCGACCTCACCAAGAACCTTAATCTTCTCCCCGCTTGCAGTAAATATTGATTTGACCTGCGAAGGTAAAATCCGCAAATTCCTTTTACATAATTCGATTCCATCTCCACCAACAATAGACCGGTTCGCCCCAGAATCAACCAACGCTGTTACCATTACGCCACACAAAGACACACTGACATATAACCTATTATCCTTGGGCTTCTTGACAAAAATCGAATTAACTTGGTTCGCTGAACAAAAAGATTTCACTACTCCTAACCACCCGTTCCGCTCACTTCTATGGGCCTCGTATGAACATAGACTGTGTCGACCCTCGGACAGCCTAAAACTTAGTTTTTTGAATGTCCCTCTTCTCTAATCTTCTCCTGGCAGTATCTGGCAATATGTCCCTTTTTTCTGCATCTGTAACAAATGAGAGAAGACCTATCTCGAGTTGTTGCGATTGCCATCTGTACTGAAATTCCGCTTTGGCCACTGGATCTGTCACTGGGATCTGGATTATCCGCCTCTAATTTTCGACATAAATCTGCTAATTGACGAATGCTGTTGATATCATGCAAGCTTAGACGAGACCTGTATGAAGGTAGGAGGTTTTGTCTGATACGCCATACTTGTGATGCTTCATCCGGTGGGTTGGATAGTAAGGCAAACTTGTGTTCCATCGCCGCAATATAAATTGCCACTCTTTCATTTCGTCCTTGCTTCCTGATCATGATGTCCTCCAGCAAACTGTCCTCGATATTTGGAGAGAGAAAATCCGCCTTCAAAGCAGTCACCAGCGAGTCCCAATCCATCAGCATTCTCCTTTTCGGCCTGAACCACTGCAGTGCGTTACCTGAAAAAAGATCTACTGCCGAGCGATAATGTTCTTCTTTTGAGACTCCTCTAGATTCCCTCAGCTCCTCGACCCTTTCTAAAAAATCGAAAAGTGACGAATCTCCACCAAATGTCAGACCCCATTTGTAAACTGGAACATACCCAACATTACTACGGCTGTTAAGTGACCTCGCCGGTGTACTCGAAAGAAAAGGGTTCGCGCCCCCGTCCTCTACATCTTCGTGAAATCTAACCCCAACATCCGGCTGACTGCTGTCAATAAAAGTGGACGCCATCGCCTTCGAAACATGTTCTACCTTACGAGTTAACTGAGCCTCAACTAACAAGCATTTTTCCAACGATTCTGTTTTAAAAGTTTTTACAGAATCGGAAGATTCTATCAGTCTACCAAGCCTATTTCTTAAATGAGCCAACCTTGCTTTAACCCTTTTTTCGCATACTTTAGCGTCTTTGCCAGGGTATGATTCAATACATTGAAGAATTGCATCAAAAGATTCAGCAACCTCTTTATCATCCTCACCCGTAACAAATGTACTTCCCTTTTCGAGAGGGGTTACCTTTTCTGACAGAAATTTGCGTAAAACATATCGCAAATCTTCTACCTTAGCAGTTTTGTTATGGAATCCTCTGATATTTAATTCATAGTTTAGCTCGTGTTTTAATAGAAGATTGGGATCCATATTTAAATTGAACAATTACACCAAATAATCCAAAATCAAAAATACGGATATATCCCTAATAGAATTTCAAATTAATTGTCTTACAAGTCATAACCCACTTGATAAATTCTACTATTTTACTTATTTAAAAAACAGTCAAACAAAATTATTATTGCTAATCTTCAAAAAAAATATATCTCGATATTTCTTATTCTGTTTTCTTTTGATCAAAGGGCCCCACGTTGGGCGCCAAAATTTGTGACCACTTACGGCAGCTCTCACTCGGTAGGCGGCGTCGTGGGTAAAAAAGGATCGTAAAATTAATAATAACAAAAAATAAAACTTTTGGGCGCCACTTGGTTTTATAATTTACCTGTTGTGTTATCCTCCCCTAAACCAAGAAATGTAAGGAGGCTGGTATAAAAAACTAATAGCAAGTTGACATTAAATAATATTTTAATAAAAATTAAAAAAACTAAAAATGCTTACATACGTGTATTTGAATATTAATGATCAAAAGGAAACAATAACGATCAAAAAAAATTAATGAACTATCGAGACACAAAAAACTTAAATTGATAACCCCGTTGTTATTAAAACCCCCCAAAATATTACTTGAATATAAATAAAAAATATTGTGTTTTAAATAATACGGCTAGGTACAAATTAATAATCGGTAGAAAAAATGACGTCACCTTTCTTTACACAATTGAAATAACAATAAAAATACCTCGTATTTTATATAAATCGTAGTAACAAAAAAATATATACAAGTTAAATCACCACCCGGTAGATAAAGTATTACACAATTAAACTGACTAATTACGGTACAAAAAAATAGCAATTTTAGTTGTTTGGCTTAAACGCAATATCAGGTTCTTCAATCAATTGAAGGGGATACGACATTTACCATTTGCATTCATTTTTTTATTATTTTTTTTTTTTTTACTTATCTGAAATTCCATCAGCGATTGTAAATCGCATCCCTTATCCTTCGCTCCACTGCCAAGATACTGAAAATCCACTCTTCGACCAGACTGCTCCCGAATTCAATAGACGAAACGCCAAGAACCGGTACCCTCTCTCGAAAATCTCTCCAAACAGGAAATTCCGGAACTTCACAGTGAAATAACCTCAAGATCTCAATTGGTAATCGACTCAACCAGCGAGGCCTGTGGATATAATGCGGCCTCAATTGAATTTATTATTAATTGTAAAATTACTGAAAAGATCACACGGATACTTCCAGATAAATTTTCTGAACACAGCACACAGCACGTGTCTATTTTTTCTCTCTTCCCAAGCACACAGCTCTGCACGGGATTCGTCTCGCAATCAAAGTCGATTAATCCAAGGATTAATTAAATTTCACGCCCCCTATCCGAATTAATAAATCTATTGGCAGTTTCGAATTATCGAACAAATCTATTGGTAGCTCCGATTTATCAACATTAGGATGGCGCTACGCTAACTTTATTTGCACAATCAAACTCGAAACTACATTCACACGGATAATTATTACATACATTAAAAGATTACTCAACCACACACCTATCCTAGAGGATTGATTTAAATTGAATATATAAATGCCTGGCCAGAACCTAGCAAATCTATTTCGCGCCATAGAATTGTACAAGTACGATCGCTCCCTAATAACGAATGACAGTTAACAAAAAGAGTGACAGCTAAACAACAATGAAGTGACTTTACGTAAATTGTTTCCTAATCAGCACTCTCCAGAAACAGCAATTATCACCTGGAATAATCACAACAAAGAGTCAATAACCTCCGTCTTCAGAAACCAACAATTTATTTGTGAGGTTAGTTTTTCTAATTCGAACTGCCCTTAACCTTAGGTGAATACAACAAAGATGTACCTAAATAAATGCCTTCATGAACTCTAAACCAACTCCCCAATTCGATATGAATGCATTTATACTCAGAAAAACATATTTTGTAGGAATTTCCGTGACGACGGATTTGGTGCAGTTACGTAACGATCGAGAACTGACAGAACGTAGGACACTATTGCCTAACACTCTACACACATAGGAACCGTTGTAGAAGTGAAGAATTAAACAAATTTTTATTAAATAAATTTAGATCAAAATCGGTGTTGTTTACATTTTTGTGATGCTTAAGTTGCCTATAATAAACTATCGTTTTTAATTTTTAATTCAATTTGGTTTTTCCATGTATCACTTTGTTTTGTTATTTTACTATATTCTTTGAAAGAAACGGAGAGTGGAAAACGCGAACGTTACAAGTTTGTTTATTTTAAATATGTGGAGAGGCAAGCTATATATTTCGAAAGGTTTCTTTTATAACCCACATTTTAATTTAATTTAAATGTTGACACAATTGATATGATTTGCCTTTTGATGAAATAATAAAAGTGAGACTAAATATGAACTACTTTAATGAGAAATGGTTAATTGTTATAAGTTTTATTCGATTCAAATTAAACAGTTAATCTTGTATAGGTAAAATATATTTAGCATATTAAGGGGAATATAACAGAGGTCTGAAATTTAATGTCAGGTTTATTTAAAAACTAAAGGTCCTAGAAAGTTGAAATTTTGACAGCGTATATTAAGCCCAATTATCTAGTAAAATATCGAAGTACTTTTTTTTTAAACAATTTGCTTTCAGAGGTATAAAAGAAATAATGTTAAATTTTTCAAAATTAAAAAAAATATTCCCATATCTTACTAGTTTATACTATAAGGAATATAATGTGAACATTTCATTAGAATGCAATAGCTTATGCCCGAGTCAGGTTAAAATAAAAATCTTGCAAAATAAGACCGTAAAATACCGCCGCCTTGCGGATCTTCTCTTAGTTGAACGCGTTGTACACTCATCTGCACAATTATTGGAGGGGCGAGCAGCATGCGGCCAGCGTTTATCTCTGGGCCGGTGAACGCTGCGCGGTTTCGCGTTTGTTTTTCTTTTCTTTTTTCAATCATAGTTAACAAAATCGGCTCGCGTCGTTAGCATTTATTCTCGTAAAATGAATATTTCTCAATTATAATCGATATTTTATTGTACTAGTGTTTTATTTTGATGCTTTCTGACTGCTAATGGAATAAGTATTTTTTTATACTGCATGTTCACTAATATAGAAAACACGAAATGTTTCACTAATTTAAATAAAGATGTGTAATATACCTTTAATATTGGCTTTCCTTATTATTTGACAGTGTCGGTATTATTAAATTATTTTTAAAGTTTTTTAAGCTGATTAATAAACCACAAGCAATCGAATAACAATCAGTCTTGTTCAAATCATTATTTCGTCTTAAATCTTTCGTTGTTAAAGCAGTTGTTAAATGCCATTAAACTTCTCGCAATAAAACTATTAAAGTAAATTGTAAAGTTTCTAGCAATCGGACCTATTTGAACCAACTGCGACTTCATCAACGAATCAATGATATCAAAACTATAAGAATAGTGAGAATAACGTCACCAATATGACGTTGTCGTAGATTAATGTTACAAATCAACTATTTTTTTACCGAGCACAGTTAATATATGTTTGACGAATGTTTAAAAAAATGTAGGGTTTAACTGCGTGCATATTCATTGTTAATTATTTTAGAAAAAATAGAACTATAATAATAATAAGGTAGTTATTATAATGCATTTCAAATAACAAGATTCTTGCTCAACATTGCACCGAGCCCAATATATTTTTTTCAGATTTGGCTGATTTATGATGAGTCATATTTTGATAGTAAGTAAATAAGGAATAAATGAATTGTAATTGAATGTTATTGCAATCCTCTATTTATACGGCTCAGTCAACTTAGCCCCCCGAAGTTCTACTTTTTAAAAAATATCTGTTGCGCTAGACGGGCCTTAGCTAGCGCTTGCTAGCGCCACAAAAATTAGAGGCTAATGTGAAGTTTACGGGATGTTCTCGAAAATTGATTTTTTATATTGATACTTGTAGAATCGCGGATGGAATGGCCGAAAATGACGAAAAAAAAGTGCGGAAACAACGTTTAGCCCCATTTTGGGGCCCCGAAAGGTTGGAAATCCGTTTACTTAAAATGTGTTTTTTAGCCGGAAAAAAATAAAATGTGGTGATAATATGTATTCGTTTCACAAAACTCAATTGTTTAAATGTGTTTTTATAAAGATAGGACTTACGGATTGCTTAAAACTTCTACTTAAAGATTACGATTTTTGGCAGGTTAAGTTGTTGACAATTACTTCTTTTGTTGATTCATAGATATAACATAATGATACCAATAATACTATAATGGAATGTGATAACTGGTTCACAATTGCCCAGAACAAGAGATAGGCGCACCCTGGTGTCATTTCCAGGAGTAAAGTACCAACGCTCACTATAAATTAAAAAAAAAAGATTATGTGATGGGAACATTGATTTCATTTTTCGTTTTTGTTAGATTAGTTGACAGCGTTATAAATTTATAAACAATTATTAAATATGAAATTGGAGCAACAATCTAATTTCTCGTGTTTGTTATGCCGGGTTTATAAGACGTTTATTGTTTAGTGCGTTTAGTAATTATAGTTTGGTGTTTAACGTTCAAGAAAATTATACCGTTCATAAAAAAAAATCTATTTGAATTGTATACGAGAATTAATGATTAATTACTTTATGTTGCAACAGCTGATTCAGAAAATCCGACGTCACTGCGTTAAAATAATACAGTATACATACATTTTGATAGTAGATTCATAAACACTAAACGTTAATTTTTAAACATTACATTAGTAGAATGGTTTAATAAATTAGCAGAAAGGTTTGTGATAATAAATTATGTAAGTCTCTTTTTAAAGGTTAGATTAGTAGAATGGTTAGTGATAGGATAAATTAATTCCACATAATTATAGGTTAGGTTGAAAGGATTATGTAAGAATACATTTGAAGAACTTCTCCCTTTCGATGTAAGTAAGTAATCTGTGTTGGCACATAATGCAGCAAAACATTGCCGTTGCATTTAATCTATTGATGATATTGTATTTACTATAATCAATGAGGAAATTTAATACAAATTATTGGGTGTGTGTCCTTGATGCCCGGATGTATACAAGTTTTAGTCAACATCTATCTACAGTAGAGATGAGATAAACAGTTACTTTTCAATAACGGTTATTATCGTTACTAAGAAATAACTAACGAGTGTCTACAAACAGTCGTCTATCTACTGTCGATTCGCAGCCGACAATACATTCGATTAAATCCATCCACTTTTCATAGGTATGTGTATTAATTATTCATTGAATTAATTTAAATTGATCAATTTATTTTATTTATAAAGAAAGCATTCTTCTAAGACTAAAATAATTTGACTGTTTTAGATATATATCTCAGAGAAATTTTGTTAAAATTGAATTTGAGTCGATTAAATTAGAATTTGAATTCTGACCATCCAGTTATGTATTTAATAGTTGTTGAAAATATTTTTTATTAATAAAACACACATAGAACGTGACAATTACACCACACAATAAACATGTGTAGATTTAGGCAGAATATAAAATTGCCTAGAAAATCAATAAACTATAAAATTCACTAATAGTACAATTTAATATTTTATAATGTCCTACAATAAATCAATATATACAAAACTTCATAGTTGCACCACACAATAAACATGTCTAGATTTAGGCAGGATTTAAAATTGCCTAGAAAATCAACAAGCAAGAAAATTCACTAATGATACAATTTGATTTTTTATAATGTCCTACAATAAATCAATATATACAAAACGTCACAGTTGCACCACACAATAAACATGTCTATATTTAGGCAAGATTTAAAATTGCCTAGAAAATCAACAAACAAGAAATTTCACTAATAGTACAATTTAATTATTTATAATGTCCTACATCAAAATTAATCAATATACGAGGTTTGTCCCAAAATTATTAAAAAATTCATAAACTTTTTATTTTACATTTGATCATCGATACAATAGTCTCCCTTAAAGTACTCCCCCTCTGATAAAACGCACTAGGCTCAACGCCGTTTCCATTGTTATAAACATCCTTCAAAGTCCTCTACTTTAAGGCTCTTCAGCAGCCTCGTCGTCGATGTTTTTATGGAATCCATGTCCCCCAAATGGAGCCCCAAAGCAACATTTTGCACAAATCTGGTGAATGTGGCGGGTGATCAGTGACGGTGATGGAGCTGTGCGCATCTCACTCAAATTTAGTTCAACTGATACCATTCTAACTGTCTATTGATGATTTCTGAAGACACATGATCGAATATGATCCACATTTTCATCAGAAGATGAAGAACCTGGTGCTTGAAGTCTTTCTTGTCCCTCTCGAAACTGCTTTAGCTAGTTATGAACCGTTGGTTCCTTCAAGGCATCTTCTTCGTACACTGTCAACAATGCTTCATGAATTTCCCATCCGCTCTTGCCAAGCTTAGCAGAGAAATTTGATATTGATACGCTGCTTATTGGTCAGAGAGATATCCATTTATATGAGACACTAAGAATGAGGTCTGAACAACTGTCTGTAGATAATTAGATAATAAGTTAGGACTCGTGAGGCGCACCCCATTTGGTTGAGGCTAGCTGGGGTTGTTATTGAAGGGGGAAGCTCACTGTCTAGTCCCTCAACCTCCTGCATTAGTCTCTATAATTATTTTATACGTATTTATTGGATAGACCTTGTTACAAAATCAATATCCGTACAGAAAGTTGAACTTATAAAACAATTATAATGTTTTGACCTAATTCATAAAAAGAATTATATTTGTAAAATAATGCAGAGGCTACTTAAAATTAAATTGTGATAACGAGCAAAAAGAGAATAAATTATAATATTCGAATTATCCTGCAATTAGAAACATTTTATGAAGAAAGTCATTTCAGATTTGTTCAATTACTCGCTTTTGTAAATTTATGTATCCTTAACAGTTATTAGTGAAAAGTGAAAACTATCATACAAAAGGTTTGTTGACTGGGTATCATTTTGTATGAAAGACATATTGGATTGCTTAAATTATAAGTTTAAGAAGATTGATGAACATGAAAAAACAGTAGAAATTAAACAAAAACATCGTCGTCGTCAGTAAAATTACCTTCACCATCCGTGGTTCTCTGGGCTTCGTCTTTGGTCGGATCATACAGCTCTCCAGCAATTTTAAAGAATTCTGCTTTACGATCCAGAGACCTTTCTGCGCACCGCTTGTAAAACATATACCTGGCAAGGTTTCCTGGAATGCTGGTCTTTTTGCGTCCACCAGCCGACACAATGGCTTTCGCAGCTCTCCAGGAAGACTCAATGCCGTTGGTATGTGCGCCGGTCTCTGGATCTTTAAAATTGATGGAGTGGTTCACCTAAAAATTACATTTCGTTTTATATATATACAATATTTAAAATATATATATTTTAAATTACCTTGAGGTGTTCAAATCCATTTCTCTGGAGACAGTCATACGCCTTCCAATAATCGCTGATGACGGTGGTTCCGGGTAATACCCATTGTTTGATTATTGGAAGGAGTGTGTCTGCCCCCCTGTCCTCGACTGGAACCATGAACACCTTTCCGGTGCCCCGTTCGTATCCGCCAAAGACCCATTGCCCCTCCACATGATGACCACGGTGGTACTTCCGACGACCGAATTTCGATTCATCAATTTCTACTATTTTTCCCGGTCCACCAATCTTCTCAGACTTATAAATGGCACTATCCATTACGACTTCACGACAAAATGATGCCCAATCAACAACTGTTCTGTACGATATATCTAGTTCTTCACCAATAACTGTTAAGGGTACATTTCCCACCCATAAATTAACAAAAGCAAGTATTTGAAATATACTTAGATGGCTTTTTTCAAAAAAGGTTCCTTTTCTTAGATCAATTCGAAAATTACAACTTATTCTCTTTTGCTTCCTTTTTGAAATTTTATTGTAGCAAGCCCACCTGTACCCATCAGATCTAAAAATATAATCAAATAAAATTTGGACTTAAGCACAGAACAAGGTCTACACAATTTTTGTTAAGCACGCGGGCACCAAACATATTGATTCGATTTATAAAGCACAATTCCTTCTGATCATTAATTTACAACTTTACCATTAGGGTGCGCAAATTGGAACTATGCGAAATTATAAATCATTATGCCAAGCATTTTTCTGTGTATAAAAAAAGTCATCTCTAAAAAACATTTAAAATTGCCGAAATAATTCCAAGATATATTTATATGCAATTTACCCACATCTTAACTCGGGTCTTCAACCCAGTATCTCTGGCGGGCCCTCCCCTTTCTTAAGATTGAGGGTAGCATGACACCATATACGATGTACCAAGCTAGAGCCCGCAATTTCTAATCCTTATGCCAAACATTTTTCGATGAATAAAAAAAAATTAAAATATATTCCACATATATATTGTCACTACAAATTTGCTAGTATAATTTTAAATCCTATTTCTCATTTATCACAGCTGAGCAAACAATACTTTTGGACTGTATGTTCATGTCTAATAAACTTTACAATTGGTGAAATAATTTGAAATCACAAATTAATAAGTTAGCACAAAAACTGAAATTAATTAATTGATCAACAGCAGCATATGTGCCGACTACTCCTCATCCCGGGGGCCACGGGGCTCAGAACCCTGCCAGCCGCCCCTCTCTGAAAATGAAAAATGTTTGGCATTAGGATTAGAAATTTCGCGCGAAATTTCTAATCCTAATGCCAAACATTTTTCGATGAATAAAAAAATTTAAATATATTCTATATATCTATTTCCATTTCAGATTTGCTAGAATAATTTTAAATTTTATTTATCATAGCTGAATTAAAAATATTTTTCGACTCCCTGTATGTTCATGTCTAATAAACTTTACAATTGGTGAAATAATTTGAAATAACAAATTAATGAGTTAGCACAATAACTGAAATTAATTAATTGATCAACGGCAGCATATGTGCCGACCACTCCTTATCCCGGGGGCCACGGGGCTCAGAACCCTGCCAGCCGCCCCTCTCTGAAAATGAAAAATGTTTGGCATTAGGATTAGAAATTTCGCGCGAAATTTCTAATCCTAATGCCAAACATTTTTCGATGAATAAAAAAATTTAAATATATTCTATATATCTATTTCCATTTCAGATTTGCTAGAATAATTTTAAATCTTATTTATCATAGCTGAATTAAAAATATTTTTGGACTCCCTGTATGTTCATGTCTAATAAATTTTACAATTGGTGAAATAATTTGAAATCACAAATTAATAAGTTAGCACAATAACTGAAATTAATTAATTGATCAACGGCAGCATATGTGCCGACCACTCCTTATCCCGGGGGCCACGGGGCTCAGAACCCTGTCAGCCGCCCCTCTCTGAAAATGAAAAATGTTTGGCATTAGGATTAGAAATTTCGCGCGAAATTTCTAATCCTAATGCCAAACATTTTTCGATGAATAAAAAAATTTAGATATATTCTATATATCTATTTCCATTTCAGATTTGCTAGAATAATTTTAAATCTTATTTATCATAGCTGAACTAAAAATATTTTTGGACTCCCTGTATGTTCATGTCTAATAAATTTTACAATTGGTGAAATAATTTGAAATAACAAATTAATGAGTTAGCACAATAACTGAAATTAATTAATTGATCAACGGCAGCATATGTGCCGACCACTCCTTATCCCGGGGGCCACGGGGCTCAGAACCCTCTCAGAACCCTGCCAGCCGCCCCTCTCTGAAAATGAAAAATGTTTGGCATTAGGATTAGAAATTTCGCGCGAAATTTCTAATCCTAATGCCAAACATTTTTCAATGAATAAAAAAGTTAAAATATATTCTATATATTTATTTCCATTTCAGATTTGCTAGAATAATTTTAAATATTATTTATCATTGCTGAATTAAAAATATTTTTGGACTCCCTGTATGTTCATGTCTAATAAATTTTACAATTGGTGAAATAATTTGAAATCACAAATTAATAAGTTAGCACAATAACTGAAATTAATTAATTGATCAACGGCAGCATATGTGCCGACCACTCCTTATCCCGGGGGCCACGGGGCTCAGAACCCTCTCAGAACCCTGCCAGCCGCCCCTCTCTGAAAATGAAAAATGTTTGGCATTAGGATTAGAAATTTCGCGCGAAATTTCTAATCCTAATGCCAAACATTTTTCAATGAATAAAAAAGTTAAAATATATTCTATATATTTATTTCCATTTCAGATTTGCTAGAATAATTTTAAATATTATTTATCATTGCTGAATTAAAAATATTTTTGGACTCCCTGTATGTTCATGTCTAATAAATTTTACAATTGGTGAAATAATTTGAAATCACAAATTAATAAGTTAGCACAATAACTGAAATTAATTAATTGATCAACGGCAGCATATATGGCGACCACTTCTCATCCCGGGGGCCACAGGGCTCAGAACCCTGCCAGCCACCCCCCCTCTAAAAATGAAAACTGTTTGGCAAATTAATCCTAATGCCAAACATTTTTCGATGAAAAAATAATATTAAAATATATTCCATTATATACAACTTGTCCACGTAAGTATGCAACATATGGGAAACTTTTTTAGTAATGATTTCTCAGAAAATTTTATTCTTTATAAAAGTTGGTGCTTGATCTTAGACATACACAAAAGACAAAACAAATGACATATGGGGCCCTATTCACAGCACCGATGCAATTTTCCATCGTTGACTTTTCTCACTGAAGTGACGTCATTTTGGGAAGAATTGACCGAACCGTATAGAGTCAAATGACGTCATTTTGATGAAAAAAGTCACCGATAGAAAATTGCATCGGTGCTGTGAATAGGGCCCCTGGTTTTAATCAACAAAACATTAATTTCTTTGAAATTAACAAGGATATTATTAATTAAATAACAATTACTCGATGTGATTCCCTTCCCTCTCAATACATAAATTTGTTCTTCTGTTAAAATCTCTGATTACATTTTCAAGAATATTGGAATGATTATTTAAATGTCGTAAATCATTTCTAATTTTATTTTTAAAATCCTCTAAATTTCCAAAAGGCCTCTCAGAATAAACTCTGATTTTTAACTACCCCCATTAAAAGTAATCAAGTAGATTTATATCGAGTGAGCAAGCAGCCCGTGGAAATCTTAAATGTCTTCCAATCCATTTCTCATTAAATTGTTCATTTAAATATTCAACTACGACACGAGCACTATGTGCAGGTGCCCCATCCTGCATAAACCAAAGAGAATTTCTTGTAGCCAAAAGTAACATGTCAAATTCATTTTACAATTCCATATTTAATTTAAAAATTCTAAATATTTTTCTGAATCTAAACTCTGCCGAAAGTTATAAAAATTGTTCATTATCTTGCTAATATAGCGTCGAATGTCATTTGTTTTGTCTTTTTTGTATATTTTAGATCAAGCACTAACCATTATGTTGCATACTTATGGGGACATGTTGTATATATTGTCGCTAAAAATTTCCTAGAATAATTGCAAAAACTATTTCACATTGGTACAATAGCTGAATAAAATATATTTTCGGACACATGTATATTCTTGTCTAATAAATTTAGCAATTAGTGGAATAATTTCTTTGCATTTGAGTTAGTTTAAAAACTGAAATTAATTAATCAACATTAAATAGTCTTCATTCAAATATGACAATAAACACTACTTAACTTTAAATTTAGGTTATATTATTTTTGAACATTTAGAGTTACCGCTATGGCATAGAAGTGATGAAAACCATTAGGCTGCAGTTTTTCCATGATTGAAATGTACCTATACCATTTGGACTATCATAATAATAACAAGCCCCCATCCTCCCGCATAAGCTCTGGTCTTATGGGGCCTGTAGTTTTCGTGGAAGGATTATTATTTTTCATTTCTATGTGCAACCATTTCATCACAATAAAAAATAGAATATAAAAGTAACCTATTTGAATTATTTTCAAACTTCAACACTTATTTATTTTAAACTTATTTTTGGTAATCATGTCTTTTACCGAACCGCGGCCGGCGAGTGCGATGGATGCAGAAAAGTGAGACAGATGATGTGAGTCCGTGATGTGCATGTGAGTGAGCATTGTTGCCTAACTCAACTCCAGCTACACCACGAATGAAGTTATTAGCAAATTGACAAAAATATTGAAGGTCGAAAGCTGTATTTAAACCTATGTACATGAATCCAAACTAATCTATTAATTTTACAAATAAACGAGTTTAATTTATATAATGTGAACGAGATATTAATTTTACGAAATAATCGCTATAATAAAAATGAAACTTTAAGTATTCATGAAACTATTGTTTACCCTTCCTTTTTCATCATTAGAAGTATATTCAACTCAGTAGAATTCAGTATTTATTGTTTGGTAATTTATGATATTTCAATAAAATGGGTGTAGACCTTATACTGTGGTTTTACAAAGATTTAACCATACATATTATATAAGTATTTCTTACCTTTCGTTATCACAAATTAATGTTAAATGTCCTCCACATTTTTTGCAAATATAATTTTCCTCTTTAGGAATTAAGCCCCAACATTGTAATTGTTTTATAAGTTCCTCTTTATTTTGGACAAGATTAAATAAACTAAGAAGAGTTATTCTCTCCATGTGCGTATTAAATTATGAAACTCTAATTCCAATCAATTGTTTTTATTATTTTCACTGCTTGATTTTTATCAAATGTTTTTTAAAATATTGCTGCTGCCTCCTGGTGTACAGAAATTGAACCTTAAATTTGATTCAAAACCATGGTCCCTTAGCATCAATTGTGCTATATCTATGAATAACAATGGAAGTAGGTGATAACATAACCTGTCAAAAATCGTAATATTTAAGTGAAAGTTTTAAGCAAACTGTAAGTCCTATCCTTATAAAAACACATTTAAACCATTTAGTTTTGTGAAACGAATACATATAATCACCACATTTTATTTTGTACACACCAAAAAACACTGTTGAAATACACCAATTTTCACCCTTTCGGAGCCCCCAAATGGGGCTAAACGTGGTTTCCGCACTTTTTTTTCGTCATTTTCGGCCATTCCATACGCGATTCTACAAGTATCAATATAAAAAATCAATTTTCGAGAACATCCCGTAAACTTCACATCGGCCAAATTAGAGCTAGCGCCGTTTAGACAAGAAAGTTACGGGGGTTTGAACTTTCGGGGGGCTAGGTTGATGCTAGCCCCCCGAGTTTAGGATTTTTTAAGTTTTCTTACAGTATTCGGATTCCTCAGAGCTAGCGCTACCAATTTAAAAGCTAGCGCCACCCCCACAACCCCAAAAGATTATAAAGCATTTTAAACCCTAGCCCCCCGAAATGAGATTTTTTTTAATCAAATTGGGTGCAAAAGATTGCTTAGAGCTAGCGCTAGCTCCTGTATGCGTATTACCATTTACTTGCTGAATTTCAATACAAAATCAAGATTGGCATATAAAATACCGCTTCCAAGAAATATGTTGGCGTTGTAATTACTTTATGTATGTTCAAAGACACTGGCTATTACAAAGATGATGCCTAGAAAACAGTAGCCTAACTGACAAGTTTTTTTCAACAAAGTCGTACTTCGGGGGGCTAAGTTGACTGAGCCGTATAATGTAAACAACAACTATCAAAACATTTAAGCTAAATATTTGATATGTAACATGGATTAGATATTTAGGTTCATCAAGCAAGAAATGAATCTTAAACTTAATATGAGTAATAACTTAATAATATTTAAGTTGAATACAACATAATAACATACAGGGAGTTTTTCTTTAAAGTATACGTTTTCCAAATTTAGCTATTTTCTTTAAATCCTTAGATATTCCTTGTTTTTTAAAAAAACCTTACTTGAAATCAGCGTTTTATACGCGTGGCGCATGAAGTAAAATTTCGAGTTTAGAAAAGCCCAGAAAATTTGTCTCGGGTCGCTGCGCGACCCTCGACAAATTTTCACGGGGCTTTTCTAAACTCGAAATTTTACTTCATGCTTAGTCTGGGAGTGGAAAACACTCGTTTAAAGCCTTGAATTGAGCTTTAAACGAGTGTTTTCCACTCCCAGACTAAGCATGAAGTAAAATTTCGAGTTTAGAAAAGCCCCGTGAAAATTTGTCGAGGGTCGCGCAGCGACCCTCGACAAATTTTCTGGGCTTTTCTAAACTCGAAATTTTACTTCATGCGCCACGCGTATAAAACGCTGATTTCAAGTAAGGTTCAAATATACATACATTTCACAAAATTTTAGTGTTTTATACGCGTGGCGCACGAAGTAAAATTTCGAGTTTAGAAAAGCCCAGAAAATTTGTCTCGGTTCGCTGCACGACCCTCGACAAAATTTCACGGGGCTTTTCTAAACTCGAAATTTTACTTCCTGCTTAGCCTGGGAGTGGAAAACAGCTTCAAATTGAATTCCTGTAAAAACAACATATATCTAAAGTTGAATTTGTGTTCAGTATTCCGGCACCAGATACCCACAGACGCGTTTCGGACTTCAAGGTCCTCTTCAGTGTGGTCCCGACCCAGTGCTGAGGAATACTGAACATTTCTGACTATTTCAAGCCAATATGTGAAAACTATTAATGGATTAGATGGCGTTAGCTATCGATATCCATTAATAGTTTTCATATATCTAAAAATTTAAAGAAAATAAAGTGAATCTGGAATACGTATACTTTAAAGAAAAACTCCCTGTATATTGTAGAATTAGGATATTGAGATAGATTGTGTTAGAATGAAAATAAAGTCAATTGAATAGCAACGAAAGGAGCTTAATCACAATTTTGTAGCATCGAAAAGATACCCATGTTTTGATTAGGTACATACATAACCCGATGTGTACTAGGTAAATTTTCAGGCATTCATTGTTTTTGAAAAGCGTTCAGTTTGTAACTCCCAACGAGTGTTTTCCACCGAGTAATAACGATTTAAGTTATCACGTGGTAAAAAAAACAACCGTGAGGTACGCCACTGTCTTGCTAGCACTAGCTATCTCTTGAATAACTTTCTCATTTATCACTTGGTGAAACATTTTGAAATAATAATAAAGGATAAATTAAAAACACTTGATTTGTTTCACTATTTGTTTCTATTTACTTGACTAGTTTCGCTTTTTACGGCAGTATCAAGAGTGAACTTTGATAATGCAGTAAAAAGCGAAACTAGTCAAGTAAATAGAAACAAACCAAGTGATTTTAATTTATCCTTTAATATTACTAGCTATGTCGTTGTTAGTGTTTATAGACTCCAGTATAGCAATTACAATGCCAAAAAAAAATTTAAAATCGTACGGTTAGTTTCCGAGTTATAACGATTTCAATTATCAAAAACAATCGTCAGTTACGCCACTGTCTTACTCGCGCAAGCTATCTCGTTGCCAGTGTTTATAAACATTAGTATAGTAATTACAATGCCAAAAGAGTTTTTTAAATCGTACGGTAAGTTCTTGAGTTATAACGATTTAAATTAGCTAGGAGTGAAAACACAATTGTCAGTTACGCTACTGTCTTCTAGGCATCATGTTTCTAATAGCCAGTGTCTATGAACATAAATAAAGTAATTACAACGCCGAAATATTTGTTGGAAGCGGTATATTATATGCCAAACATCATTTTGTATTAAAATTCAGGAAGTAAATGGTAATACGCATACAGGATCTGAAAGCTCTCGCATCAAAATTTCATTGTGAACTTTTTTTTATCTGATATTTTTGAGAGAATATTTTTGTCGTATTCTGTTGGCGCTAGCTCTAAGTTATGTTTTCCACCCAATTTGATTAAAAACATCTCATTTTAGGGGGGGAGTGGCATTGGCTTTTAAATTGGTAGCGCTAGCTCTGAGGAATCCGAATAGTGTAAAAAACTTAAAATATCCAAACTCGGGGGGCTAGCATCAACCTAGCCCCCCGAAAGTTCAAATCCCCGTAGTTTTCTTGTCTAAATGGCGCTAGCTCTAATTTTTGTGGCGCTAGCTAAGACCGGTCTAGCGAAATCGCTTTTTTCAAAAAAGTCGAACTTCGGGGGGCTAAGTTGACTGAGCCTATTTATACACATCATCATTTTGTAAACCCTGTACTAAACATAAAAAAAACAGGGCAGCTTTCCGTTTAATTTTTTTCAATCTATTATTTATTTGTTGCATTCATAAAAACTAAAATATTTGATCGAATATAAATTGAAATTCTCCCCAAAATTTGGGGTATTTACCCAATTTGGCAGAGGCCAAATTAATACACATTATTGTCATGGCAATAGCAGTAAGGGAAGATAATATTCCCATTTAAAAATATCATTGAAAATCCTATGTTCCGTTTTTTTTTTTATATATGTCCGGCATATAAATATTCACAATAAGCTTATGAACATGAATTACTTTATTATTATATTTTTAAGAAATAATCTATAATTTAATAAAATAAAACACATAGTTTGTTCGGCTGTCGAAACTGGAGTCTTAAAAGTAAAAATAATGTGTTATAATGACAAGAATAAAAATCATCAGTTTTGTAAATACCGAAAAATAACACAGGATCCGATAACGCTTTCCAACGAATTGAAAACAATACATAGCTTGTATGTATTATCAGCGTGTTTAAATAATACGAATCGACACTTTCCTTCGATCCGTCTTTTTTATACGCTTTTTTTTTTCGTCTATTCCACGCGACGCGAGACCCCATCCGTTCATGCCAAGGAGCAATGCACAAATGCACAGCGAACTGCCGCTTTTCTCTCTGACTGTATTCGCCTCACTTGTGCTGTAAATTTGGCATCGGATGAGCTACTCTAAACTATGTGGGTCTTTCCAACACGATCGGCGTGTTACACTGCAATAATCCCCTTAAGATGTGGTGTCCACTAATTGTATTGGAAAAAGTAAATGTAGTTTTATTATTAATAAAATATTAAACGTATACTTAAAGACTAATAATGTAAGTATTTTAAAACACTGTTTCTTTAATTATTATATGTATGCTTCACCCTAATAATATCCATAAAGTAAAATAACAATTTTGAATAAATCTAAAATTATAATACACTTACCTTCTATTCCGACATATTCTTTAATGTTGGAAGTCCCTGGTACATCAATATCCTCTGATGTAAGGAGAGCCCCGGATCCGAGAAACCTCTAAATGAAATGTTTAATTTAATGATTTTTTAAATGATTAAAATCAGTGCCAGAACAATAAACTACGGAGATTAAATTTAGAAAATGGGTATTTTAAGACTGATTGTTTTCAACCTTCTATATAATAAATGATCGTTCATCATTTAAAGAGACTTTATTTATAGACATGAAATGTTTTTTTCCATTTTATAAGTTCACTGAAACAATCATATTTGTTAAATTGAAAATAAAATAAAAATAACAATTACTTACCAGAAATATCCAAACTCGGAACAGCAGACACTTATAATCCCTTTCTTCCCGGGACGATGTCTTTATCACAGTGTGGCTTCTTCAGGCGAAGAAATGATCATTTCTTTGCCTAAAGAAGCTACAGTGTGGCGAAACAATTGTAGCGAATGCACAGTATATATTTAAAAAAGTTTAAATTGTTTAATTTATATAAAAGTGAAGATAAACTTCAACATTTATCAGCCTTATCAATTAACCTAAATATATAGTCCAATATCGGCATTTGGTATGAGCCCGGAAAATAGTTGTTTAAATGAGTAATTGAATTCGTATTTGTAAGAAAAGTTAGTTATAGATTGCGAAATATATCGCACTTTTTCTATTTTTTTTATTAAGTTTCATACATTTCAAAAGTACTTGCTACCTTTAATTTAAAAATATTCAAGATAATGCACAGCGAGTGGAGAAAATGTTTTTGTGAGGTTTTAATAAAGCTGAAAGCGCTGGATTTTGCTTAAAAAAAAAAAAACTACTGAAATTCCATAATTATAGCGGTGAATTATGCGGAGGCAGTTTCCGGCGACATTTATATTATTAAATATGTGTGCATAATAAATTAAATTAAATTAAATCAACACAGAAAATCAGTATACAAAAATATTGAAAACAGCGACTAGCAGTCCTGCTTAGTCTAGTACTGTAAAGGAATAAGTTATAAACAAATTTTACTTTAGTTTAACCCATTAAGCGCCATTATTAATTTTTGGTTATTAAATTACTAAATAAATTAATTTGATATATTATATTTTTTGACCTGACTTGAAAATGTATGAAGAAAAAAGTAAATATTTTGTTATTTAAATATTTCGATTGTTACTCATTTAAAAAAAAATAATGTGAATGTATTTCTAACTTCACAATATTTCAGCGTTTTATGCGCGTGGCGCATGAAGTAAAATTTCGAGTTTAGAAAAGCCTGAAAATTTGGTTTGGCCGCTCCGCTTCGCGGAGCGACCAAACCAAATTTTCCGGCTTTTCTATACTCGAAATTTTACTTCATGCTTAGTCTGGGAGTGGAATCACTCGTTTTAAACTTCATACTGCACGTTTTTATATGAAATCGACGAATGCCTGAAATTTTACAGCATATACACTATGTGTATTTAAAAGAAAAATTCACAGTATTTAATACAATAAGTCATTCATAGATATCATAAAAAGAAGTGCAGAATTTTACATAAACTCAACTTTTAGAGTTATCTCTATAATTGCTCGGCCGTTAATGGATTAATATAAGAATTGTCATAACACTAATTATTTTTTGCAAAAGTAAAGTGAAAACTGTGTAAACATTTATAATTTTCTAAATGGAGCAAGTTATTAGAAACCAGCTTGATTAGTATTTCTGTGAAATTAGAAAAACAACCATAACTGTTAAATAGAATAACGCGCAGTCGAGTTACATTTCAAAATGTATTATTAATTTAAACTCGAAATATTTGAATCTTTTAAATATCCAGTTCTTCCAAAATTTGCTTCGATTTTAGCAGATTTATTGCGTTTAAATAAACAGCCTCTTTTCTGAAACATCTATTTTAGTTTTTTGGTTAATTTAATTTATTTTTTCCTATATTATTTGGTTTTTTAATATACAGCATATAATTTAATTATTTATAAGTAGAGCCGGAGAACGTCTTAAGCTCGCTCGAACAATTTAATTGGAAGATGTTGAACTTAGCCGAAAAGGAACTTAGATTTTAGGCGGTTTGGTTTTTTAATATACAGCAGATACTTTAATTATTTATAAGAAGAGCCGGAGAACATACTAAGCTCGCTCGAACAATTTAATTGGCGGTTGTTGGACTTAACCGGGAAGGAACTTAGATTTTAGGCGGTCCTAATAAACTATAACCTGAATAACTTCGCCAACTATATGAATACATGAATATATGAATACATAAGCGCTGGTTTTATCCATTACTTAAGATATCCCTGTGTTTGCACGATAAGAAACGCCGCGGTGAGTTCACTTAATTCAATCAAATATTCACTAACTTAAAATCACAATTGAAAAAAATTATCTTGAACAAGGTTCTCATCTTTCACGTGGTAAATAAATTTAACTATGATTTAAAAAAAGGAAACACCTGGTAAAATTTCACTCATCTTAGTGAAATTTAACCAAGTGTTCTCCATTTTTAAATCATAAGAAAAAAATTATACCTACACATATTTTTTTGCGGAATTACAGAAAAAGGTAAAATTTTACGCAAATATTTAAATATAAATATTTAAAATAATACAAAACAGTTGGGAGGGTTTCACTTTTATTGTTGAACACTGCAACATGTATCACCACACAGTGGCTTCATCAGGCAGATGAAATAATAATTTGACAAAGTACAGGTAAAAGGTTATATACTAATGCAATTAAGTTAATAGGAAACTATTCGTCAGGTACGCCACTGTCTTAATGACGCTAGCTTTCTTGTTAGCAGTTGTTATAAACATTACTTTAGTGATTCAATTAACCAAAAAAAAAATTGAAATCGTACAGTTAGTTTCCGAGTTATAACGACTTA
Organism: Philonthus cognatus; assembly: GCA_932526585.2. Classification (NCBI taxonomy): domain Eukaryota; kingdom Metazoa; phylum Arthropoda; class Insecta; order Coleoptera; family Staphylinidae; genus Philonthus; species Philonthus cognatus. Next base: position 228,841 of record CAKOBO020000027.1, on the reverse strand, counting down.
AATTATCAAGGAGTAAAAAATTATTCGTCAGGTCCGCCACTGACTTATTGGCGCTAGCTTTCTTATTGGCAGTGGTTATAAACGTTACTTTAGTGATTCAATCAACGAAAAGAAAATTGAAATCGTACAGTTAGTTTCCGAGTTATAACGACTTAAATTATCAAGGAGTAAAAGAACAATCGTCAGGTACGCCACTGTCTTGCTGGCGCTAGCTCTCTCGTTAGCAGTGTTAATAAACATTATTTTAGGTGTTCCAACGACGAAAGAAAAATTAAAATCGTACCATTAGTTTCCGAGTTATGACGATTTAAATTAGTAAGGAGTGAAAACACAATTTTTAGTTACTCTACTGTCTTCCATGCATCATATTTCTAATAGCTGATGTCTATGAACATAAATAAGGTAGTTAGAAGGCCGATATATTTTTGGAAGCAGTATTTTAAATGCCAGACATAATTTTGTATTGAAATTCAGCAAGTAAATGGTAATACGCACACAGGATGTGAGAGCTCTCGTATCAAAATTTGGATGTGAATATTATTTTACCTGATTTTTTTGAGAGAATTTTTTTTATATTCTGCTGGCGCTAGCTCTAAGCCAGCTTTTTCACCTAATTTGATTAAAAAATTCTCATTTCGGGGGGCTGGGGTTAAAAATGTTTTATCATTTTTTAGGGTTGTGGGGGTAGCGTTAGCTTTTAAATGGGTGGCGCTAGCTCTGAGGAATCCGAATAGTGTACAAAAACTTAAAAAATCCAAACTCGGGGGGCTAGCATCAACCTAGCCCCCCGAAAGGTCAAACCCCCGTAACTTTCTTGTCGTAATGGCGCTAGCTCTAACTTTTGTGGCGCTAGCTGGCGCTAGCTAAGGCCCGTCTTGCGCAATAGTTTTTTTCAAAAAAATAAAACTTTGGGGGGTTAAGTTGACTGAGCCTCGTTCGACACTACTTTTATTTTGCTCATTTTGCTTTTTTGCATATTTTAGCTTATTTTGCTTATTTAGCTTTTTTCTGCATATTTTTAATATTTTGCTATTTTGCCAATTTTAGCTTATCGGTGCGTATTCGTACTTTCGTGTGCTTATTTTTTTTCCATTTTATTGCAAACATTATTTTTTTAACGAACATTCAATAGCGGGAATACTATTACGCATGGCACAAAAATCGGAAAATCTCCGAGCAACGTGATTTACATTATTATACTCGCGACCTGAACATTGTCATGTTACGTCAAAATTTGACACAGTTAAGAAATATCGTTGCAGAAACAACTCTCTAAAACTGTATGATTTAAATTAAATTTAAATTTTGACACTTGTTTTGTTTCACAATAAGTGAAAACATTACCGAAATAGTGCGCCGAATAAACGAATAATCTCTTATCTTAATTGCACTGCACAAATAAACATCATCTTTAATGATATGTTCAATCAAATACGGCAACAACCGCATAATCAAATACTCTTTAAATTCAAAATAAATGCTCGTCGTCATAAAACCCTCCACCCATTTGATATAAGTTGAAATGGCAACGTCTCACGGCAGTTCCTATTTTAACTAGGGTGCTCTGCTCCGTGGGAATTGCACCGTTATTTCTTCAAACGAAGCCGGGAGATAAACTCTAACGAAACAGTTTTTACTGACATGATGTAACAGTCTTTACTAACCTGATGAAACAGTCTTCACTCACCTGATGCTTCACAGTAAGATGTCGCACCGAACATAGCCAATCACAATAACCTCAATGAAGATTAACGGCTTCAAATTAAAGTTTGAGGTAAGTCTTTAGATGATGGGCGGCCTCTCTGGTGATATTCGCTGAGAATGACGTGCAGAAATGCGGCAATCGTTGCAAAAAATCCTCACAAATCGCTTCAAGCAGCATCTTCTTTACTAGCACAAAATTAAAATTACAAAAGAAATGGCGTCAATCGCTTCTAAACATCAGTCAAAAAACAAAATCCAAAGCAATCTCGACCGAGAGAACGCGAATAACACAAAATCATATGTAACGTTTAAAAATAAAAATTGAAATGTGACTGTCATATGCCTACGCTTTTTTTTAAAGAGTTCAATTTGAAGCTTACAACTAGAGTTTTTCACTCCTAGACTAAGCATGAAGTAAAATTTCGAGTTTAGAAAAGCCTGAAAATTTGGTTTGGTCGCGCAGCGCGAAGCGCGGAGCGGCCAAACCAAATTTTTAGGCTTTTCTAAACTCGAAATTTTACTTTATGTGCCACGCGTATTAAACACTAAAAGCACTGAAATATTGTGAACGAGTGAACTTAGCTTGAAATCAGTGTCTTTTACGCGTGGCGCATGAAGTAAAATTTCTAGTTTAGAAAAGCCTCAAAATTTGGCTTGGTCGCTCCGCGCTTCGCGCTACGCGACCAAACCAAATTTTTAGGCTTTTCTAAACTCAAAATTTTACTTCATGCTCAGTCTGGGATTGGAAAACACTCGCTGTAAGCTTAAAATTGAACTCATTTAAGAAAACAACGAATATTTAAAAATCTACAATACGTAATTGAGATATGTATACTCAATAGAAATAAAATCACAAGAAATTATGATTTAAAGCTTTTCTCAAAGAAAGAACATTAATATACTCGCGACCAAAACATTGTCATGTAACGTCAAAACTTGACACAAGTGGGATAAATCGTTACAGAAACAACTGTCGACATACTCTCTAAAAAATTTGAACCACACATTCCACATCAATAAGTCATAAAACATCTCTCCTGAATTCTACTAAAAAACGGCTATTTGGTATTACTTAGTTATAATTAATAAATGAACTCGATCAAAGAAAATAACACTACTTGAGTAAAGATAAACAATGGCCATTGCTGTCTGTACCAGGACCGAAACAAGAAATGTACTTATTCAAGATTGTTTAAGAACGCAAAAGTTACCAAAATAACGCACTGAACAATCTAATAATCTTTTATCTTAACTGCACTGCACAAATAAACTTCAACTTCAATAACAAGTTCAATCAAATACGGCAACAACCGCAGAATCAATTACTCTTTAAATTCAAAATAATTGCTCGTCGTGATAAAAACCTCCACCCATTTGATATAAGTTCAAATGGCAACATCTTACGGCAGTTCCTATTTTAACAAGCGTGCTCTGCTCCGGAAGAATTGACAACTGCACGCGTCACCTCCGCGCTTTTCCGTTCGCACCGTAATTTCTTCAAACGGAGCCGGTGGATAAACTCTTTCGAACAGTCTTTACTGACATGATGAAACAGTCTTTACTAACCTGATGAAACAGTCTTCACTAACCTGATGCTTCACAGCAGGATGTCGCACCGAACATGGCCAATCACAATAACTTCACTGAAGATTAACGGCTTCAAATTAAAGTTTGAGGTAAGTCCTTAGATGATGGGCGGCCTCTCTGGTGATATTCGCTGAGAATGACGTGCAGAAATGCGTCAATCGTTCCAAAAATACTCACAATTCGCTTCAAGCAGCGTCTTCTTTACTAGCACAAAATTAAAATTACTAAAAAAATGGCGTCAATCGCTTGTAAACATCATTGTCAAAAAACAACATCTAAAGCAATCTCGACCGAGAGAACGCAAACAATCCAAAATCATATGTAACGTTTAAAAATAAATGAAAAGTGAAATGTGACTGTCATATGACGACGCTTTTTTTAATAAGTTCAATTTGAAGCTTACAACTAGTGTTTTCCACTCCCAGACTAAGCATGAAGTAAAATTCCGAGTTTAGAAAAGCCTGAAAATTTGGTTTAGTCGCTCCGCGGTTCGCGCTACGCGACCAAACCAAATTTTCAGGATTTTCTAAACTCGAAATTTTACATCATGCTTAGTCTGGGAGTGGAAAACACTCACTGTAAGCCTAAAATTGAACTCTTTTAAGAAAACAACGAATATTTAAAAATCTACAACACGTAATTGGGATATGTTTACTAAAAAGAAGAAGAATCACAAGAAATTATGATTTAAAGCTTTTCTTAAAGAAAGAACATTATTATACTCGCGACCTAAACATTGTCATGTTACGTCAAAATTTGCCACAGTTAAGAAAAATCGTTGCAGAAACAACTGTCGACATACTCTCTAAAACTGGATGATTTAAATTAAATTTAAATTTAAACACTTGTTTTGTTTCACAATAAGTGAAACAAACCAAGTGTTTAAATTTATATTTAATTTAAATCATCTAGTATTAGATTCAAAAATGTTTCACCACAAGTTAAGTGAGAAATTAATTAAAGATACTCTCTAAAATATTTGAACGACACATTCCACATCAATAAGTCATAAAACATCTCTCCGAAATTACACTATAAACGGTTATTTGGCATTACTTAGTTATAATTTATAAATGAACTCGATCAAAGAAAATAAACACGTCTTGATTAAAGATAAACAATGGCCATTGCTGTCTGTGGGGTTTAGCACACCCGTGCAGAGCCCCGACGCGCGAAACAGCATCGTGAGTAGGGTGACTCACTAGAGTACGTAAGTACGCGAGACGACCCGCATACACTCCTACTACAGCGCACGTACACGAAAACAACCCCACCGCGCGATCCAACTACAAGGGTGGAGACGCAGGTATAAAGACGCTAGCGCAAGCGATAATAGTCAGTATAACAGCTCACCTACCACGAGTTCACCCATAGCCGTGGTAACTAGCTAGACTAACGAGTTCACCCATAGCCGTTAGAGACTCAGAGGAATAGCGAGTTCACCCATAGCCGCTAATCCATCAAACCAGTTACATGGAAAACCGTGGACACGAACTCACACCGAAGCGCGAGAGACGCCACGTAAGAAATCTACGGAGGAAAGCGCAGCAACAGCCGTCGTTACCCAGGCCGATATCACCGCTGCCGCCGACCAAGACAACGCGACCGCAGGAAAGACGACCGTGCCCGAAGTACGGATGCACCAGGACCACATTTCTGGACGAAGCCAAGCTCCAGAACGCCTGCAGTCACCCAGTCACTCCCCTGCCGAAAACCCCGGAGAAGACATTCTGAGTGACTGCACTACAGGATAGTCCGCCCCGATACCAAGGAGTGGACCCCTTCAGCATACCGTCCTACGACCTACGACGATACCACGTCAGAGCCGCTTATCGTCGTAGAATCACTCATACTCATGATATTCAATAAATATCTGCTTGTAAATACTGTAAATAAATACCACCACGTCGAATACATCTTTCTTTACTCTCGTATCAAAGTGGTCGGAGAAAACTTCTCCGCCAACACCAACCCCAAAGTGGTGACACCGACGTGATTCCACGAAAAAGAGAGAGATATCAGAATGACGGACAACGAAGAAATAAACAGGATACAAGTTCGCATCCCTCCATTTTGGGCAGACGATCCGGAGGTATGGTTCGCACAAGTGGAAAGCCAATTCGACATAGCGAAAATAACAACAGATGAAACGAAGTATGGTTACGTCGCAGGACACCTAGAAGCGAGATACGCGAAAGAAATAAGAGACGTCCTGACCAACCCGCCAGCCGTCGGAAAATACGAAAAATTAAAAACGGAGTTGATCAGAAGGCTCAGCGTAAGCCAGGAGCACAGAACAAGGCAATTGTTGGAACACGAAGAATTGGGAGACAGAAAACCATCGCAATTCTTACGACACCTGCAGCTGCAGCATCTGGCAGGAACAGCAGTCCCAGAATCACTCCTACGTTCTTTGTGGATGGGACGACTACCAAACAACATTCAGGCCATATTGACAACGCAAACCAAATCCTCTCTGGAAGAAGTAGCCGAGCTTGCAGATGCCATCAGCAACACCACAACACTTACCGTTAACGAAATGGCAACACAAGACAGCGATCTTCTGAAATCTCTGGTGCAGGAAATCGGTCAACTGAAAACCCAACTGCAAGAAAGAGAGAAAAGAATGAATCAGCACCGGTCTCGCAGCAGAAACCGTTCTAGCAACAGCAGAGGTCAAAGCCAGAACAGGTCACAGGACCGTACGTATGACACGTGCTGGTTTCATTTCAAGTTCGGAGACAAAGCGCGAAACTGTAAGCCCCCATGCAAGAAGTCGAAACAGGGAAACGACTTAGGCAGTCAGTAGCGGCGACTGACGTACTGCCAAACGAATCCCGCCGTTTATACATTACTGATCAGCAAACAAAGGTGCAGTTCCTGATTGATACCGGAGCAGACGTATGTGTATATCCACGGCGACTGACAACACAACCCTACAAAAAATCTACTTACAAGCTCTATGCAGCAAACGGAAGTACCATCAATACATACGGGACGATCAACATGGAGTTGAACCTAAAACTCCGTCTAAACTTTTCCTGGAGAGAGCTATAATAGGGGTAGATTTTTTAGCGCACTACGAACTACTACCCGATGTGAAAAACCGAAAGTTACGCGACGCTAGGACAAACATCACGGCCCCGGGCTCAGTAAAAAAGGAGGAGACAACAAGGATAACCACGGTAGACGACAACCAAAGGTATCACCGAATCTTGCGAGAATTTCCCGGGATTTGCAAGCCGGCAGGCTTACCAAGGCCCACACAACATGGCACGGAGCATCACATCCAAACCACGAATGGACCGCCAGTGGCATGCAAGCCTAGACGACTAGCCACGGAAAAACTATTAATAGCAAAAAAGGAATTCAAAACAATGTGTGAAATGGGAATCGCACGACCTTCAAAAAGCGCATGGTCATCACCATTGCACTTAGTCCCCAAAAAGAAAAACGATGAATGGAGACCATGTGGAGATTACAGAGCTCTCAACGCTAGAACAATCCCAGACAAATATCCGGTCCCCCACATCGAGGATTTCTCCCAGCAACTGTACGGAAAAAAGGTATTGTCAACAATAGATCTGGTACGAGCATACCACCAAATACCAGTAGCCAAAGAGGACATACCAAAAACCGCAATCCGTTCGGATTATTCGAATTTCCATACATGACATTCGGACTACGCAATGCTGCACAGACGTTCCAAAGATTCATGGATAGTATACTGAGAGACCTAAATTTCTGTTATGTATACATCGATGACATCTTAGTAGCATCCACATCAGAGAAAGAACATGACCAACACCTTAGGCAGATATTCCAACGACTGAATGAGAACGGCATAGTAATCAACCCAGCCAAAAGCACATTCGGAGTCAAGGAAATTTCTTTCCTGGGATACAGCATATCCGGAGAGGGAACCAAGCCCCTGGATGACAAGGTGAAAGCAATCCAAGAATTTCCCCTGCCACAAACAGCGAAAAAACTACGGCAAGCACTTGGAATGATAAACTACTACCGAAGATTCGTACCCGAAGCAGCAAAAGTGCAATCATCCTTGAATGACCTACTGAAAGGGAAGAAAAAAGGAAATCAACCAATCCTATGGACGGATGAAGCCAAAAAAGCATTTGCCGAATGTAAACAGCGAACCGCAACAGCAGCTTTGCTAGTACACCCCAAACCCGATGCAGTCCTAGCCGTAACCACAGATGCGTCTGACACAGCAATAGGAGGCGTGATACAGCAACAGCAGAACGGAGAATGGAAGCCGTTAGCATTTATGTCGAGAAAATTAACATCCGCAGAGCAAAAATATGCAGCTTACGATAGAGAGTTACTAGCCATTTACGCAACAATAAAAAAGTACCAGCATATGCTGGAAGGCCAAACTTTCACAATCTACACAGATCACAAGCCGATAATATTTGCTTTCGCTCAAAACCCCGAAAAAAGTTCACCACGACAATTTCGATACCTGGACTACATCGGACAATTTTCAACAAACATACAACACGTTAAAAACAAGGACAACATAGTCGCAGACACATTAAGTAGGATAGAAGGGATATCCAACGGGATAAACTTCGCAGAGCTAGCGACCGACCAAGCAACCGATACGGAACTAGCAGGGATACTACAACAGCCCGATAGCACGAGCCTACAGTTGAAGAAAATCTACTTCAACGAATATAAGGCAGATGTTTATTGCGACATTTCACTCGGCACAGCCCGACCGTTCATCACCAACAAATTCCGGCAACAAACAGTCAACAGCCTACATCAACTTTCACATCCCGGAGGCCAAGCCACATCCAAACTCGTAGCAGAGAGATTCGTATGGCCATCCCTAAAGAAAGATTGCAAACAGTGGAGCCGGCAATGCATGGCATGCCAGCGAGCAAAGGTTTCACGACACAACGCACCCGAACCAGGACAATTCCCGCAGCCAGAAAAGAAGTTCGACCACGTACACCTCGACATCGTAGGACCACTACCGGAATCACACGGGAGGAAATACATCCTGACATGTATAAATCGATACACCCGGTGGCCAGAAGCAATACCGATGACAAACATAGAGGCAGACAACGTGGCCAAAATATTCATCACCAATTGGATAGCAAGATTCGGAACACCACTCCGAGTAACGACAGACCAAGGACGACAATTCGAGTCTCATCTGTTTAAAAAACTAGAGGAGCTGATTGGTTTCAAAAGGATAAGGACGACAGCGTACCATCCACAAGCCAACGGACTCGTGGAGCGATTTCACAGACAACTCAAAGCAGCAATCATGTGTCACAGCGACCAAGCATGGACCCATTGTATTACTAGGAATACGAACCGCCTGGAAAGAGGACATGAGAGCAACCACAGCAGAATTAGTATACGGACAAACACTTCGCCTACCTGGAGAATTACTGGCATCCAGCTGTACTACACCAAGGATAGACCCAGAAACGTATGCAACACAGCTAAAAAGAACGATGCAAAACACCCAGCCATGCACAGCCGCAAAACACAACAGCACCAAACCATTCATATTCAAGGACCTACAGAATGCTTCCCATGTATTCGTACGACCTGGAATAAACCGAAAATCGCTACAGCCACCGTACGAAACTTCTCCGCCAACATCAACCCCAAACTGTCGATACCAGGACCGAAACAAGAAATGTACTTGTTCAAGATTGTTTAAGAACGCAAACATTACCGAAATAGCGCGCCGAATAAACGAATAATCTCTTATCTTAATTGCACTGCACAAATAAACATCATCTTTAATGATATGTTCAATCAAATACGGCAACAACCGCAAAATCAAATACTCTTTAAATTCAAAATAAATGCTCGTCGTGACAAAACCCTCCACCCATTTGATATAAGTTGAAATGGCAACGTCTCACGGCAGTTCCTATTTTAACTAGGGTGCTCTGCTCCGTGGAAATTGCATCGTTATTTCTTCAAACGAAGCCGGGAGATAAATTCTTACGAAACAGTCTTTACTAACCTGATGAAACAGTCTTCACTCACCTGATGCTTCACAGTAAGATGTCGCACCGAACATAGCCAATCACAATAACCTCAATGAAGATTAACGGCTTCAAATTAAAGTTTGAGGTAAGTCTTTAGATGATGGGCGGCCTCTCTGGTGATATTCGCTGAGAATGACGTGCAGAAAAGCGGCAATCGTTCCAAAAAATCCTCACAAATCGCTTCAAGCAGCGTCTTCTTTACTAGCACAAAATTAAAATTACAAAAGAAATGGCGTCAATCGCTTGTAAACATCAGTCAAAAAACAAAATCCAAAGCGATCTCGACCGAGAGAACGCGAATAACACAAAATCATATGTAACGTTTAAAAATAAATAAAAAGTGAAATGTGACTATCATATGCCTACGCTTTTTTCTAAAGAGTTCAATTTGAAGCTTACAACTAGGGTTTTTCATTCCCAGACTAAGCATGAAGTAAAATTTCGAGTTTAGAAAAGCCTAAAAATTTGGTTTGGTCGCGCAGCGCGAAACGCGGAGCGGCCAAACCAAATTTTCAGGCTTTTCAAAACTCGAAATTTTACTTTATGCGCCACGCGTATTAAACACTAAAATCACTGAAACATTGTGAACGAGTGAACTTAGCTTGAAATCAGTGTATTGTACGCGTGGCGCATGAAGTAATATTTCTAGTTTAGAAAAGCCTCAAAATTTGGCTTGGTCGCTCCGCGCTTCGCGCTACGCGACCAAACGAAATTTTTAGGCTTTTCTAAACTCAAAATTTTACTTCATGCTCATTCTGGGATTGGAAAACACTCGCTGTAAGCTTAAAATTGAACTCATTTAAGAAAACAACGAATATTTTAAAATCTACAACACGGAATTTAGATATGTATACTCAAAAGAAATAAAATCACAAGAAATTATGATTTAAAGCTTTTCTCAAAGAAAGAACATTAATATACTCGCGACCTAAACATTGTCTTGTAACGTCAAAACTTGACACAAGTGGGAGAAATCGTGGCCAAAACAACTGTCGACATACTCTCTAAAAAATTTGAACCACACATTCCACATCAATAAGTCATAAAACATCTCTCCTGAATTCTACTATAAACGGCTATTTGGTATTACTTAGTTATAATTTATAAATGAACTCGATCATTTAATTTTTTTTTAAATTTAAGAAAAATTGCAGACTTACTTATGAATATAAGCTTGAAAATTAGGAATTCCTAATCTCGAAATTTTACTTTATGCGCTAAGCATATAAAACACTGACTTTGAGTAATTGTCGAGAAATGAATAAACTTTGTGCTAAAGATAAAACAATTTTTTGTATCAATTTCAATGTTAAAAAAGGTACAGTTTTCCTTCATCTAATCTGAGTTACGATACAATATCGTATTTTAATAAATTAATCAGGGATTGTCAGGGAATTTATAAACTTTGTGTTAATGTTTAGCAAAATAAAATAGAGCTATTTTTAACGAAATTGCAACCGCTTAAAACTGAATAAAATTTGATCAATCAAAGTGAACAAAGAAAAAAATATTAAAAGGTGAAATTTCTCTTTCTCTGATCTTAGATTATAAAGAAAATGTTGGGTTGTAATAAAATGATCAGGGATTATCTAGGAATGAATTAACTTTGTGCTTAGGTTGAAAAAGAAATCGATAAATGGGTAATGGTAATGAAATTACAAACGCTTACATTTAAATAAAATGTTATCAATTTAAATTAAAAAAAATATAGTTTACCTTTTTCTGATCTAAGATTACGAAGGAAATGTATCATTTTGATAACATTTTTAAAATATATCGAGGAACAAATAAACTTTATGCTGATGTTATAAAAACAAAACAAACAAACAAAACACTTAAAGCTAAATTAAATATTATCAATTTAACTAATTAAATTAAAACAAAAATATAAAATCGTATAGTTTATCTTTTTATGATCTTAAATTACGAGAAAATGTCGGATTTTGACAATATTTTAAGTAATGTTGAAGGAATAAATACACTTAGTGCTAAATTTAAAAAAAAAATCGAGCGATTTTGACAATATCACAGGCGCTCAAAGTTGATTCAAAAAAATAGTAATGAATAACAAAACTGTAAAATAAATTTTTGATTAATTGTCTAACGAGGGTTTTCACTCCTAGATTAAGCATGAAGTAAAATTTCGAGTTTAGAATAGCCTGAAAATTTGGTTTGGTCGCGTAGCGCGAAGCGCGGAGCGACCAAACGAAATTTTCAGGCTTTTCTAAACTCGACATTTTACTTCATGCGCCACGCGTATAAAACACTGATTTCAATTGAAATATTTAACCAATTGGTTAGAGTGAAATAAATTTATTATGTTAATTATCAATTGTTTGAAAGAAGGAGGATAGTGCAAAATCTATCTTAGCACTTTCCCCCTTTAAATAAACTATTGATAAATAGCATAGTAAATTTATTTCACCCTAACTAATTAGTTGACGATTTTACGTCACCATTTTTTACAGTAATGATTACATTAATGCCCGGTATTATAAAACGTTTTATTCCCTTAATAAAATTTACTTTAGGTATAAATTAATTTATTTCAAAGATTTCGGTATTATAAACACAAAATTACTTTATTTGGCTAATAAATCTCCTAAGTAAATTATTTGTTTGTTTTTCTACCAAGTAAATTTTATTTTCTAAATAATTTGACAGTTAAAAGTCAAAAGTCTATTAAATTATTAAAATTACTTTAGAATCTATTTAATTTGACTCATAGTATATCCCTAACAGTGATTAATTCGAACCACAAGAAATTCTAAGGAGTGAAAGACCTAGAGTTTTTCAAGTCAGACATTACCAGGGATTTTTATACTTATGCATACGCTATTTTTAAATTAGTTCCATTTAAAGTTTTAAACGAGTGTTTTCCACTCCCAGACTAAACATGAAGTAAAATTTTGAGTTTAGAAAAGCCTGAAAATTTGGTTTGGTCGCGTAGCGCGAAGCGCGGAGCGGCCAAACCAAATTTTCAGGCTTTTCTAAACTCCAAATTTTACTTTATGCGCCACGCGTTTTAAACACTAAAAACACTGAAATATTGTGAACAAGTAAGTGAACTTCACATAAAATCAGTGTCTTGTACGCGTGGCGCATGAAATAAAATTTCGAGTTTAGAAAAGCCTGAAAATTTAGTTTGGCCACTCCGCGCTTCGCGCTACGCGACCAAACCAAATTTTCAGGCTTTTCTAAACTCGAAATTTTACTTCATGCTTAGCCTGGGAGTGGAAAACACTTGTTTAAGTCTTTTATAATTTTTAATAAGCTTTCTTTTTCTTGTTCTGTGTAATTCTGTCCTATTCCACGGTTATTCTCTATAATCATAAGGAGTTATACTAAATTTCTAGTTTGATTGACAATTTAATTTGAAATATTGACAATTCAATTTGAAAAATTGGTGGTGCCAGCTATGGCCACAATGAAAATGTTTAATTTCGGTCTGTAATCTACTAATTAAATTATTTATTTCTAGAATTGCTATTAATTTGGTAGGTTTGCTTTATAATACGCAATTTTATTTGCCCATTAGTTTACTAGGTAAATAAATTTTCTCCACAAATGGTTATCTAATGATTTATTATTCGTTTATAATACCGGGCATAATTCACATAAAAATATATTATTTAAATTTTTCTGTTAAGGAAAGTTCAAGTTAATTTGTTACAGTTTTTTCATATTTGCACAATAACTACCGATTAATTACAGGTGTTATTTCTAGGGTTGAGAATTCAAATATTCGTGAATATTTAAATATGAAACATTGAAATTAGTCATATATATAAACAAATAAACTATTTGAATTTATAAAATCTTTAGTTTTAGAAAATATATTTGACATCTTCTTATACTAATTTATTAAAGTATTTAAATATTCAAATAGCTAAATAAATTAATTATGTAAAAATTAAGTGACATGGTATTTGAATATTCGCGAATATCCATATTCCCAGCCCTAACAATTACAAGCTAATGTTTATCGATTAATTTGAAAATACTCTCATTGTTTTAATATAAATAAAAAATTGTTGATCGGTGTAAAACAAATTCATTCCCCCCAAAAAAGAAAACCAACACTAACCTATTTATAAATTCAACAAAGAACAAGCCCGGTCGAAATCAGAAAAAGCAGAAAGCAGAAGAGTCGCAAACACAATTTTCACAGTCTATTCATTACACAACACTTCACATCAAAAATTCACTTCGAAAACGATTGCGTAAAAATCACTGAGGACGTGAAACGCAGCGTCCGATTAATCAAACTTGACTAAACAATTGGAGAAAATGTGTGCGTATTCACACAAGAATACGATTTGAATATTTCACCTTTTTGTGCCGTTTATAAACGTAAATATATAGAGACATTTGTTGATTGAAACCAGTTTAATTTAGATTTTAGGAGGTTGGTTCATCAAAAAGCAAAATGGTTGTGCATTTGTATTAAAATATAATTTTTTTTCTCCTCATACAGTAACTGTATGTTAACAATATATTATGTGTAGCAATACAGTCTCATACAGTAACTGTATGTTATATGTACCAATACAGTAATATAATGGTTTTTGTAGAATTATTTAAATTAATTAAAAAAATATCGTCCTCATGAAGAGTCCTCTGATTAAACTGCTACTAACGTGTGGTTAACTAATCACAATTAAGGTGTTACCAAGTACGCATTAACACATACTTGTTAGTAGCGCCTATCTTTAGTCGCTCGTATCGGTAACATTGCTTTATCTGTTGCTTTACAATATTTATCTATGTAACGAGGATTGCTACGACCTCTGTGCCAATGTCGCCCGCCAATTAATTAACACTATAACAAATTCCTTCAGCGTAGAATTACCAGAGTTTAATTGCCAATTGCGGATTTTAATTAACTTTTATAGCTCTCAATAGGTTACTTTTCACTATAGACCTCATTGTGGTTTGAACTGGTGTTATAAAGTTCTTGGACAAGCACAAATACGTTCGCTTTCTCTGTGCCCACAAAAATACGCATACTGCACTTAAATCGAAAGAAGAAAGACAATACTCTATGTTACCGGCGTTTTACCGGAAACGCCGCAACTATGATTATTTCGGCGATTTATATAGTTTAATTTCATTTCGCGATAACAACGGACCCCACATAATTTTTATTAATCATTTTTAAATTCACTTTCATAATCATTTATTATGAAATGAAATAAGTTCGTCTATATACACTGATCGTTCGGGTTTTGTAAATATTTGTAATTATAGGATTAGTCATTTTTATTTAGAATTTTTGATTTTATTGCCTTACGCGGCGCAAATCTCGTTTGGGTCGTAAAATGCAAAATTCCAAGTAGCGGCCCTAAGCCGGGAAATTTTCACCATTACGGCAGTTCGTGACCAAAACAATAGCAAGACAGATTTGGTCACGAAAGGCTCACCGTCGAGTACCGCCCTCCGGATTAGGGAGAGATGGTATTTACTGCCCGGCTACTTGGAATTTGCATAAAGGGAAATACCGGCAATTCACCTAGTAATTCGGGTTGGATGATCCGCATGCGCCAGGGCGCGCAAAATGAGAGAACGCAATAGACTTGCGCATGTCACCCCTAACCGCTGGACCAATCAGAGGCAGGAGCCTTAACCACTTCCATCTCCCACATCCCACCTAGCGACGATCATGGGAAGGGAGAGGGTGGTTATCGAAACTGATGGTTCAGGGGGAGGACAGTAATCGGTATCAATCTCCTGAATCGTGCGGTCATCCGAAATCCGAGTGTTGTTATAATATTATTTTTGTTTTAAATCCAACAAATAACGTAAGAGTTGCGTCGCGTAAGGTGATAGTTGTTTTTGTATTATTTGTATATATATTTCGGTAATTGTCAACTCTTGTTTATTTTTAATAAACACCATTGTAAATGTTTTTTTTGAAATCGTACTCTTTCATTTATCGAATCATTTCAATTCTTATAACCTAAAGAAATATATATACAAAGTGAGTTGTTCTGGAAAAATGCTGTTCCAGGACCTGACGATGACAGGGTGAGTATTTTTATGTTTTATTTTGTTTTAAAAGTGACTGTGTGGTATCTCTGCCTACGAGCTACTAGGTAATCGAGGGTGATCCGATTTTGAGAACAAGGTCAATAATTCAATATAAATTTCCCAAAATCGGGGTGGTTGTCTCCCAGAAGGAAACACCTTAATTTCCCCCTTTGATATCTATACGTACGATGAAGATAAATTATTACGTTGTAATTTGCTAGGCTTACCCTTTTAAACGGGCAAACGAATGTGCCTCTCATCCAACCGCCGTTCTAGAGAAATTCGTTCCTCCTACAGTGTGCGTATTTCTATGAGCACAGGTATAGCATACGATTTTCACGCTGATTCGCGAACTTAACTAATTTGAACATAATCGCGGATTTGCGAACTTAACTGCACTAATTTGAACAAAAACACAGCTCATTATTTTAGGAAACTGAGAACTTGGACACTTACAATTACGCAAATGACGTTTGAGGTTACGTATAGTCACATGTAAAACTAGCGGTATGGTATGATTAAAAATGTAAACAGTGACTAGCGCGAATCGCGTCTAAAATTGGACTACGCATACGACATATTTTATTTTCTAACTAAACCTTAGTTAGTCACACGTTAGTCGCGATTAACGAACTATGCATAAGACCGTATATGTTTACTTATTATTTAAAATAATATCATTATTTGAAGTATTATACGTAAATAATAAATATGCAAATAAAGAGATTCCTTTAGTTGTAAACTATTTGTTATTGCTTCTTAGTATTTTAAGTGAACTAATCAGTAAGTATACAGATTGAAAAGGAAAATACATACCTGGACAATATCTCCATGACTTTGTCCATTGGCAGTGAATGTTAGATGGCACAGGAATGGCAGTCTGTTGTCCGGTGTTTTGTGGACTTTCAAATCGTAAGTCTTGCCTACATCTCCATAGTAGGTTCTATTACACACTTAAATTAAAAAGAAACAATTGAAATCATCACACTTTGCTATCATCATAAAACAGAAAACTTATAATCAAAATCAAGGTTGTATTACATGGTATATAGAAAATACTTAGAATTCGATGCAGAATTCAGAAATAAAATAACAAATAGGTGTTTGCATTTGAAAAAATTAAGTTGATGGTTGTAACTTATTTTTGGTCTATTTTGTATATATGAATCTATTATCAAAAAACCGCAGCCAAAAATAAAAATCGATGTGTCCGAGCGCTTTTTCAAAAAACAAACCCTTGAATTTTAAATGAATTTGTTATAAGTTACGCGTCTTCTGTAAAATATTATATTTATACTGTACTTATGATATTACCCTTCTATTGAACTTTGAGAATGTGTTGAGTTATTAATAAATAAGTAATCAATTATAGTTTAATTTAATATTGAAATTATAATGTATGTATTACGTGCGTTTTGAACATAATATATAATATATAATTGGTTATTCACGAATACGAATGCGTTTTCTTGATCCTGAAAATATTGATTTGAACACGTTGCAGCTTTATGTATGATAAAATCAAATATGCATGTGATATCTGATATGACCCAATATTAATAATTCTCTTACTACTTATTCATATTTATTTACTGAAAAAATTATATGTATACACAAATGGCATTTTTTACATTCAAGTGTATAAAACACTGGTTTAAAGGAAACTTTAAAATATTTTTCTTAACATAATAAAAATTTAACATAAAGAAAAATTGAGTTTGTTAATATTCTGCAGAATATTTTCAAAATATAAAAACGAATAAAAATTAATATCAACTTTCCGCAAATAAAATTTGAGTTAAAAGGGTGTCATAGTAAATCACTGAACTTCACACTATTTAATTTTAATAAAATAAAACCTCTAGAGTGCCATCGAATATATTGTAGCTTAGCAACTCTGAAATTGTACATTATAATTATTATGTCTGACGTTTTATATGATACAGGAATTGTCATGTTGCCAACGTGTAGCCAACTTAAATTAAAGAAAAAGGTTTATTCATGGCACTCTGGAGGTTTTTTTTATTTACATACGATATATCAATATGTTACTTTAGTTGTCAGGTGTAGTGTATGAAGTAACATTTTGCATTTTGAGAAGCCAGAAAATTTGAATTTGCCTGCACGCCTCGCATCGGTATCACTGGCATCCGTTATTCATTGTTTATGTATTTAATGACTAAACCCCTAAAATAAAAATATTGTGATGTACTGATAAAATACAGGTAAACCGGTTTTAATTTATAAATTTACCGAATTACCGCTCAATAAAAAAACTGGGTAAATTTATAAACTCTATAATATTTTTATTTTCATAGTACCTACATAGTTAGTAGTCAGTCGAACCGCTAATTATCTCAGAAAACAGGAAGTGAGCATCGCATCCATCGGGATTATTCATAGGTGCGCGAAATGGGGGTTTAATGGATAACGAGCCCTTGTTTCTCCCGGGCCGGGAGAAGACTGGATTCATTGTACATGTTACGACGCGTGCGCATTGCATGAAATGCTCGTGAGAATGAAGTGAAACTCTCAGACACTCTCACATACACACACACAACAAAATAACAAGACTTTTATGCAGTTTCATGTATATTCAGGTACACTTCGAATAGTCTCGTGACGTTTCACAATGCAGCAAGGCACCGAACGTTCCAGTTCCATCCATTTCGCTGACTTAATCGCCAGAGATACCGAAGTATATATAATAACACATCTGCACGAAATATGGTGCTTTATTGATTGATATATTGGTAAATATGTGAGTTTCTGTTTCGAGTGGATTAAAAAAATGTCTTGTCTGATTATATACTAAGCGCTTGATTAAAATCACAAATGGCGGATGGGCCGGGCTCGACAATATTTAGTACAGCATACCATTATATTTTCAATAAAAAAAACCTCTAGTGTGCTTCACTTTAAGAATTGACATTTAAAACTTCAGACATGATAATAGTAATGTATATTTTCAGAGTTGTCAACATAGAATATTTTCCATGGCACTCTAGAGATCTTTATTAATTGTACATACGATATATAATATATAGTATGTTTTGATACGAACTGCACTGGGATGCTAAATCTACTATTGGCATTCACATTTTTTTGTGGGTTAGGCTATACTTGCTCTCATCATCTCATTTATACTATTAAATGTTCTTCAATGTTCCTAGTTAACCCTAAAATAAGGGCTAAAGGTTAATCACCCATACAGGTTTACAAGGTAATAATATTAGAGCGCGTTAACTAAAATTCAACTATATACACGATTCCATTTGTTTCTGGATCTCGCCTAGCAATGGAAAAGTGACAGTTTAAGTATTGTCAATGGGGCTGGTTGTGTTTTAAATCAGGGTTTTCAAATGTCACTGTCAGATGTTCGATTTTAAGGTTATAATTTCTGACTATTGTGATCTTACACTGTTGCCTGTTTTACAAATTTTCAGATATAAATGGATAATAATATGCAGTTTTAAGATTAACAAAATTTACTACTTGGTTTTTGTACATACAAACACAGCAATAATATTGTATATAACAAATATAATGAATTCGGCTCTGCAAACTTATTTCGTCATCCATTTGTATTTCTCGCTTGGGTCTTCCCGTTAACACATTTTGATCAACTCCATCCATCCACCTTAATTTTGGTCATTCTCTCTTCTGTTGGCCCTCAGTATTTTTTTGTAGAATTGCAAATTTATTCCCACCCTCTGCGATTAAATATATATGATAAATAAAATACTAGACATACCCCAAAAATATCTATTAAAATCGTAATAATATTGTGATGCTGTAGATTTGGATTACTTTGCCTAAAATGTTTGTAGGATTTCAGAATTTGTAACCTTTTTGATTCAGAGATAATCTTTGGCATGTTAATATTTAATATGTGCCTGAAAATATTTTTCACTTTGACATTGACACAGCATTGCAACACTAGATTAATTTGATTTAATAATAAAATGCTCGAAGAAGCGACCGCGTGGCGAAATAATTGTTGCAAGATTAACAATAAACCTCTTGAAAATTAAAAAGAGGATTACTTATGATATCATAAATTATTGCAACACTGTTAAAACAAGGAATCAGGAGTGGCAACTAATAAAAAATGTAAATGTTGATACTGCAACATAACAACACAAAAGCATGGCTAGGCGAGATCCAGAAACAAATGGAATGGTGTATAATAATCATGTTGTTAACACAGGAATTATCGCTTTTAACGGCCTCGCGTATTAAGAGCCAGGAGGAATATCCAAATAATTATACGAGCAAAAGGGGCGGGCGGAAAATATGGATTAAAATGCGAGGAAGCCGCATTGTACGGCCGATCGTAAATTTAAAAATCTTACGACCCGCCATCATTATTGTAAACAAGCGTTTCCGCATTCTGTCTGATCGCTTTTCGAACTTTCGCGGAGAGAGGGAGGGGAGAAGTGTCGTAAAAATCTTGGATAAGGAACTTTATGGGTGTAAATAAATTATTGGTGATGTTTGATTTTTCTCTCGGGCCGAATAGAAGTTTAATGGGATTCTTTTAATAATGTGATTTGGAGAAAAAAGTGTCTACTCGAAATTCATACACAGATTTTTTTCTATTAGGTATTTTTTAATAAATCAATAAGGATCCCAAAGCAAATTGCTTGCATTTTAAAAGCGCAAATTTAGTCACACGAAATAAACATCTGTAAAATGTATAAACCCTTTCGGCCCTGACAGTGGCATTTGCCACCATTAAAATTTGATAAAAATAAGCGCATTTTTTTAAAAATATTCCTATATGTATGCATAAACTGTAACTTTTACGTCAATCGTTTTTTTTTTATAGTTTAATTTGAAGTCTTAGACGAATGTTTTCCACTCCCAGATAAGCATGAAGTAAAATTTCGAGTTTAGAAAACTCTGAAAATTTGTCTTGGTTGTGTAGCGATCAAACCAAATTTTTAGGCTATTCTAAACTTGAAATTTCACTTCATGCGCCACCGTATTAAACACTGATTTTAGGTGAAGTTCAAAATACTCTACTAAAGCAGTATACTAAAAACGTGTATTCTAAACGTCACATCACGTCGGTGTTTAGTACGCGTGGCGCATGACGTAACATTTCGAGTTTAGAAAAGCCTGAAAATTTGGTTTGGTAGCGTAGGCTTTTCTTAACTCAAAATTTTACTTCATGCTTAATCTGGGAGTGGAAAACACCTGTTTGAAAGTTCAATTTGAAATATTTATAAAAACAATAAATATCTGAAGATTTATAGCGTATACAATATATTAAGATATGTATACTTAAAGGAAAAACTCTTTTTTTGGACACCAGAAAAATGCCAGGGCTGAATGTAAGATAAAACAGGCAGTATATTTTGAACTTAGAATCTCTAATTTTGATACTTAAATTCATGACTTTTTCTTTTAGATTATAAAAATACAAACAAAATTTAAATGCAAAAAGTATGCTACACAGCAGTTTTTGCTGCAAAATTGGCTGCATTATATGGTTTAGAATTACGACCAATTATTTTATTAATGTAAACATGTTTTACACTAATGGGTATATATCCAATATTCAACCAAACAACAGTTTTGTTTTGTTTTGTAGCTTATACAGGGTGTCTACTAAAAACGCCGCAGGCCATAGAATTTTTATTTATTGACCGATTTTAAAAAAATCAAAAAACAATTAAAATGGCCCCACAAGATCTACAAACAAGCCCTAATTTTACTTCTTTACCAAATCAAGTTTTATGTCAGCGATAGTCAACTTATTTTTTTCAAATAGCCACGTATATTTTCTTAAATTGATTCTGATAGAGGTTACTTTTCTAAATCCAAACGTGTATAACAAGTTGGCTTTGGTGCAATATTCATTAGTAAAAAATATGTTTATTAACAAGTTGGAGTCTTGTAGATGTTTTTAAGTGTGCCATGGAAAAATAAAACTGAACACATGAAACAAAAACTGTTATCTAAGTGACATTGTCTCAGATTCGATTTTTGGTGTGTGTTGCCAAATAGCAAATTAGGGCATTCAAGGATTAAAGGTTATGAAGGTAAATTTTTCATGGATTTTCATTTGCCTGAAAACGAGTTGTTACTATTTCATGTGTGAGATTTTATTTAATCAATAAATAAAATGCAGATCGCCTGTTTGCACGAAATAAATTGAAGCGTTCGCGAGAGTGTAATCATAACATAGAGTAAAGTTTGTGCTAGGGCGAGCGATCCGTGTAACATATGATGCTCATTAAAAGTGGATCATGTTTTCGAAAGGATGTGCAGTGCATAAATTGTGTTTATATTAAGACGTTCGAGTGCTTTTCCTTGCACATTCATCTTCTCGAGAAAGAAGGAATTGTTAACATATAATGGGATGACGCGACAAAGGCGACTTTTTTTCAGGTCACATTTTGAAATATTTATTAACGTAACATTAAACTCAAGAAGTATATACAAAATATAAAAACGAATTAAAATTAAAATCGACTTTCTGCAAAAATTTTGAGTTAAATTGGAAGTTTAAACGAGTGTTTTTCACTTCCAGGTTAGGCATGAAATAGAATTTCGAGTTTAGAAAAGCCTAAAAATTTGATTTGGTCGCTCCGCGCTTCCCGTTACGCAATAAACCAAATTTTCAGGCTTTTCTAAACTCAAAATGTTACTTCATGCTTAACCTGGGAGTGGAAAACACTCGTTTAAACTTCAAATTTAACTCTTTTAAGACAACAACGAAATTTAAAAAAACTACAACACGTAATTTGGATATGTATGTCTCGACTTTACTTTATACCCCGTGGAATAACATGCATTATATTATAGATTCACACTGTATTGACATATATCACAAATTAAAATCAATAAATTCACTACGGAAATAATAAAAGTTCACTTTTTTACCTTTGAAATTAGGACTAGCAACTTCTACAATACCTCACTGATTGCTGTTAACCATTGCAATCTTTACTGGAGACATTGGGAAAGTCGAAAGAAATGCTTGTTAAAGACATCAATCTAACTTCAACTCAAAGTTACATTTAACCGGATGACGATTATAATAAATTAGCACATTACACTTGGAGTCATATGGCTTTATAGAATAACTAACATAAATTAATACAATCTTGGAAATTCATTTGGGCTGAATTATAGTTTGTGTAAACGGCTATATTTCACTGAAAAAAATGATTGCTCACGTTGAATATTCCACATACTTCTAGGTTAGGTTAGGTTAGGAGAAAGGTTTGCAATAGAATAAATTGCGTAAATCTCTTTGCGCACGATGATTATTTTACATACTGATAGGAGTTAATATTTTCAAAAATTTAAAACTAATTTCTTTTATTTATTGGACATTTCCGGTAGAAATTATGTGCATATCTAGATAGTACTCGGCGAGTACTTTAGAATAATATCATTTTTATCCATAATACCCGCGGGGTGTATAGTAAACTCTTACCGTTATAATCTATAAATGTACTCAATCAAAGAGAATAACACGTCTTGATTAAAGATAAATAATGGCCATTGCTGTCGGTACCGGGACCTCTTACCGTTATAATCTATAAATGTACTCAATCAAAGAGAATAACACGTCTTGATTAAAGATAAATAATGGCCATTGCTGTCGGTACCGGGACCGAAACAAGAAATGTATGTGTTTAAGATTGTTTAAGAACGCAAGAATTACTAAAATATTACGCCGAACAAACTAATAATCTTTTATCTTAACTGCAATGCACAAATAAACATCACCTTCAATAACAAGTTCAATCAAATACAGCAACAACCGCAGAATCAAATAAACTTTCAATTCAAAATAAATGCTCGTTGTGATAAAACCCTCCACACATTTGATATAAGTTGAAATGGCAACGCCTCACGGCAGTTCCTATTTTAACTAGGGTGCTCTGCTCTGTGAGAATTGACAACTGCACGCGTCACCCCCGCGCTTTTGCGTTCGCACCGTAATTTCTTCAAACGAATCCGGGAGATTAACTTTTACGAAACAGTATTTACTGATATGATGAGACAGTCTTTACTAACCTGATGAAACAGTCTTCACTAACCTGATGCTTCACAGCAAGATGTCGCACCGAACCAGGCTAATCAAAATAACCTCAATGAAGATTAACGGCTTCAAATTAAAGTTTGAGGTAAGTCCTTAGATGATGGGCGGCCTCTCTGGTGATATTCGCTGAGAATGAGTGAAGAAATGCGGCAATCGTTCCAAAAATACTCACAATTCGCTCCAAGCAGCGTTTTCTTAACCAGCACAAAATTAAAATTACAAAAAAAAGGGCGTCAATCGCTTGTAAACATCATTGTCAAAAAACAAAATCCAAAGCAATCTCGACCGAGAGAACGCAAACAACCCAAAATCATATGTAACGTTTAAGCCCCGTGAATGTAACGTATGTAACGTTTAAGCCCCGTGAAAATTTGTCTCGGGTAGTTGCGCGACCCTCGACAAATATTCTACGCGGGGCTTTTCTAAACTCGAAATGTTACTTCATGCTTAATCTGGGAGTGGAAACACTCGTTTTAAACTTTATATCGCACGTTTTTATAAAAAATCGATTAATCCCTGAAAATGTACAGTGTATACACCTTGCATATTTAAAAGAAAATTTCTACACACTGTGAATTTTTGTTTTTAATATGCAAAATGTATACTCTGTAAATTTTCAGTCATTAATCGATTTTTGTTTGTTTCCATTTTCACGAATAACATTTTCGTAATTTTATATATTTAGTTTAAAGTGTGCAAACTAAAAGAAGCGTAAGCTTATTTTCTCGAATTCAAATAGTTTTGAATTTGAATTTATCTTGCTTAAATAATTTTTCCGTTATTCCTATTTTGGAAACGGAGCATTATGACGTTTGGCTTTTTAATTGATCTACCCGTGAACACATTTAAATTTTTTTTTTAATTTAAGAGAAATTGCAGACCTACTTATGAATATAAGCCTAAAAATTATGCTTTCCTAAACTCGAAATTTTACTTTATGCGCTAAGCATATAGAGCACTGACTTTGAGTGATTGTCGAGGAATGAATAAACTTTGTGCTAAAGAAAAAACAATTTTTTGTATCAATTTCAATGTTAAAAAGATGCAGCTTTCCTTCTTCTGATCTGAGTTACGATACAATATCGTATTTTAATAAATATATCAGGGATTGTCAGGGAATTTATAAACTTTGTGTTAATGTTAAGCAAAATAAAATAGAGCTATTTTTAACGAAATTGCAACCGCTTAAAACTTAATAAAATTTTATCAATCAAACTGAACAAAGAAAAAAATATTCAAAGGTGAAGTTTCATTTCTCTGATCTTAAATTATAAAGAAAATGTTGGGTTGTAATAAAATGATCAGGGATT
This sequence comes from Philonthus cognatus, assembly GCA_932526585.2. NCBI lineage: Eukaryota > Metazoa > Arthropoda > Insecta > Coleoptera > Staphylinidae > Philonthus > Philonthus cognatus. The sequence goes on along the minus strand of CAKOBO020000027.1, from coordinate 204,104 downwards.
ATCTAGAAATAAATTAACTTTGTGCTTAGGTTGAAAAAAAAATCGATAAATGGTTAATGAAATTACAAACGCTTACATTTAAATAAAATGTTATCAATTTAAATTATAAAAAAAATATAGTTTACCTTTTTCTGATCTGAGATTACGAAGGAAATGTCTCATTTTGATAACATTTTTAAAATTTATCTAGAAATAAATAAACTTTATGCAGATGTAAAAAAAACAAAATCAAGCGATTTTTGATAAATTTACAGACACTATAAGTTAAATTAAATATTATCAATTTAACTAATTAAATTAAAACACAAATATCAAATCGTATAGTTTATCTTTTTATGATCTTAAATTACGAGGAAATGTCGGATTTTGACAATATTTTAAGTGATGTTTGAGGAATAAATACACTTAGTGCTAAATTTAAAAAAAAATCAAGCGATTTTGACAATATCACAGTCCCTCAAAGTTTAATCAAAAAAATAGTAATGAATAACGAAACAGTAAAATAAAGTTTTGATTAATTGTCTAACGAGGGTTTCCACTCCCAGATTAAGCATGAAGTAAAATGTCGAGTTTAGAATAGCCTGAAAATTTGGTTTGGTCGCGTAGCGCGAAGCGCGGAGCGGCCAAACCAAATTTTCAGGCTTATCTAAACTCGAAATTTTACTTTATGTGCCACGCGTATTAAACACTAAAAACACTGAAATATTGTGAACAAGTGAACTTCACTTAAAATCAGTGTCTTGTACGCGTGGCGTATGAAGTAAAATTTCGAGTTTAGAAAAGCCTGAAAATTTGGTTTGGCCGCTCCGCGCTTCGCGCTACGCGACCAAACCAAATTTTCAGGTTTTTCTAAACTCAAAATTTTACTTCATGCTTAGCCTGGGAGTGGAAAACACTTGTTTAAGTCTTTTATAATTTCTAATAAGCTTTCCTTTTCTTGTTCTGTGTAATTCTGTCCTATTCCACGGTTATTCTCTATAATCATAAGGAATTATACTAAATTTCCAGTTTGATTGACAATTTAATTTAAAATATTGACAATTCAATTTAAAAAATTTTTGGTGCCAGCTATGGCCACAATAAAAAGGTTTAATTTCGGTCTGTAATCTACTAATTAAATTATTTAATTCTAGAATTGCTATTTATTTGGTAGGTTTGCTTTATAAAACGCAATTTTATTTGCCCATTAGTTTACTAGGTAAATAAATTTACTCTACAAATGGTTATCTAATGATTTATTAATCGTTTATAATAGCGGGCATAATTCACATAAAAATATATTATTTAAATTTTTCTGTTAAGGAAAGTTCAAGTTAATTTGTTACAGTTTTATCATATTTGCACAATAACTAACGATTAATTACAGGTGTTATTTCTAGGGCTGAGAATTAAAATATTCGTGAATATTTAAATATGAAACATTGAAATTAGTCATATATTTAAACAAATAAACTATTTGAATTTATAGATTTTTTAGTTTTAGAAAATATATTTGACATCTTCTTACACTAATTTATTGAAGTATTTAAATATTCAAATAGCTAAATTAATTAATATTGTGAAAATTAGGTGACATGCTATTTGAATATCCGCGAATATCCATATTCCCAGCCCTAACAATTACAAGCTAATGTTTATTTATTTATTTAATTTTAAAATACTCTCATTGTTTTAATATAAATCACAGCAAGATGTCGCACCGAACATGGCTAATCAAAATAACCTCAATGAAGATTAACGGCTTCAAATTAAAGTTTGAGGTAAGTCCTTAGATGATGGGCGGCCTCTCTGGTGATATTCGCTGAGAATGACGTGCAGAAATGCGGCAATCGTTCCAAAAATACTCACAATTCGCTTCAAGCAGCGTCTTCTTTACCAGCACAAAATTAAAATTACTAAAAAAATGGCGTCAATCGCTTGTAAACATTATTGTCAAAAAACAACATCTAAAGCAATCTCGACCGAGAGAACGCAAACAATCCAAAATCATATGTAACGTTTAAAAATAAATGAAAAGTGAAATGTGACTGTCATATGCCGTCGCTTTTTTTAAAAAGTTCAATTTGAAGCTTACAACTAGTGTTTTCCACTCCCAGACTAAGCATGAAGTAAAATTTCGAGTTTAGAAAAGCCTGAAAATTTGGTTTGGTCGCTCCGCGGTTCGCGCTACGCGACCAAACCAAATTTTCAGGAATTTCTAAACTCGAATTTTTACATCATGCTTAGTCTGGGAGTGGAAAACACTCACTGTAAGCCTAAAATTGAACTCTTTTAAGAAAACAACGAATATTTAAAAATCTACAACACGTAATTGGGATATGTATACTCAAAAGAAGAATAATCACAAGAAATTATGATTTAAAGCTTTTCTTAAAGAAAGAACATTATTATACTCGCGACCTAAACATTGTCATGTTACGTCAAAATTTGCCACAGTGAAGAAAAATCGTTGCAGAAACAACTGTCGACATACTCTCTAAAACTGGATGATTTAAATAAAATTTACATTTAAACACTTGTTTTGTTTCATAATAAGTGAAACAAACCAAGTGTTTAAATTTATATTTAATTTAAATCATCTAGTATTAGATTCAAAAATGTTTCACCACAACTTAAGTGAGAAATTAATTAAAGATACTCTCTAAAATATTTGAACCACACATTCCACATCAATAAGTCATAAAACATCTCTCCGGAATTACACTATAAACGGTTATTTGGCATTACTTAGTTATAATTTATAAATGAACTCGATCAAAGAAAATAACACGTCTTGATTAAAGATAAACAATGGCCATTGCTGTCTGTGGGGTTTAGCACACCCGTGCAGAGCCCCGACGCGCGAAACAGCATCGTGAGTAGGGTGACTCACCAGAGTACGTAAGTACGCGAGACGACCCGCATACACTCCCACTACAGCGCACGCACACGAAAACAACCCCACCGCGCGATCCAGCTACAAGGGTGGAGACGCAGGTATAAAGACGCTAGCGCAAGCGATAATAGTCAGTCTAACAGCTCACCTACCACGAGTTCACCCATAGCCGTGGTAACTAGCTAGACTAACGAGTTCACCCATAGCCGTTAGAGACTCAGAGGAATAGCGAGTTCACCCATAGCAAAATATTAAAAAATCATTTAAATAAAAGTTGTTTCTTTTAAAAAGACCTATCAATTAATACCATTAATACTTCCGGTTCCTGGTACTTCCGGATTATTCCGGTAAAAAATAAATTCATCAGTGGATTCCTTGGGTTCACTTTAGTAATAAATTTTTTTGGTCCGAGTCAAATTCGACCAAGCCTTGTGGAAATAAAAGGCTGGTACGGGCGGTCTGAGACACCCTGTAGAAACAAATGGAAAGAACGAGCTAGAAATAAATAATAGACTGGAAAATACATTAAAGCTGATCCACGCAATGAGAACTAAATTTATATACAGTAAGGAAGTATCAGAGAAAACTAAATTCAAAGTATTCAAAGCCATCTATAGACCAATACTGACTTTTGGGTGCGAGACATGGATGCTGAACAGAGAACAGAAGAGCAAGATACAAGCGCTTGAAATAAAATACCTGAGGTGCGTGAAAGGAGTTACAAAAATTGACAGAATACAAAACACAATAATTAGAGAAGACCTTGAAATAGAATAAATGATAAAGTTCATAGAAAGAAGACAACTGAGCTGGTGGGGACATCTGCAAAGGATGGATGACAACAGAACTACAAATAGGGTATGGAACGCACGAACAGTAAAGAAAAAAAGAAGGGAAGACCTAGAAAACGTTGGGAAGAAGGATTGGAGAAGATAATAGAAGAAAGGGGCATAACGGTAAACCAGGCAAGAACACTAGCGAAAAACAAGAAAGATTGGGCGAAATTAGTACATGTACAAGGAAACAGAAGTAATTTGAACTGTTTTGATTATGTATATATATATATATATATATATATATATATATATATATTAAATTACAATATTTATTAAATTTTAACTAGTTTTAAATCATTCTATACATTTTACAAACATTTTAAGTCATATGCAACAAAGATATTTGTTAAACAATAAAGTAAATCAAGTTTAGCATTCGCTCAGCTTTTTTACTTTCCCCCATATGCAAAAAAAGGGAAAGTATTGTTTAAAATCAAACATTTTAGTGGATATATCCATTTTAAGGTCCCCCCATTTGATTAAGACCATTTTCAAAAAATATCTGTAATTCTGTAATTAGTTTTTGGGCATTACATTTTCAAACCTCCTATTATTATTATTCTTTTTTTATCTCCTGCTCTTTATTTCTCGAGTGGATCGATATTTCCGTCTGTGTCTGTGATGGCGAGGAGGAAGAGGTGCATGCATAATTAACATCACCTGGATGTCAGAGGGCTGTCTCTATATTTACTACACGCCATCACATCCAGGAGCCCGAGCGCCCGACTTATAAACGTCACCTTTGCTAAGTGCTCGTAAAATTTGGATTTATACATCTGTTTTTCCGCGGAAAAGTGCATGTGTAATCATATATTTTTCAATGTCAGCGCGCACCGGCTTAAACGTCCGGAACTTTTAAATTATTTCTGGATTAAAGTTATAAGGTTGTAATGATGCGACCCTAGGTATTATACAAATTTATAATTTGTATTATTGTTTACGTTGTGTTGTGTATGTAGTAACCCTTTTATTTATTTACCAGGTTCGTTGTTTGTGTCAATATGCATTATCGTAAATACTGTGTCTTTATTCCCTTTTAATTTGACTAGGAGGATGTGTGGACAATAAATAAAACAGGATATGAGCTTAACGTATGCAAAGTTTATTGACCTTTCATGACATTTCTAATGAATTGATATGTCTTATATTAATTATATTCACAAAATATATTACCCAACGTTTATGCTTAAAAGTCATGTGCATTTGGTTAAACTCAAAAAAATGTATGACTCTACTTGTGGGAGCAAAATTAACTAGCCCCTGCATTTGCATTACGAGATAGGAAACCCACAAAAACCATCTCGGAGCTAGCATCACACACTCGACACACTTGCGATTAGTTAGTAGGACACTTAGCGCAATACTGACTCGGATTGGCCTTACACATCAATCGACTGGGTCGATTAGTTAGTAGGACATACCTCGTTTTCTCGCTCAGTTCGGCCTTACACATCAATCACCATGCACCCCTCACTCGTGTGATTAGTTAGTAGGACACTTAGCGCAATACTGACTCGGATTGGCCTTACACATTAATCGACTGGGTCGATTAGTTAGTAGGACATACCTCGCTTTCTCGCTCAGTTCGGCCTTACACATCAACCACCATACACCCCTCACTCGTGTGAGTAGTTAGTAGGACACTTAGCGCAATACTGACTCGGATTGGCCTTACACATCAATCGACTGGGTCGATTAGTTAGTAGGACATACCTCGCTTTCTCGCTCAGTTCGGCCTTACACATCAACCACCATACACCCCTCACTCGTGTGATTAGTTAGTAGGACACTTAGCGCAATACTGACTCGGATTTGGCCTTACACATTAATCGACTGGGTCGATTAGTTAGTAGGACATACCTCGTTTTCTCGCTCAGTTCGGCCTTACACATCAACCACCATACACCCCTCACTCGTGTGATTAGTTAGTAGGACACTTAGCGCAATACTGACTCGGATTGGCCTTACACATCAATCGACTGGGTCGATTAGTTAGTAGGACATACCTCGTTTTCTCGCTCAGTTCGGCCTTACACATCAACCACCATACACCCCTCACTCGTGTGATTAGTTAGTAGGACACTTAGCGCAATACTGACTCAGATTGGCCTTACACATCAATCGACTGGGTCGATTAGTTAGTAGGACATACCTCGTTTTCTCGCTCAGTTCGGCCTTACACATCAACCACCATACACCCCTCACTCGTGTGATTAGTTAGTAGGACACTTAGCGTAATACTGACTCGGATTGGCCTTACACATCAATCGACTGGGTCAATTAGTTAGTAGGACATACCTCGTTTTCTCGCTCAGTTCGGCCTTACACATCAACCACCATACACCCCTCACTCGTGTGATTAGTTAGTAGGACACTTAGCGCAATACTGACTCGGATTGGCCTTACACATCAATCGACTGGGTCGATTAGTTAGTAGGACATACCTCGTTTTCTCGCTCAGTTCGGCCTTACACATCAATCACCATGCACCCCTCACTCGTGTGATTAGTTAGTAGGACAGTAAGCGCAATACTGACTCGGATTGGCCTTACACATCAATCGACTGGGTCGATTAGTTAGTAGGACATACCTTGTTTTCTCGCTCAGTTCGGCCTTACACATCAACCACCATACACCCCTCACTCGTGTGATTAGTTAGTAGGACACTTAGCGCAATACTGACTCGGATTGGCCTTACACATCGACTGGGTCGATTAGTTAGTAGGACATACCTCGTTTTCTCGCTCAGTTCGGCCTTACACATCAACCACCATGCACCCCTCACTCGTGTGATTAGTTAGTAGGACACTTAGCGCAATACTGACTCGGATTGGCCTTACACATCAATCGACTGGGTCGATTAGTTAGTAGGACATACCTCGTTTTCTCGCTCAGTTCGGCCTTACACATCAACCACCATACACCCCTCATTCTCACCCCCCCCCCATCTTCCCCTTTTCTTAGATGTTTAAATTATTTCGCTGGTTTTGTTTGTTTGATTTTAACTTAGTCGGTTTGATGTAGAATTAATTTTACTCTTACGTGATAGTCTCTCCAGCGCTCTTATTCCTAACTCCATTCTCCATTTTCTAACTCTATTCTGAATACCTAACTCTTTTTATCAACATTACTTCACTAACTCACATCCCACTGAAACTTCCTATTCTCAACTGTCCCCATTTAAATTCAAATACTGACTGTCCTAGTCCCTGTCCCAAAACTAACTGATTTTTAGAATTGTTTCTTTGCTGCTCTCAAAGTTCTCCCCTCCCCAAATTTTGTTGCTTAGACTTTATCTACTACCATATTTGGTCATAAAACCCATCCCTCTCTGACGTCAACGTAATTTCCCTGACTCTGCACACTTGTTGTGTTTGCGTTCGTTAAACCCTAAACTGAATCTTTCTGTATGTCTTAGCATTTCTCCACGCGCCGGTACTTGTTTATTATTTTAAGGCGATGCTGCATTTGTTATTTCTTTCACATAAAAAAAATTTGATCGACTAATGTTATTCTCGTATTTACTGGATGTTGATTTTTCTTTATTATTTTCTTGGGTGATTTTTGTATTAATATTTTAATTTAATTTCGTCAAAAATAATATTTGCACATGACCCCTACTGACCTATTACATTCGCCCCCTTTTAAAAATATGAACTTGTAGAATGTTAAGATTTTTAAAATTCTCTTATTTTACAATATTATTATTTTTGGCGTCATGTCAGGAATCCTCTTCTAGTAAGTTGTCGACTTCCCCTCGTTTGAAATGCTCACCATCCTTAACGCTGCGCCCCCAATCTCCCGGTTCGACTCTGAAATTGAGAAAGAAATCTGAGAATCCATCTTAATGTAAAATGCCAATACTGTGCCTGAAAAGCTATTCCTGATGTGTTTTTTTTTTTTTTTGACTGTGAAAGAAGTTAAAATTACTTGTACTTAAATGGTTATGATTTATCATATACTCCCATTTTTTTCGTGCTTTGTTGATGGGACGAAGTCAACGTTTCGGTAGCAGATTGGAACATCGTGACCTTGACCCTTTTTTCCTTGCGGGCTCCTGATGAAGAACTGCCGTTGTTGAAATTGAAGTACGGTAATTCTTGTCTTAAGAAGTCCTCCGGCAGGTCCATCATCCTTGATTATTGACGACGAGTGAAGAATTTGCTTGATCGAGCTCCCCAGATTCCTTGAGTCTTTTAACTTTAGATTTGTAACAACTTCTAAAACATATTTATAATTGATGTTAAATCTTGCTGCGGTGTTTCTGCTAAGTTATAGTTTTTTTTTTTTTAGATTATTCTTGTTATGAATTCGTAGCGGTTAAGATGTAGTGGTGGTGTCATTGGCATCTGAAGCGGCAGTGTTTAATTTCTGGATCAAAAATTTCTTCAGATGACCCATCATCCCCAGTTTTGATTTTCCTGTAGTCGAAAAGTCCGTACGAAGGAGTAAGGTACATGATGGCTTTCTGGCCCGATTTTTGACGCTCCCTGCTTTCTTGATGTTTGACTTTGAATTGGCAGCTGAAGTGGCAGTGCTTCTTTTCTGGAGCCAAAACTTCATTTAGATGACCCATCGCCCCCAGTTTTGATATGCTTGTAGTCGAAAAGTCCATACGAAGGAGTGAAGTCCTTAATGGCTTTCTGGCCCGATTTTGACGCTCCCTGCTTTCTTGATGTTTGACTTTGAATTGGCAGCTGAAGTGGCAGTGCTTCTTTTCTAGAGCCAAAACTTCATTTAAATGACCCATCGCCCCCAGTTTTGATATGCTTGTAGTCGAAAAGTCCGTACGAAGGAGTGAAGTCCTTGATGGCTTTCTGGTCCTGTTCTGACCCTCCCTGCTTTCTTGATGTTTGACTTTGAATTGGCAGCTGAAGTGGCAGTGCTTCTTTTCTGGAGCCAAAACTTCATTTAGATGACCCATCGCCCCCAGTTTTGATATGCTTGTAGTCGAAAAGTCTGTGCGAAGGAGTGAAGTCCTTGATGGCTGTCTGGTTCTGTTCTGACCCTCCCAGCTTTCTTAACGCTCGACTTTGAATCTGTAATAAATTCTAAAACCTATTTTTGGTTAATGTTAAATTATAAACATGGAATGCTTTGTTCATATTTGTAGAATATAATTCTGCTGAATTGATTTTCCTCGACCTTTGTAGATGTGATTGGTTCTTGGGGTTTAGTTACTTTATTGAGCTGCTGCAGTGGTATTACTGACTGATGTTGGGTGTTGCCCTTCTTGGACTCCAACTTCAGTTGTCACATCGCCCCCAGTTTTCGTACGATTGTGGCCTGAGAATCGGCCTGGCAGAGTTGAATGGTTGCCTGCTCTTGTTATGACGCTCCCAGCATTCTTGATGCTTTTAATCTCGGATCTGTAACTAATTTGCCCACTCTGGCTGTTTTCTCGTCGCCCTTTGTAGACTTAGCTTCTTCTTCGCGCTGGTTTCGGTGTTGCTAATACTTAGTTGCTTTCATTTTTTTAAACTCTTCACCCCCGCTTCAATCACTTTTCCGTTTTCTACTTGACGATTGATTTGGCCTGGTCGTTGTTGTTACCTTTTTGATTTCGAATCACTGCTTCCTGGAATCAAACTCATACAAAGCTTTAACTTAGAACACCACATTCGAACTCAATTCTTTCCTTTCTCTTTTTACTATATTTAATTTGTTTGTTTGGTCCGTACCTAAGAATCATAATGTAATTATTACATTGAATGATTTATATGAAATTGTGCGAATGAAGTGCCATTTTACTTTCCTACCTTCCTCCTTTGTGTTGTTTCTTTTTGTATGTTTGAGTAATTTATTTAATGTAAATACCTTTAATATATTTTTCTTTTACCTTTGTTTTTTTTTGTTTTTCACTTTTTTTTTATCATGGCCATGATTTTTACCTTTCTTTATCATTATATTTTGCTTAGTTTTATTTTAAACCGATTGTTATATATTTTGTTTCGTTTTTCTTTGTCTTTTTTTTGTACCTTATTTTAATTTGTATTTTACTTTGGTTTATGCGATTACCGTTTGTTTATATATATATTTTTTTTAGTCATTAATTAGGTTTTACCTGTGTTCGAAGTATTTATTTGTATGTTATTTATTTTCGTTTAGTACCTTGTGCGTTCTAGAACGTTAAACGTTTACACATCAATCACCATGCACCCCTCACTCGTGTGATTAGTTAGTAGGACACTTAGCGCAATACTGACTCGGATTGGCCTTACACATCAATCGACTGGGTCGATTAGTTAGTAGGACATACCTTGTTTTCTCGCTCAGTTAGGCCTTACACATCAACCACCATACACCCCTCACTCGTGTGATTAGTTAGTAGGACACTTAGCGCAATACTGACTCGGATTGGCCTTACACATCAATCGACTGGGTCGATTAGTTAGTAGGACATACCTCGTTTTCTCGCTCAGTTCGGCCTTACACATCAACCACCATGCACCCCTCACTCGTGTGATTAGTTAGTAGGACACTTAGCGCAATACTGACTCGGATTGGCCTTACACATCAATCGACTGGGTCGATTAGTTAGTAGGACATACCTCGTTTTCTCGCTCAGTTCGGCCTTACACATCAACCACCATACACCCCTTATTCTCACCCCCCCCCCCATCTTCCCCTTTTCTCAGATGTTTAAATTATTTCGCTGGTTTTGTTTGTTTGATTTTAACTTAGTCGGTTTGATGTAGAATTAATTTTACTCTTACGTGATAGTCTCTCCAGCGCTCTTATCCCTAACTCCATTCTCCATTTTCTAACTCTATTCTGAATACCTAACTCTTTTTATCAACATTACTTCACTAACTCACATCCCACTGAAACTTCCTATTCTCAACTGTCCCCATTTAAATTCAAATACTGACTGTCCTAGTCCCTGTCCCAAAACTAACTGATTTTTAGAATTGTTTCTTTGCTGCTCTCAAAGTTCTCCCCTCCCCAAATTTTGTTGCTTAGACTTTATCTACTACCATATTTGGTCATAAAACCCATCCCTCTCTGACGTCAACGTAATTTCCCTGACTCTGCACACTTGTTGTGTTTGCGTTCGTTAAACCCTGAACTGAATCTTTCTGTATGTCTTAGCATTTCTCCACGCGCCGGTACTTGTTTATTATTTTAAGGCGATGCTGCATTTGTTATTTCTTTCACATAAAAAAAATTTGATCGACTAATGTTATTCTCGTATTTACTGGATGTTGATTTTTCTTTATTATTTTCTTGGGTGATTTTTGTATTAATATTTTAATTTAATTTCGTCAAAAATAATATTTGCACATGACCCCTACTGACCTATTACAAGGTTCGTATTAGCATGATTCGCGAGCGCGGGCGATAAATTACTCGATGCTTGTTAACTAACCAGAAACGGAATGAACTTCAGTTAACTTCCTGTGTGTTGGTGTGTGTGTGCGCGCGCGGCTCTCGCAAATTGCAATGAAGAAGGAAACACAGTGCGGGAACTTGTATGCGATGTGTAATACACAATATTGCTTTCAATATTGCTTTCTGGTTAAATAGAATGAGAAAACGTGTTACACCACGTTTATTTTAGTATGCCGCATACCCAACATCACGTTATTGCTTACATATTTATTACGAGATATTTAACGTTTCTTCAATGTCATGTGTCTAAAAAAGTTTATTAAACATTAAGAAACATACAAATTTTTCCTTGTTTTTTTTTTCAGTTCAATTTGAAGCTTTAAACGAGTGTTTTCCACTTCCAGACTAAGCAAGCAGAAAAATTTTCACGGGGCTTTTCTAAACTCAAAATTTTACTTCATGCGCCACGCGTATAAAACACTAATTTCAAGTGAGGTTCAAATATACCTAATGTTCACAATGTTTTAGTGTTTTATACGCGTGGCGCATGAAGTAAAATTTCGAGTTTAGAAAAGCCCAGAAAATTTGTTTCAACAAATTTTCACGGGGCTTTTCTAAACTCGAAATTTTACTTCATGCTTAGTCTGGGAGTGGAAAACACTCGTTTAAAGCTTCAAATTGATCTCTTTCAAAAAACAACGAATGTCAGAAAATGTACAGCTTAAGCATGCACTGTAAGTACTTGTAACTATCTAAATCAGGTATGGGCAACCTTTGACATGTTGAGGGCCAAACTTTAGCGTGCAAATACGTTCGCGGGCCGCGTTTAAAAGTACTTAGTGCATTTTAAAGTAGTGATAATATTTTTTGCGATAGATATTAGACATGAAATAATACGACAATGTTATTATAGTACAATTTATTAAAATAACAAAATAAAATTTAAAAAAATGGTACATTATAATTAAATAGTTAAATTAGCAATTGTTACAAACTACGAAAGTTAAATACACCAAAATCAATGAGACACTTGAGCTTGAATTTGGGAAACTAATCCAACGATATTTGGATTAATTCCACTGACACAAAGACGTAAAGAATTTTCCAAATTATCGTCAGTCAGTCTTGTACGATGTGTTGATTTATTAACTTTCATCAATGAAAAGAACTGTTCGCATTTATAAGTACTGCCAAACGCACAAATCAATCTTCGTGCGAATTTTCTAAGCTGCGGAAAAATGTCTTCTTCTAAGTATTTTTTGTAGAAATCGCACAACTCTACGTTTTCAAATTTGGATTTTAGGAGTGAGTTTTCTTGAATCTCAATCAATTCCATTTGTAAGTGTATTGGAGCATTTTGTACAATATATGTTGTAGGAGTAGCAAATAAACTGAAACAGTCTTCCATGTTTTTAAAGTCGCAAAATCTGTTCGAAAATTGTTCCGACAGTAACTTGAGTTGTTCAGCATATTGAGCATAAGCAATATTTTCATACGCAGAGGCGTGTTGAAATGGTAACTGTTACCAGACAGCATCTGTGACTCCCACAAGCGTAGTTTGATCTGACACGCTTTTAAATGGCTGTACAAATCAGTTACTAACTGTCCTGGTTTTTGAAGTTTCAAATTTAAATCATTCAAATAGCCTGTAAGATCGACCAGAAATGCTAAGTCACATATCCATTTTGGGTCACTTAATTCAGATAGTGGTTTATCTTTTATTTTCATAAAGTCTGCTATCTCATTTCTAAGCTCGTAAAACCGTTTCAACATTTTTCCTTTGCTCAGCCATCTGACTTCACAATAATATGTTACGTCGTTATATTCAGCTGATATTTCATCCAAAAACGCCTTGAACTGACGATGGTTAAGCCCTCGGGATCGAATAAAGTTGATGGCTTTTACTACCACATTCATAACATTCTGGGGTTGAATGGACTTAGAACACAAGTTCTGTTGGTGGATAATGCAATGAAGGACTATCAAATCATCTTTTAGCACATTTAATTCTGTTGCTTTTTCATTCAAAATTCCGATGAAACCTTTACGTAAGCCGACCATAGAATGTGCACCATCAATGCATACTCCAATTAATTTTGACCATGGCAAGCCAAAACTTGTGAATACCTTTTGAACTTCAATAAATATATCCTCTCCTGTAGTGGTTCCTTTTAACGGCTGTATAGCAAGCAATTCCTCAGTAACAGTGAACTCCTTATCAACACCTCGAATAAATATAGCCAGTTGAGCTGTGTCAAACAAATCGGTGCTCTCGTCTAATGCTATGGAAAATGATTCAAAACCAGCCATACGGTCAGTCAATGTTGTTTTTATATCATTAGCCATCATTTCTATACGTCGAACAACAGTTCGTCTTGACAGACTAATTTTTTCAAATTCTTTTTTCTTTTCAGGACACATAATACCGCAAACTTCTAACATACACTCCTTGATAAATTCTCCTTCGGCAAATGGTTTTAATGCCTTTGCCAATTTTGAGCTAACTATAAAACTAGCTTTCATAACATTATCAAGTTGTGTTCTTTGTTTATGAAACATTTGGTGCTGTTTTTCTAAATTTGCGGTAAGCTTCTGGATTTTGTCTGTTCTTAATTGTCCTGTCAGTGAGTGCAGCGTAGCATGCTTAGTTGAGTAATGCCTCTTTATATTGAATTATTTCATTACTGAAATGGATTTATTAAACAGCAAACAAATAGGCTTACCATTGTGCAAGATAAAAAAGAATTCTTCAGTCCCTTTTTCTTGAAAATGACGACCCTCTGTATCTACTTTTCGTTTCTTTCCACCAGACATCATTTTTGTTTACTTTTCGTTCAATAAACTTAATAACAAACTATAGTTAGTAACCACTCAAGATGCACACAAAGTCACAAAGCAAGTTGACATCTCGAGCAGTTCGCTAGGATATCGCTTGTCCAAGTTATCACCCCGGTAGCTCAAATAGAACTGAACTAACGTTCGGGCCATCCACCCGCTTATATAGGCAAAATGAACGAATAATCTGGAATAAACTAGTTTAGAATAATTGAGAAGCAATAAATCTTTTGATTTGATGTTTGCCGCCTTACAGTCACTCCCGTGAGTATAAGTACCTAATGTAATATTTTTTTAATTGGGTTTTTTCAAAATGTTTCTCGGGCCGGATCATATCTTACAGCGGGCCGGATCCGGCCCGCGGGCCGTGGGTTGCCCATATGTGATCTAAATCATGAAGTAACCACATTTAAATTCAGCTGTTTATATAATTAATATCGGGGTAGCCATGAAAGTATTGCCTACGCAATTACTCAAGGCAAATTATTTTGGAAAAGCGGGGCGGGGCGGGCATGGATCTCTTAATTTAACAAATGATCGTAAAATGATAGACTAACTGGCGGCCCGTGAATTTACATACGGAGAGTGCAGTCGTTTAGATCCTTGTCTAAATATATTCAGGCGTAGTATTGTGCAGGACTTTACAACATATGTATGTACATTCCTGCAGTAGTGTGCACGGCTCCTGAAAACTGAAACAGAAACGTTGGAAGTCGACTCCCAGTGCTCCTTATTAAATCATTTTTATGTGTTTTCCCGGTCCGTGTCAGCCGTGTTTTCCCACTTTGCTATTACACACTGTTTTATGCTCAACGTATAAATGGTTTGCTTTAATTAACACTTCTTGTTGTATTAATCTCTATTCTCATATTTTTTTAGTGTGTAAAAAAATATTCTTAACCATAGATTTGATGAAAACATTTATAATACAGGGTGAACCAAAAGTTCGTTTACATTTCAAATAATGATTCAAAAGAAACTAGTTATGTGAGATAACTCATCTATAGGTTTAATTAGGAGGAGTCTCGCGGATGATGTGCACTAAATGTTATAACCCTATTATGGTTTACGCAGATTAACATATGTGTCTGTGTGCATATTTGTGATTCATGTTTTGTGTCTTACATTTTAGTTATATGTTTTTGGTTCTACATTGTAAATGGCTTGTCCGTTAATAAAGAATTATTATTATTATAAAAGCTTTCTATTTATTATTAAAGTACACAAATAGGGATTTTATTTTTTTAAATTACATCATTTAAATGTGATCCTTGACTATTTTAACACTGCTGCAACCTGGAGCGGGAATATTCAATGACGATCTCACAAGTGTTTCGTGAAATGTTTTGCATTTCCTCACGAATATTTCTTTAATTCTTCTAGGGACGCTGGGTTGCTGTTGAATACTTTACTCTTAAGGTATCCCCAAAGAAAGAAGTCCAGTGGGGATAAGTCCGGGCTACGAGGTGGCCAGTTAATAGCACCTATTTTGGATATTACTTTTTGTTCAAAAATTTCGCGAACAAAATAGTCAAGGATCACATATGGATGATGTAATTTTTAAAAAATAAATACCCTATTTGTGTACTTTAATAATAAATAGAAAGTTTTTATCTCACATAACTAGTTTCTATTAAATCATCATTTGATATGTAAACAAACTTTTGGTTCACCCAGAAATTTTTTTTAAAATGCTTTACCAAGTGAATAATGACAAAAAAGTATCCGATATATTTTCTCCTATCAAGAGTTTGATATTTAGTTCTGTTTTAAAACAACCTATTAATAACAATAAACAAGAAAATAAATAATTAACCTACTTACCTTTTTTCTAGTTAATATAATTAGTGTAACCCTATCTGAAAAAAGAAATACAAAACGGAAACAAGTAATTTTGGGTGGGTGAATATTAAATAACACAACAATTTATGTTTTTATTAATAATTTCTTTATTCTTTTTCGTATCAGTGATTGCTTATTTTATAATGTGCAAGTCTACTTACAACTTGACTAATTGATTATCATATACAGGGTGAGTCGGGAGGAGCGCACCAAACTCTAGGAGTGTATTATACACGTGAAAATAATGTGTTCATTTGTTCTTATCCGATTTTTATTTGTTTTCAAGTTATAGCATATTAACAAATAAACAAGTTATTATACAAAAAAATGTTCTTAATCATAGCGCTCTATCAACAAATGTTAAAAAGTACCGCCATTGACTTCTAAACATTTTCTGCTTCGTCTACGAAAAGCGTTTGTTGCTCTCCCAATTGATTCATTTCTTTCTTCTTTTATATGGGCTGCAGTATTCTCAATTCGTCTAATTAGTGATTCCCGTGCGTCCACTTTTATTTTGTAGACTTCATTTTTCATCCAGCCCCATAAACAAAAATCTAGTGGTGTTAGGTCTGGAGATCTTGCAGGCCAATTAATAGGACCTCCACGACCAATCCAACGCCCTGGAAAACGTTCGTCCAAATGTTGCTTGACTTGACGAGCGACATGTGCAGGAGCTCCATCGTGCTGATAGTACATCTGCATTCTAATATTTATAGGAACATCTTCTAGCAGGCCTTGTAATTCATTTTGTAAAAAATTGAGGTAGTTGCCTCCTGTGAGACGATTCTCCAAAATGAAAGGGCCGATTAAATAACTGTCAACCATACCACACCACACGTTTACAGAAAACCGATGTTAAAAATTGTTTTCGACTGTTGCGTGGGGATTTTCATCAGACCATACATGAGAGTTACGAGTGTTGTTAATGCCATCACGGGTAAATGTAGCTTCATCCGTAAAGAGTATACTCGATACATTACGATGATTATTATTTATCCACCGACAAAATTCCGTACGGTTAGCGTAATCCCCTGGTTGTAGGTGCTGTACTTTTTGAACGTGATAAGGATATAAGCCTTGCTCGTGTATCGTGTTCATCACTCTTTTTTGTGGAATTGCCAATTGAGTGGCAATTCTCCGTGAGCTAGTAGTTGCATCTTCTTCTACTAGATGCAGAATATTTTCTACTTCTACAAAACCTTGTCGAGCAGCGCGCTCATATATTATGTTAGCACTGGGAAGCTTACCAGTCTCGCACAATTTGTTGAAAACTCTAATAAATATGTTTTTATCAGGATGTCTTTGGTGTGGAAAACGTTCACGATATTCTTCAACAGCAGTGTGATACGACGGGATAATTCGTATCTTAGGTCCTTTTAAATAATACTCCATCTTCCGATTTTATCCATTAATTATATTCTTTTCCATATTAATTTACATTTCCAATTTACTACAGTGTATTCGATGAATGGACATAATAGTTGATTACGCAAGAATTCGTCTGGCCGGCGCTTGTGTATTATTGCTGACTCGCGTCTGTGCGATTGTTGTCTATCGGTTCATTCTTTAATTGATTTAAAGCTGATGTGTGTTTAAAAACAACACGGTTGTTTTAATAACATCTAATTAAACAAGGTAATTAATTAATTCGGTTTTAATATCTGTACGTGCTCTTGCGTACATTTTAATAACATGAATTTTACTAACGTGATCTTGAATTGTCACGCACGTCCTTAACATTAGATGAACCTTTAAATAATTAATTGTTATATTAACAATAATTGAGAAATAATGATTTTTCAGTAAATCAACTAATTATGCCATTACACCACCCCTTCACGAAAAAGGCGGACGTTAATTTTTTTGACGTCCGGCTTCCTCGTTGCAACTAGTCTAAAAATAATTTATATGGTGCATTTACATATTACGTCTGCGCATATACATTTTAATAAAGTAATAAACTATTACTTTCTAATTTACCTGAACTGGGTAAATTGTACATATCTTAACTTATTCGAAAATATTTACATATTGTTGTCAAGTCGAATTACAACTTACTAATCGAAGTATTATTTATTAACGATTTCTTATTATCTAATCAAAATAGTGTTTATTCGTGAGATCTTAATATCTAATCGAAATATTATTTATACACGAAATTTTATTATCTAATCGAAGGCCTTCACTTATTCTAAAAAAAAATAATTACATTATATTTACAATGCTTTTGAGTGTTTGACTACTCTATTGAGGTGAACCGTCGATGTCTTACCCTGCATGTCGACAATTTTGCAGTTGACACCGCACAGTTCAATTGCCTCGTATGGCCCTTTGTACACGGGGTCCAGCTTTGTTCTGGCCTCATTCGTAATTAATACCAAATCTCCTATCTTCACTTTGCTTGGTCTTGCATTTGTGTCATGCTTCAACTTCCTCGTGGCTTTAATTTCACGTAGTATTTTGTTTGTTCTATCAAGTGCTACTTGAAGCCTAAATTTAGCTTCTTTTGAATAATCGTCTACATTGTACAGGGGGTCGATATTGTTCTGCAAAAAGTCTTCGGGTATGGTAGGACTTTTTGCGAAAATTAATTCGTAGGGGCAATAGTTGTGGACTGTGGAAGGTGTAGTGTTATAACAGTAAGTATAATAGCGTATCCATAGATCCCAATCATCTCTGTGATCGCTCACATACATTCTTAAATATTTATTTAGGACTCTATGGTTTCGTTCTACTGTACCTATTGTTTGAGGTCGGTATGGGGTAGAGGTTATATGTCGTATGTCGAATAGTTTCGTCAGTTCACTGAGTGTCTCGTTGACATATTCTGTGCCCATATCTGTTCTTAACACCTTCATTGGACCATAAATTAGAATGAAATTTTCGAAAATAGCTTTTGCCAATGTTTTAGCTTCTTTATTAGGTATTGGCGCTATTACCACGTATTTGGTTAATTCGCATTCCATTGTTACTGCATAACAATTTCCGTCAATTGTTTTTGCAAGGGGGCCTATTGTATCGACGATGACGATATCAAATGCTTTCACGGGGGTTTCTGTAATGCAAAGTGGTTGGATATTCCGTATACGAGCCTTATTAATTTGGCAATCGTGACAAGTTTTTAAGAAATCTGACACATCTTTGTGCATATTTCTCCAAAAATATCGAGATTTTAGCTTAGCAAGAAGTTTTTTCCTTCCGCAATGACCTCCTAGGATTGGGTCTGTATGAAATTTCGAGATTAAATTTTGTCTAGAGTCTTTATTATTAATAATTTCGATTGGCTTAGTAAGCAATATTTTCAGCTTTTTGAGAGATTTATTCCCGATTCTCTTAAAATCGAGTGACGGTACATATTTAAAAATTTCATCATTTAAATCGAGCTTTACTTCATTAATATTATGATCACTGGTTGCTATTTCCAACCAAGACATGACCGGCTCTAATGCGGGTTTGTCTGTAGTGAAACCGTCAATATATATAGTAATGGGTGCGCACCATTTATTTCTTATTACAGCTCGAGGACTCTCATTTAATAAAAATGCCAATTTACATGCGTTTTTTGCTTCGAAGTTTTCTAACACTTCGTATACTTTTGTTTCGTTTTCGTGTTTTTCGTTTGCTACTTTTGTTTCATTTTCGCGGTTTTGTTTCCGTGTTTTTGACCTTGTTTGCATGGCTAGTATTGCTGCTTGCGTTTCACGAATTTCCTTCAGATCTTTTATAGTGATGCGCGATAGTGCATCTGCTCCCACGTTGTCTGCTCCTTTTATGTACTCTATCTCGAAGTCGTATTCCTCGAGATCCAATCTCATGCGTGTTAGTTTAGACGAAGGATTCTTCATAGAGAATAAATATACTAAGGGTCTGTGATCAGATTTAACTAAGAATTTTTGTCCGTAGACATATGGTCTGAAGTGTTTGACTGCCCAGTGTATTGCTGCAAGTTCTTTTTCAATTGTTGATTTATTTATCTCTCCCTTTGTGAAGGTACGTGAAGCGTAACCTATTGGTAAATCGATGCCGTTTTCTTCTTGGCTTAGGATTGCTCCGCACGCGAAATTTGAAGCGTCCGTTGTAATTATGAACGGTTTATTAAACTGCGGATATTGAAGAATAGGCGGTTTGATTAGCATATTTTTTAGTGCTTGAAAAGATTTTTCACAGTCTTCTGTCCAGTTGAATTCTGAGTTTTTCCTTGTTAGTTTATTTAAGCAGTAAGTGTGTGTTGCAAAATCCTTAATGAATCTGCGATAATAGTTGCAAAATGCTACGAATCTTTTTACTGCATCTGCGTCCGTAGGTCGTGGGTATTGTCTTATTGCTTCGAATTTTGAGCTGTCTGGCAAAATACCGTGATCCGTAATTTGATGTCCTAGAAAAGTTACCTCTTTGCGAAAAAATTTGCATTTCTCGGGATTTAGTTTGAGATTGTATTTTCTGCATGTTTCAAAAACTGTTTCTAGATTTCTCATGTGGTGCTTCTCTGAACATCCAGTTACGATCAAATCGTCCATGTACATGAATGCTTTTTCAGGCCGTAATGCTGCGAATGCTAAGCTCATCATTCGTTGAAAGCTGTTGGGACTCACCGATAATCCGAACGGTAGTCTCTTGAATCTGTAACTTCCTGAATCCGTGCTAAAACTTGTGATGTCACGTGATTCTTCGGCTAATGGGATTTGATGAAATCCTGACATAAGATCTAAAACTGAGAACCATTTTCGGGGAAGTGGGAACCGATCAGCTATCAGCTTTTTGTTTACTTGTCTGAAATCTATTACTAATCTCCACTTTTTCTCTCCTGTTGCCGATTTTTTGGGTACTAAAAGTATTGGTGAGTTATAGGAACTTGTAGACGGTTCAATTATGTCGTTTTGGTACATTTTGTCCACTTGTCGTCTTACTTCGTCTTTTTGTACATATGGCATCCTGTAATTTTTTATGTACACCGGAATGTCGTCTGATGTCTTAAGTTTTTGCTCATAAAAATTGTTGGGTGTCAACAGATCGTCTCTTAGTGAGAATACGTCAGAGTATTTTGTGCAGAGTTTTGTTAGATCTTTCTTTATATTTTCTGGAAATTCCATATCTAATTGCGAAAGTAACGCGTTTTTCCTATCTTCCACGTCGTTTATGTATTCGTACACGTAGTAATTATCTAAGGTTTCGTTTTGCAGCTTAACGTTTTCGAGTGTTACGTTATGGTCGTTTGTATTTATAAATGTGATATACGCCTTATTTCCGTATGCAAGACTACGCTGTGAATAAACTCCCGGTGCGATTTCTTGATTATCAACCAATGATTTATCTAGTGGATTTACTAACGATACTTCGCGAGTGATTTCTGACCATGCCGGAAATATTATGCAGTCATCTTCTGGCCCGTTTGTGATTTTAACGTTTGTGCTACATGTAGGTGTTTTTATTATCAACGTCCAATTTTCGTAATTTAGCGTTCATTTGTACGTGCTTAAAAAATCTCGACCTAATATTCCTTCCACAGGTATTGGGAAATCTGTTTCCACTACCTGGAATGTTTGCTCTAAAAGATGTGAGTTTACTAATAATTTACCTGAGATTGCTTGATTAGTTTTAATTGAAGTGCTTGTAACTCCATGAATTGTACAATTTTTTGAATAAATGGGGTATTCGCGATCGATTGCGTTTCTTTTAATTAACGAAATATCTGCGCCTGTATCTACTAAAAATTTACATTTTCTTTTGAAAAAATCTGTGCCGATGCTTACAAAATTGGAGTATGAAAGTGAGAACGTATTTAGTTTTCGTGAGTTTTTTCCCCCGTCCGCCGTGGTTGGGGGGACTCGGAGTTTTCCGACTCGTACTGCCTAACATGAGCTCTATTATTTCTATCTGAGGAATACGTATTTCTGTCCGAATGATACGTATTTCTGTCCGAATGATATGAATTTCTCCCTTGGTACCTATCGTAACGATTGTTGCTGTATCTGTTGTAATTTCCTCTGTGGTTTTGTCGCGAATGATAGTTATTATTGTTTCTGTACGGTTTTTCCGGATGTGTTGCCATCATTATGTTTGAACTTACATTGCTTTGATCTACCGTGAGAAATTTTGTAATGGCGTCGTCGACGTTTTCGAAGCTTCCTGCTTCCATTACAAGTTTAGTGCGGTCTGACCGAGCGTTTGATTTTAGTGCTTGCACTGCTCTATTTTTGGTGAATATTTCGGCTGTCTCTGTGTTTACGCCTTCCGAGATATAAGCCATTAATAACTTAGAAGTAATATCTTCAATTTGTTTTGTAAAATGATTCGCGTCTAGACCAGTTTGTTTAACATTTTGCAATTTTGCTTCGAGTATGTGCGATTTTTCGCCCTTACATTTGTTTGTTAATATATTAATCACGTCGTCCAGTTCCGTGATGTTATCGGAAATTAACATTCTCGCTTTAGCTGTTAGTCTCGTTTTTATGAGTGCGATTGCATTTAATTCGTTATTCGTCACGTTTTGTTTTAAAAGTTTTATTGCGTCAACAAATGAGGTGAGGGTCGTGGCATTCCCATCGAACGATTTAGGCAGAATTTTATCCGCTAAATTAAAAAATTCGATCGTTGTTAGTGCCATGTCTGTCATGAATTTTATTTCTTCGTACTTAATATTTTGTGTATAATGTTGGGGTATTGTTATGTCCGCGCGTAATCTATCTACTGCGATTAGAAATCTATCGCGAGTATAGTTTAAATGAGTATCTAATATCTTTTCGTGATCTTTCGACAATTTTTCCCGATATGTTACGTTTATTTTCACGAATTCGTTATATATTTCTATTAATTTTGTAACAATATCCCTTTTTACTGATTCTTGTTTAGGTGTTTCTTTCTTTATAGCCCTTTTTGTTTGTTTTATGAATCTGTCTTTGGTTTCTGATAATACTACTTCGATTTGTTCCCAAGTTGGCATGCTAATTAATGCAATACCCAGCAATAGTGAAGGTACATTTTAACATAACTAATCTTAAATTATAAATATATATACGCACACACGCCACACTTGAATGTTCACTTAAAGTCTTGAATATTTCGCGAATTGTTCGATTGACACGTAATAAATACCGTACTGCTTCTTCTGACTGGAGACAGATGTCCTAAATATTGGCTGTGCTGGCATACCTTTTCTTTAATGTCCTCCTGTGATGTGTATATATGTTCCAAATTAGTTCCATTACCCGGAGTGCTTATCCCTTGATTTTTGTAGGCAATTTCCATTAATTTTCGATATATTATTTAATTTTCCATAAGTTCGTCGCTGGTAAGGATCGCCATGTGATACGACGGGATAATTCGTATCTTAGGTCCTTTTAAATAATACTCCATCTTCCGATTTTATCCATTAATTATATTCTTTTCCATATTAATTTACATTTCCAATTTACTACAGTGTATTCGATGAATGGACATAATAGTTGATTACGCAAGAATTCGTCTGGCCGGCGCTTGTGTATTATTGCTGACTCGCGTCTGTGCGATTGTTGTCTATCGGTTCATTCTTTAATTGATTTAAAGCTGATGTGTGTTTAAAAACAACACGGTTGTTTTAATAACATCTAATTAAACAAGGTAATTAATTAATTCGGTTTTAATATCTGTACGTGCTCTTGCGTACATTTTAATAACATGAATTTTACTAACGTGATCTTGAATTGTCACGCACGTCCTTAACATTAGATGAACCTTTAAATAATTAATTGTTATATTAACAATAATTGAGAAATAATGATTTTTCAGTAAATCAACTAATTATGCCATTACAGCAGCTGTAGCATTTCCATTACAGAAACTATATACAAACACCATATTTGCATATTCTAAATTTGAATAAGTATGTGGCATTTTGCAACACTAACAATCACATTAATTCGAACTTAAACGTTCAGTTACTGTTCACCGTACACTGACAGTTCATCAAAACGTCAGAATTATCAAATGTTTATAAGCCTCGAACATGGCATACTTTGATAATGTTAAAATTCAGATAGAAGTGGAAAGCTAGATGAACATTTTTAATTACGCCATAACTTGAAAACAAATGAAAATCGGATAAGAACAAATGAGTTTTTTTTACATTATTTTCACGTGTATAATACACTCCTAGAGTTTGGTGCGCTCCTCCCGACTCACCCTGTATATTTATATATTTATATTTCCTCATTGAATAGTTATTTACAAAACGAGCAATGATGGACTGTGAAAAAAAAACACTGGCGATTACCCTAAAAAGACTCAGTTTTTTTGGCAGTTTATCCGTAATCCCATTAAGTTATTTATATACCATATTTCATATAGTTTTCTTTTTTATAGTTCTTTAGTCTAAACTCACAAACAATATTTATTCAATTCATGTACGGTACACAGCGAGAAAAAAGTATAACAATAGCAAATTTTAAAAGTGGAATAATTAAAATTAAGTCATGTTAAATTATTTATTTAACAAATACCAACATATTAACACATTAACGGCCAAACAATTACAAAGTTACTATTCAAACTAATTTTAGGTAAAATTGTCTTAATATGAACCAATTTAAATACAAACGATGATAAAAAAGTAAAGTTACGAAGAATGCAATTAAAAGTGTACATTTTGTAACCTTACTTTTTGATGACCCATCATTTTTAGTTAGTATATTTAAAAAAAAAACCGTATTTTTCTCTGTAAATATAATTTATTCTGCTGAGAAATAAACGATTATTATTATTATTATTATTATTATTATTATTATCACCCCTCGTATAAGTTTGTACAAATTTGGCCAAGCAATTACAAAGTTTGTCTTTAAATTCATTTCTATGCGGTGTTATCTTTAGAAATGTATAAATATTTTCCATGTACTTACCAAATACCAACATATTAACCTATTAACGGCCAAATAATTACAGAGGTAACTTTTTAAACTGATTTTAGGTAAAATTGTCTTAATATGAACCAATTTAAATACGAGAGATGATAAAAATGAAAGGTTATAAAAAAACCTGCAATTAAAAGTGTACATTTTGTGAGCTTACTTTTGGATTAAATTTGGCCAAGCAATTACAAAGTTAACTTTAAAAATTGATTTTACGGACAATTGTCTTAATATGGACCAATTAAAATATAAATTTGTATAGATTCTAGACATGAACGTTAAGTTTCCGCATCAACTACTGAGTTTACGTTGTAATTTTTAAAGCATTCGTTGATTTTATATAATCGTTCAATTTGGAGCTTGAAACAAGTGTTTTCCACTCCCAGGTTAAGCATGAAGAAAAATTTCGAGTTTAGAAAAGCCCCATAAAAGTTTGTCGAGGGTCACGCAGCGACCCGAGATAAATTTTCTGGGCTTTTCTAAACTCGAAATTTTACTTCATGCGATACGCGTATAAAACACTGATTTCAAGTGAGGTTCAAATTGAACTCTTTTAAAAAAACAACGAATGTCGGAAATTGTACAGCTTTATTCCCTGTATATTGATCAAGTAGTAATTTAGTTTTCATCACTATCATGGTACTATTAAAAATTATTACAATAAATATGTTGTTATTTCATGCTTATTGCTTATTTCGTCAGGACGTAGGTAAAGTATCGTTCGTTTCTCGAGTGATATGGCAATTACATACTCGCGGAATACTGCATTCGCCGCTGCGCGGCTTGTGCGCAACATGTCCGCTTATATGTAATATGCTACATACCACTCTCATTACGTAATATACTATTATTTGCGCTTTTGCTTTCATTAAAATACATTTCTTTCATGTACTTAACAATTTAAAATCATTAAGTACGTGATACTAATTGAAATTTTTAACTTTATCAATGTATTCTTCTTTAAGTAATTCATCAATTAACGAGGGAAAATCATTAAGTACATAAATTAGAAATTAAAGTAACTTTACAGTTGTTTTATATAAGTAATTTTTTCTAGGAGGTTTTGTTACCTTTATAAATGTATTCTTTTTCAAGTAATTAATTAATTAACGAATACAAATCATTAAGTACATTTAAATTAGAAATGATTTTACCTTTACAAATTTTTTATAAATTTATATTTTACCATCTACTTAATAAGTAAAAATTATTAAGTGCATTAGAATAATTTATAGGCTCATCAACTTTTATTTAAGTACTTTTTTCATGTGCTTAACAATTAAAAATCATTACGTACGCGATACTAATTTCTGTAAGGTTTTTCTACCTTTATAAATCTATTGACGAGTAAATCTACTTGACGAATAAAACTCATTAAGTAGATTTTGGTTCGAAATGAAATTCACTTAACAATTCTTTTGTAAATATTTATTTTGTGTACTCAATAAGCAACAATTATTAAGTGCTTTTACTTTTATTGTAAGTATTTCTTCATGCGCTTAACAATTAAAAATCATTAGGTGCGTGATACTAGTTTCTGTACAGTTTTTTTTTACCTTAATAAATGTGTTTTCTTCACATACTTAACGAGTACAAATCAAAAAGTTCGTTTAAATTCGAAATGAAATTCACTTACAATTCTTTTATAAATGTGTTTTTTTCATGTACTTAATAAGTAAAAATAATTAAGTACATTCTAATAATTTATATGCACATAAACTTTTACTAAAGTATTTTTTTCACGTGCTTAACAATTAATAATCATTAGGTACTCAATACTAATTTCTATACGGCTTAAGCAAGAAAAATTCAAATTCAAAACTCTTTGAAATCGAGAAAATACGCTTACGCTTCTTATAGTTTGCGCACTTTAAACATAAAACATAAAATCATGATTATCATACGAATTGTTTACCTATATAAATGTATTCTTCGTCATGTACTTAACCAGAAAAACTCGTTAAGTACATTAAATTTTGAAAATATAATACCCAATTAAGTTCACTTTACAATTTGCTATTGTTACAATTTCACACTGTTTATTCTATTTTGTCGAGAAGCTTAAAAAAACGCACCGTTTTACAATCATGTTTTTTTTTTCTTTCATAAAATACATCTACTCATAATTTTAATGGAATTATAATAATAACAGCTTCTAAAATTATCATTTTTTTACAGTTATTTACATAAAAATCTCGAGATTCATTTTATTTTATATTTTGTATGTACAGAGTTTTATTTTTAAATTTATCACTAAGTTAAATTATAATGTATAATTAAGTCTATGTTACAAAGTTAGCAAAAGCACCGTTTTTTTTTTGTTACTAAGAAAATTTGAGGGGAGTTGAGTATTTAATAGGTTGTGTTTTGTTTGTGGTGTAAAAAGAAGTGTACACTTACAATATGTAGGAAAAGGAACGTTTAAATTATACATTTTGTTTTAGTTTTTGTAAAACAATAATATCACAATTATCATACAATATTTACATAAGATTTCTAGCGAAAATTAAATGTTTGTTTTAAGTATGGAATATACATATGCAGAAATGGCTGTTGGTTTCAATAAATATTTGATGCACTCTTATATATATATATAAACATAAATAGACTTATATTAAGTTCACATATTTGATGCATTGTAAAATTATTCAACTTAGAGTGGTCTAAAACATAAAACATAAAGTTGAGTAGTTGATTGAAATTGCCTCAATAGTATAACAGAATAAAAAATAAATCTGTAATCACAATTTTCAGGTTTTTCATGATAAATCAGGATCTAATGAAAATATCCAGAATTTCTTTTCAAATTCTCAATCATCATGATAAATCGCAACTTTTGTCTAATTTAACCGATCTAGTACCATTTATGGATCACGAGATACTAATGGTGAGCAATGAAAAAATCACCACTCTGTATACCAAAATATTAATTTTTATTCCACAACTTCTTGTGCCTTCATGTTATAAAACGATTTTAAATTCTATCAATAGTCAGGGTTGAGCGCAGCCTTAATATAAGTAGTTTAAGATATGACTACTAACATGTTTCTTCTGTTTTTAATTATTTATAATTACTGAATCAAAACATATTTAATTTCTTATGTGTACTCATAAATTGGATCCAAACTTTTGGCCTGCAGTGTATATAATTTTTACTTGCCTAGTATTATTTTTCTATGAAACTATTTCAAAAATATTTTGCGTAATTATTCAATTTATAATAATTAAAATGCAATATCTGTTAATGATTATTCCAATAAAATGCATTCGGTGATTATTGTTTATTTTAATTGAACAGGCGAACGTTGGCAATAATCTCCACTTGAATTTAAATGCAGCGCGTTTTGAATTTAACGAGCGATTAAAAATGATAGTTTACCTACCGTAATGATCTCGTGAATTTTTCACATTTAATTGATGGATTGTTTTGTAAATGATCGTTGTCCGCGTTTATAAACAGGCGAGTGTTTATGATGAGTTAATTAAAAATATACTATCGACGATTTCGATAAGACAGCTGTCGCTCAGAGTAATTAATTAGTGATTAACAATAAAATTATGAAGGGTTGTAAGTTGGAGGTATAAAGTGGTATTAATTTTTATTTTTATAATTGCAATTCCTCAATGATGATGGTCAATCAATGATTTGATTGTAATTTATTTCTTGGGATTTATTTAATAATCATAAATTATCTAAAAATAGGAGTATGTTACGGGGTGGGGTGCTTCGCAGTTGGAATTTATATAAAATCTTCGTTAAACAATTGAGGTGTTAAACGAAGACCCACATCGCAACTTCCGGCTAGCTATTTAGTCACTAAATAATAAAATTATGCTTACCAGGGTAATCACTTCACTGATTCTAACTTAGCTCGAATCAAAATATGTCATATATGCCCGGACGCAGAATCATATCGCGCATATAATGACATATTTTGTATTTCAAAATATTAATATTTAATGGTTAAGGGTTGACCACAAACCAAATAAATACCGCCGGCCTCAAGGGCTAAACATCACTTCAAAAAAGTCTGTTGACCCGTCCGCGTCCGCGCCCGCGAAAGTTTTTACAAGTATTCTTTACAACCCAGTGGTCGTACGTAAGTTATTTTTTTTAATTGTATTTCTTGTTTTTTTCTTATGCTTGTTTATTTTTCTATTTTCATTTGTAAATTTATATTCGTTGTTTAATTTGTTTCGTGTTAATACATTTTGTTACTCTTTGACTAAAGTTTTCATTTACTTTTAAAGTTCAATTTCAAACCTTTCATTTACCTTTTAACTTAGAATCAGTGAAGTGATTACCCTGGTAAGCATAATTTTATTATTCAGTGACTAAATAGCTAGCCGGAAGTTGCGATGTGGGTCTTCGTTTAATACCTCAATTGTTTAACGAAGATTTTATATAAATTCCAACTGCGAAGCACCCCACCCCGTAACAAGTATTTTTAAGTCTTAATCTATTTATTTATTAATTATATCATTGTTAACAAACACATGCCTTACAATAAATTATGCACTACTCAAAAGAAAAAAGTACTAACTTTTTAAATATACATACATTTTAAAAGTTCAGACTTCTCTTTGAACAAATGTTTCATGCTCGTGGCGCATTAAGTAAAATTTCGAGTTTAGAAAAGCCCCGTGAAAATTTGTCTCGAAATTTTACTTCATGCGCCACAAGCATAAAATATTGGTTTAAAGAGAAGCCTGAACTTTTAAAATTGATGTATTCCAATATTTTTTCCAAGGCCGAACTTTTAAAATTGATGTATTCCAATATTTTTTCCAAGGCACATTAATTTTATTTTTAAAAACTATAATTTTGTATCGGAATATGTACACTTAAAATAAAAATTCCCAGTATGTGTATGAGTTTTATTATTAATTTGAATTAAAAAAATAAGGAAAATTTGTATGTGCTGGATTAAATTAGATTATTATTTTGACATCCACAAGGATGTACAAAAGACAATCGCGCTTAAACCGTTTAGCCACGTTTTCAATTAATTCGAAACGAACGAAAGAACACCCACACGGGACCGCGATTCTTTTCATCGGCATCAAAGCCGCCATTCCACCGCTGGGACTCTTTATTGAAAATTATTTGTTTTCTTTTTCCTCCCCTCGCGAAACGCCACTATTTCAGTGCGAGCGCTTCATCCCGCAGAAAAAAATCGCAATCAAATTCGGCCGCACAAATTGTCGAGTGTAATTGCCGGGCGTAGAATTTTTCGGCAAAATCTATAATCCCCGAAACGAGTCGGTTTATTTTTATTCAATACGAGGGATGAGTTATTTTTGAATCGTGAACAAAAAAATGAGGGTGGACGGATGCGTGCGGAATTTGATTTCTGAGTTTTCGGGGTTTATCGCGAGCGTGCTTGTGAAATTTTCAATTAAACAGGTTTGGGAAGGAATAAGGGAAATCTTGATACGTTCGAAATGAACGGCGGTGGGTTAAATTTGATACATTAAAAATATAAGGGAAAATATCGAAATTTAGCGAATTAACACATCGGGTATTTTAAAAATTGAAAGAATATAGTAATCATTTAACTTTTTGACATTTACGAAAACATTTCATATTCCTTTCTAAAATCCTGATTTAGGAATCCGTAAGTTAGATGTTTTTTTCAAATACTCGATTTCAAATCCTGTGTTTTGTAAACACAGGATTTTAAATCGAGAAATTAGGCTTAGGAGGAAAGATTAACCAAGTTAGACCGTTAATTCCCTTCGTGGCATTCATATATATATATATATATATATATATATATATATATATATATATATATATATATATATATATATATATATATATATATATATATATATATATATATATATATATATATATATATATATATATATATATATATATATATATATATATATATATATATATATATATATATATATATATATATATATTGTGACCACTTACGGCAGCTCTCACTCGGTAGGCGGCGTCGTGGGTAAAAAAGGATCGTAAAATTAATAATAACAAAAAATAAAACTTTTGGGCGCCACTTGGTTTTATAATTTACCTGTTGTGTTATCCTCCCCTAAACCAAGAAATGTAAGGAGGCTGGTATAAAAAACTAATAGCAAGTTGACATTAAATAATATTTTAATAAAAATTAAAAAAACTAAAAATGCTTACATACGTGTATTTGAATATTAATGATCAAAAGGAAACAATAACGATCAAAAAAAATTAATGAACTATCGAGACACAAAAAACTTAAATTGATAACCCCGTTGTTATTAAAACCCCCCAAAATATTACTTGAATATAAATAAAAAATATTGTGTTTTAAATAATACGGCTAGGTACAAATTAATAATCGGTAGAAAAAATGACGTCACCTTTCTTTACACAATTGAAATAACAATAAAAATACCTCGTATTTTATATAAATCGTAGTAACAAAAAAATATATACAAGTTAAATCACCACCCGGTAGATAAAGTATTACACAATTAAACTGACTAATTACGGTACAAAAAAAATAGCAATTTTAGTTGTTTGGCTTAAACGCAATATCAGGTTCTTCAATCAATTGAAGGGGATACGACATTTACCATTTGCATTCATTTTTTTTTTTTTTTTTTTTACTTATCTGAAATTCCATCAGCGATTGTAAATCGCATCCCTTATCCTTCGCTCCACTGCCAAGATACTGAAAATCCACTCTTCGACCAGACTGCTCCCGAATTCAATAGACGAAACGCCAAGAACCGGTACCCTCTCTCGAAAATCTCTCCAAACAGGAAATTCCGGAACTTCACAGTGAAATAACCTCAAGATCTCAATTGGTAATCGACTCAACCAGCGAGGCCTGTGGATATAATGCGGCCTCACTTGAATTATTAATTGTAAAATTACTGAAAAGATCACACAGATACTTCCAGATAAATTTTCTGAACACAGCACACAGCACGTGTCTATTTTTTCTCTCTTCCCAAGCACACCTCTGCACGGGATTCGTCTCGCAATCAAAGTCAATTAATCCAAGGATTAATTAAATTTCACGCCCCCTATCCGAATTAATAAATCTATTGGCAGTTTCGACTTCTCGAACAAATCTATTGGTAGCTCCGATTTATCAACATTAGGATGGCGCTACGCTAATCTTTATTTGCACAATCAAACTCGAAACTACATTCACACGGATAATTATTACATACATTAAAAGATTACTCAACCACACACCTATCCTAGAGGATTGATTTAAATTGAATATATAAATGCCTGGCCAGAACCTAGCAAATCTATTTCGCGCCATAGAATTGTACAAGTACGATCGCTCCCTAATAACGAATGACAGTTAACAAAAAGAGTGACAGCTAAACAACAATGAAGTGACTTTACGTAAATTGTTTCCTAATCAGCACTCTCCAGAAACAGCAATTATCACCTGGAATAATCACAACAAAGAGTCAATAACCTCCGTCTTCAGAAACCAACAATTTATTTGTGAGGTTAGTTTTTCTAATTCGAACTGCCCTTAACCTTAGGTGAATACAACAAAGATGTACCTAAATAAATGCCTTCATGAACTCTAAACCAACTCCCCAATTCGATATGAATGCATTTATACTCAGAAAAACATATTTTGTAGGAATTTCCGTGACGACGGATTTGGTGCAGTTACGTAACGATCGAGAACTGACAGAACGTAGGACACTATTGCCTAACACTCTACACACATAGGAACCGTTGTAGAAGTGAAGAATTAAACAAATTTTTATTAAATAAATTTAGATCAAAATCGGTGTTGTTTACATTTTTGTGATGCTTAAGTTGCCTATAATAAACTATCGTTTTTAATTTTTAATTCAATTTGGTTTTTCCATGTATCACTTTGTTTTGTTATTTTACTATATTCTTTGAAAGAAACGGAGAGTGGAAAACGCGAACGTTACACTACCCCATTTCCCCCAAATAAAAAATAGTGAGAACTCGCAACTATTTTTTTTTTGTTTCTTTATTCAATGGAAAATTGTGTGGCCACCACAATTTTCACTAAAACCTCTAGAATCGCCTTCTCAACTAACTTATGCTAACTTAACTAAATTTACTGACTAAATTAACCTAATTATTGACTAAAACTATTAATTTCCTAAAGCTAAACGACTCTAGAGTAGTTGCCTTGAAGATGTGAAAATAATTAACAGAAACAAGGTGAGTTTCTAGCAACGCTTAAAAACGATTATTTAAGCTTCACTTTCTACACCGTCACCAAAATATGGTTTCAAGTCTTTCATGTGCCAACGCCCTACGCCCTTGCCGTTAACATCCCTCAACTCATAAACTAATGGCGAGAGGATTTTTGTAACCTCACATAAAATATATTTAGGAGCTAACTTCGCTGCGAATTTTTCCGGAGCTTTCGAAAGAACATAGTTTTTCTTCCAAACTAAGTTTCCCACCTCAAACTTCAGCTGTCTTTTCCTCAAATTGTAGGTTTCGCAATTCTTCCGATACGCTTTGCTGAGCCTAATTTTAACTTCGTCATACACAGCTGGTAACTTTTCCAACTCGAGCACAAACTCTTTTGGATTAACACACTCAACGGTAACATTCTTTCCGGTACCATAGAAATCACCTCTAGCCGGTACACATCTCCCAAAATTTAAAAAGTTTGGACTGAATCCTGTCACCTCATGCACGGAAGATCTAATGGCATGTGCGATTTCAAATATATGTTCGTCCCAGGTGTTATGATTATTGCCTGTCAAGTACGACCTGATAGCGGTTCCGATGACCCTGTTGTACCTCTTTGTGAAATTAACTTGAGGATGGTACTTTGCATTATACCACGTGTACTTGACCTTAAATTTTTCCATCAACGCCTTGAATTTGGAAGACACAAACTGCTTTCCGTTGTCGACCATAACGACCTGTGGGACACCAAACAACAAAAACACATGATTTTCTATGAAGCTGCAAATTTCTGAGGTTGTAGCTTTTTTCAAAGGGCAAACCAGAACAAATTTTGAAAACCAGTCTGTGACGACTAGAAGGTAACAATTTCCTTTCTTCGACCTTGGTAGCGGACCGATTAAGTCTGTCGAGATAATTTGGAACGGGAACTGGACAATTTTCTGACCGCCCATCAATCCTGCTCTCGCCACATTTGGTGCTTTCTGCTCGCCACACACAGTACACTTTCTCACATATTTGGAAATTGACTCACGCATTTTTGGCCAATAAAACATATCAGTCGCTTTTCTAAGTGTTTTAAAGAATCCAAAATGTCCTGACGTCGGCTCGTCGTGCGCCCATTGTAACACTGAAATTCTCTGGGAACTCGGCACCACCAGCTTCCATTCCGGTATGTTGGACGTCATAGGTATCCTGCTGGGTATGTGTTTGAAAATCTTTTCCGCCTCTACCCTCCATGACGGATATTTATCGGGGAAGTCGGTAATCTTCTTGGCCATTCCTTGATACCAGGAATCTGCTCTACTACAATCTACTAAGTTCGTCACAAGCGATTCCTCTGCGTCGACTAATGCGACATTTTCTGTGACTTCCTTGTCTACCGGGGATCTCGACAGCGCGTCCGGCACAACATGAAATTTTCCTTTGCGGTGGCGTAGTTCCATATCGTGGTGACTGAGCTTTAAGGCCCATCTCGCCAACCTCCCTGATGGATCCTTCAATCTCTGAAGCCAAAGAAGTGAGTAGTGATCTGTTATTGCCACAAATCGCGTTCCTTCGATGTATGGGCGAAATTTCTCAACGGCAAAAATTAACGCCAAACATTCTCGCTCGGTTGCGCTGTAGTTTCGCTCCGCTCGAGATAGGGACCTACTAGCAAATGATATGACGTGTTCTCCCTCATCATCCATAATTTGTGTAAGCACAGCGCCCAATCCTACGTCGGATGCATCGCACTGAACATAAAATGTCTTAGAGAAATCGGGGCTGGACAATATTGGAGCCGATGTTAGAGCACTTTTGATGGCCTGAAATGCTGCTTCTGCTTTGTCATCCCATTTGATTGATTGCCGCTTTTTTCTTCCGGTTAAAAGAGCATTTATGGGTGCTACCAGAGTGGAAAATTGTGGGATAAATCTTCTGTACCAAGAACATAGTCCTAAGAATCTTTTCGTTTCAGTGACATTAACAGGCACGGGGTACTCGACCATGGCTGCCACTTTCTCCGGGTCTGTCCTCAATCCACCTCCGTCTATAATGAATCCTAGATATTTAAGATGAGACCTAGCAAATTTACATTTTTCAAAGTTTATCGTCAAGTTTGCATCCTCTAACCTACGATGCACTTCTTTGAGAGTCTCCAGATGCCCTTCGATGGTTCTGTTACAAATGATAATATCATCTAAGTATACAAAGACATTCGGTTCTAATTCAGGTCCGAATAATGCATCCATCAAACGTTGTTGGGTTTGTGCTGAGTTATGTAGTCCGAATGGCATGACCACGAACTCGTACAATCCCCTACCTGGTACTGCAAAAGCTGTTTTTTCTCGTGATTCTTCGTCCAATGGTATCTGCCAAAAAGCGTGTTTCAAATCGATTGTGGAGATAATGCGAGCTTCTCTTAATTTGTTAAGGATGGCATCCACCTTTGGAAGAGGGTATGCATCTCGCTTCGTTACCGAATTTAACCGGCGCCCGTCAAAGCAGAATCTAAACTCGCCATTCGATTTCTTCGTGAGGACCACCGGCGACGACCAAGGGCTGGAAGAAGGTTTTATCACTCCAAGTCGTAGCATTTCGTCCAACCTTTCGTCCATAATTTTTTGCATAAACGGTGAGAGACTGTAGTGCCTTTGCTTGAATGGATCGGCGTTCCCGGTGTCAATGGTGTGCGTAATCCTGTGGGTTCGGCCTAAGTCTGGTCTGGCAAGTTATTTGAATTCTCTGATGGTGGAATCCAATCTCTGTTTTTCTACGTTGTTGAATTTTAGCAGTTCCAGGATGCCACCAGCTTCGGCGACTTCTTCACACCGTTGATCCGTCGCTAAAGCATTGACTGAATTATTCAACAATCCTATTTTTAAACCTAAATTTTCCATCGCGTCTGCCCCGAGTATTAATGTATATCTTATGCTTGGGACCATCAAGGCTTTAAACTTATATAAACTATTTTCAAAAACAACAGACAATTCGACCTCACCAAGAACCTTAATCTTCTCCCCGCTTGCAGTAAATATTGATTTGACCTGCGAAGGTAAAATCCGCAAATTCCTTTTACATAATTCGATTCCATCTCCACCAACAATAGACCGGTTCGCCCCAGAATCAACCAACGCTGTTACCATTACGCCACACAAAGACACACTGACATATAACCTATTATCCTTGGGCTTCTTGACAAAAATCGAATTAACTTGGTTCGCTGAACAAAAAGATTTCACTACTCCTAACCACCCGTTCCGCTCACTTCTATGGGCCTCGTATGAACATAGACTGTGTCGACCCTCGGACAGCCTAAAACTTAGTTTTTTGAATGTCCCTCTTCTCTAATCTTCTCCTGGCAGTATCTGGCAATATGTCCCTTTTTTCTGCATCTGTAACAAATGAGAGAAGACCTATCTCGAGTTGTTGCGATTGCCATCTGTACTGAAATTCCGCTTTGGCCACTGGATCTGTCACTGGGATCTGGATTATCCGCCTCTAATTTTCGACATAAATCTGCTAATTGACGAATGCTGTTGATATCATGCAAGCTTAGACGAGACCTGTATGAAGGTAGGAGGTTTTGTCTGATACGCCATACTTGTGATGCTTCATCCGGTGGGTTGGATAGTAAGGCAAACTTGTGTTCCATCGCCGCAATATAAATTGCCACTCTTTCATTTCGTCCTTCCTTCCTGATCATGATGTCCTCCAGCAAACTGTCCTCGATATTTGGAGAGAGAAAATCCGCCTTCAAAGCAGTCACCAGCGAGTCCCAATCCATCAGCATTCTCCTTTTCGGCCTGAACCACTGCAGTGCGTTACCTGAAAAAAGATCTACTGCCGAGCGATAATGTTCTTCTTTTGAGACTCCTCTAGATTCCCTCAGCTCCTCGACCCTTTCTAAAAAATCGAAAAGTGACGAATCTCCACCAAATGTCAGACCCCATTTGTAAACTGGAACATACCCAACATTACTACGGCTGTTAAGTGACCTCGCCGGTGTACTCGAAAGAAAAGGGTTCGCGCCCCCGTCCTCTACATCTTCGTGAAATCTAACCCCAACATCCGGCTGACTGCTGTCAATAAAAGTGGACGCCATCGCCTTCGAAACATGTTCTACCTTACGAGTTAACTGAGCCTCAACTAACAAGCATTTTTCCAACGATTCTGTTTTAAAAGTTTTTACAGAATCGGAAGATTCTATCAGTCTACCAAGCCTATTTCTTAAATGAGCCAACCTTGCTTTAACCCTTTTTTCGCATACTTTAGCGTCTTTGCCAGGGTATGATTCAATACATTGAAGAATTGCATCAAAAGATTCAGCAACCTCTTTATCATCCTCACCCGTAACAAATGTACTTCCCTTTTCGAGAGGGGTTACCTTTTCTGACAGAAATTTGCGTAAAACATATCGCAAATCTTCTACCTTAGCAGTTTTGTTATGGAATCCTCTGATATTTAATTCATAGTTTAGCTCGGGTTTTAATCGAAGATTGGGATCCATATTTAAATTGAACAATTACACCAAATAATCCAAAATCAAAAATACGGATATATTCCTAATAGAATTTCAAATTAATTGTCTTACAAGTCATAACCCACTTGATAAATTCTACTATTTTACTTATTTAAAAAACAGCCAAACAAAATTATTATTGCTAATCTTCAAAAAAAATATATCTCGATATTTCTTATTCTGATTTCTTTTGATCAAAGGGCCCCACGTTGGGCGCCAAAATTTGTGACCACTTACGGCAGCTCTCACTCAGTAGGCGGCGTCGTGGGTAAAAAAGGAACGTAAAATTAATAATAACAAAAAATAAAACTTTTGGGCGCCACTTGGTTTTATAATATACCTGTTGTGTTATCCTCCCCTAAACCAAGAAATGTAAGGAGGCTGGTATAAAAAACTAATAGCAAGTTGACATTAAATAATATTTTAATAAAAATTAAAAAAACTAAAAATGCTTACATACGTGTATTTGAATATTAATGATCAAAAGGAAACAATAACGATCAAAAAAAATTAATGAACTATCGAGACACAAAAAACTTAAATTGATAACCCCGTTGTTATTAAAACCCCCCAAAATATTACTTGAATATAAATAAAAAATATTGTGTTTTAAATAATACGGCTAGGTACAAATTAATAATCGGTAGAAAAAATGACGTCACCTTTCTTTACACAATTGAAATAACAATAAAAATACCTCGTATTTTATATAAATCGTAGTAACAAAAAAATATATACAAGTTAAATCACCACCCGGTAGATAAAGTATTACACAATTAAACTGACTAATTACGGTACAAAAAAAATAGCAATTTTAGTTGTTTGGCTTAAACGCAATATCAGGTTCTTCAATCAATTGAAGGGGATACGACATTTACCATTTGCATTCATTTTTTTTTTTTTTTTTTTACTTATCTGAAATTCCATCAGCGATTGTAAATCGCATCCCTTATCCTTCGCTCCACTGCCAAGATACTGAAAATCCACTCTTCGACCAGACTGCTCCCGAATTCAATAGACGAAACGCCAAGAACCTGTACCCTCTCTCGAAAATCTCTCCAAACAGGAAATTCCGGAACTTCACAGTGAAATAACCTCAAGATCTCAATTGGTAATCGACTCAACCAGCGAGGCCTGTGGATATAATGCGGCCTCACTTGAATTTATTATTAATTGTAAAATTACTGAAAAGATCACACAGATACTTCCAGATAAATTTTCTGAACACAGCACACAGCACGTGTCTATTTTTTCTCTCTTCCCAAGCACACCTCTGCACGGGATTCGTCTCGCAATCAAAGTCAATTAATCCAAGGATTAATTAAATTTCACGCCTCCTATCCGAATTAATAAATCTATTGGCAGTCTCGACTTATCGAACAAATCTATTGGTAGCTCCGATTTATCAACATTAGGATGGCGCTACGCTAATCTTTATTTGCACAATCAAACTCGAAACTACATTCACACGGATAATTATTACATACATTAAAAGATTACTCAACCACACACCTATCCTAGAGGATTGATTTAAATTGAATATATAAATGCCTGGCCAGAACCTAGCAAATCTATTTCGCGCCATAGAATTGTACAAGTACGATCGCTCCCTAATAACGAATGACAGTTAACAAAAAGAGTGACAGCTAAACAACAATGAAGTGACTTTACGTAAATTGTTTCCTAATCAGCACTCTCCAGAAACAGCAATTATCACCTGGAATAATCACAACAAAGAGTCAATAACCTCCGTCTTCAGAAACCAACAATTTATTTGTGAGGTTAGTTTTTCTAATTCGAACTGCCCTTAACCTTAGGTGAATACAACAAAGATGTACCTAAATAAATGCCTTCATGAACTCTAAACCAACTCCCCAATTCGATATGAATGCATTTATACTCAGAAAAACAT
Source organism: Philonthus cognatus (assembly GCA_932526585.2). NCBI lineage: Eukaryota > Metazoa > Arthropoda > Insecta > Coleoptera > Staphylinidae > Philonthus > Philonthus cognatus. The sequence continues at coordinate 164,913 of CAKOBO020000027.1, read as the reverse complement.
ATTTTGTAGGAATTTCCGTGACGACGGATTTGGTGCAGTTACGTAACGATCGAGAACTGACAGAACGTAGGACACTATTGCCTAACACTCTACACACATAGGAACCGTTGTAGAAGTGAAGAATTAAACAAATTTTTATTAAATAAATTTAGATCAAAATCGGTGTTGTTTACATTTTTGTGATGCTTAAGTTGCCTATAATAAACTATCGTTTTTAATTTTTAATTCAATTTGGTTTTTCCATGTATCACTTTGTTTTGTTATTTTACTATATTCTTTGAAAGAAACGAAGAGTGGAAAACGCGAACGTTACAATATATATATATATATAATTCAGAATCATTTGTGTTAAAACTTTGACTAGAATAATAAATTCGGAAGTAGGATTGTTGGTAATAACTGTTGATTTAGTATAATTGAATAATTTATGACGGTTGAATTTTAATGACCGATCAAAGTACACATTTATGGAATCTGGAGACAAAATACACAAGAGCTGAGGTCAAGATTGTATATCCTCTCGACATAACAAGGTTTGCGTTATGTCGAGCGGGGGCAAATCCAGCCCGGGGACACATCTTTAAGATAACAAGGTATAAATTCACAGCAATTTCCATTACAATTAAATTACTCGACAACAATATTTCCACGCCAGCGATTTTCGTCCTCGAGCAAACAGACTCGATTAAATATTCGCTTAGCTGGCACATGCATTTTCATAAAATAATTTCACATCAATGAAAAATTAGAGTTAGAATTATATTAGTACGAAGGAAAAATTATAGCTAAATCAAGAGTTTCTAAACTCGAAATATTATTTCGTGCGCTAGGCGTATAAAACACTGAAATATTGTTAAGAGGTAAAATTAAGGAGTCATGCGTGGAGTCATTTTGTGAAACACAATTGCTTTCTTTTTCAACATAAACTCTTTAAAGGGCTATACAGTTAATCTAAAGGGTTTCCAGTTTTTCAATACTGTCAAAATATAGACTGTGCATTTTAACGAAACGGAGATAAGCGTTCCAATGGCTCCAACAAAAATTCTGGAAAAGGAAAAGCAACTGCGTACGAAAGTGTATGTCATGTTTAAAGAATGGGAAGGAACATCGGAAATCACGAACATTACGGATGATGTAATATATTCTTTTCTTGACAAGAGGGTAAGTATGAGGAAGTGTTTTGCGTAAAATGCTACTTTTTTTAATTTAATTGTAGTCGCAAACCTTATCACCAGCTTCTTTATGGCCAGAATATTCTATGTTAAAAGCAACTTTGAAAGAAACAGTTCTTGGGGCTTGAACGAGTAAAAAAGTGATTACAACAGAATATGAGACGAGCAATTGAAGAGAAAAATATACAAAAATCAGAAAGATCTAGAAACACCTAAAGAGAAAGCAGAATCACACTTTATTAATTGTAATTTTTATTTCAAAGAATCGTTCGCAGACAATTAATTAATAAAATTTATAAATGTTCATGCGTATTTTAATCGTCAATGACAATGTGTTTTATGAGAAAACCGTCTTTTAATAGCACCATAAGATGTTAGTTTATATGCACCATAGTAACAGTATAAAGTAATTATGTTGGAAAAAAAAATAAAATGCTGACTCAAATAATTAAGCGTCCCTTTGTCCACGGATTTTTCTATTTTTATAAAACAAAAGGCAGACGAGAGCCTACGAATATGGAATTGAAGTAAGGCTCAGTTGTTTTTACGCGAAAATGAAGGCGTAAAATTTAATTAAAATTACTGTTTTTTGCCAAGTGAAATAAATAACACAAACAAAAAAATGCATGGATTAAATAATAAAACATAACTTTTTTTGAAAAATGTGTGCATTTCACCAAACAAACAGCAAACGACTACCAAAGAATCAATCTTTGATGTGACGTGATGTTCAATTGTTTTTACGCTTTAATCAATGCTCAATTTTGAGCTGCGTTTTTTCTATATTAAGAAACTGTTTGTTTTAATTAAAATGAAAAATCGCGTTTTTAAAAACTCTGAAAACATTTTTTTATAAGTAATAATCGAAATTTTTGAATAACAAAATATTTACATTCTCCCCACATATTTATTAGTAAAATTTCGAGGTTAGAAAAGCCTGAAAATTTGGCGAAGAAATGATCATTTCTTTGCCTGAAGAAGCTACAGTGTGGCGAAACAATTGTAGCGAATGCACAGTATATATTTGAAAAAGTTTAAATTGTTTTATTTATATAAAAGTGAAGATAAACTTCAACATTTATCAGCTTTATCAATTAACCTAAATATATAGTCCAATATCGGCATTTGGTATGAGCCCGAAAAATAGTTGTTTAAATGAGTAATTGAATTCGTATTTGTAAGAAAAGTTAGTTATAGATTGCGAAATATATCGCACTTTTTATATTTTTTTATTAAGTTTCATGCATTTCTAAAGTACTTGCTACCTTTAATTTAAAAATATTCAAGATAATGCACAGCGAGTGGAGAACATGTTTTTGTGAGGTTTTAATAAAGGTGAAAGCGCTGGATTTTGCTTAAAAAAAAACTACTGAAATTCCATAATTATAGCGGTTAATTATGCGGAGGCAGTTTACGGCGACATTTATATTATTAAATGTGTGCATCGGGTTAAAATTGGAATTTCGAATGTAATAGGTGCGCGCATTCAATTTAGTAATTAATTCCTCTCCACTGGCAATATTTCATTTATGAAAACCGGGCTAGGTGGAACCGCATATATGGACTTCCTTTCGTATTGGTATTTATGCAGCGGTCGAATTTCTGCCTACCTAATTTTGATATAATTTCATATATTTTGTTATTTATTAACGCTAAATAATTGTAGCGGGAGTTTTTCTTTTAAGTATACATATCCCCATATACTGTATATGCTGTAAATCTTCAAAAAAAGCTTTAAACAACTCCGTGGTTCTCCTCCCCAGGAAAACACCCAGTGAACCTCCTCCTCTCTTTATCGGGCAGTGCTTGCCAGGTCCGCGCCGCTTGCACGGCGATCTTCAGCTCCGGCTGCATCGGGTGTTTCACTTTGAAGGTTTTCAGGAAGTTAAAGAACGGATTCCTGCGGTATTCGGTGGTTCGGTGTTTGGCGGCTATCGCCTTTCGGCGCTTCGTTGGCGGTGCGCCCATTCTTCTTTTCTGAATCACTGTGAATTTTGGTTTACTGAAATTTTGGTGATGCTCTCGCGTTTCTTGTTCGAATCTCAGTTTTTCATAATATTAGCCGCGCGCCAGTTTCGCCGGTTGCGTAGTCAAAGAAGGAAAACTGACGTGGGTTTTATCTACTGACGATTTTTACTTTTTAGTTGTGTAGCTATGACAAAACAAATAGACACACGTTGCTTGATGTTATATTCAACCAGAGCAGGGCAAGATGGTTCGAATCCTTTTAGAGGATTCAAAAGGGTTATTCAAATACTTTGATGAGAAATGATTGGCGATCCGTATTCAAATCTAAACATAGATGATTCGAATCCTTATAAAATAATTTGAATTAAAGGTTTAAACGATTCCTATTATAACTATTTTTTGTATTGAACGTCTTAAGCATCGCTATACTGATGAGGGATAAATCTCGAAACGCGCCTATAGATGGCTTAAAACAATTAATATTCATTCCCTGTAATTTTGCAACATACGATATATCCTAAATAACATCAAATCACTCACTGTAACATAATATCTTCGATGTTGTCACGTAACATAGTAAAAGTGACGTCCCTCAAAATACTAATTAAATTATTGTCGAACGCAAACGGAAAATAATTATGTGTAATTTGGATAACAAATTTGATCAGGCCTCCTCGGGCCTTTCGCATATAATTTAATTCCATACGCGGATTCATGGAAAAGACAAGAAAAACACGATCCCTTTTGCACAAAGGTTGGCGCGAGTTTATTACGCCATGAAAAGGATTTAATTAATTCAAACAAGATAGCTAGAAAGAGAGAGGCAGAGAGAGAGAGAGAGAGAAAGGGAAAAAAATCATAGCGTTCGGAACGATATTGTTTTACATTAATTAATTACAGTACTAAGTGAGATAGAAAAAGGTAAATGAAAAAAATAGATTTTTTGTAATTAAATTATAATTAAAACAGATAATTTTGTACTTAATTTATTAAGCGCTATTGATGCACTAACGCAACATGTTTTTGTTGTTAAATTATTAAATAAGTTAATTTGATACATTTTATTATTTGACCTGGCTTGAGAATGTGTGGAGAGAATGTAAATATTTTGTTATTCAAATATTTCGATTATTACTTATAAAAAAATGTTTTCCCAGTTATTAAAAACACGATTTTTCATTTTTAATAAAACAAACAGTTTTTTAATATAGTAAAAACGCAGCTTAAAATTGAGCATTGATTAAAGCATTAAAACAATTGAACATTACGTCACATCAAAGATTGATTCTTTGGTAGTCGTTTGCCCTTTGTTTCGTGAAATGCACACATTTTTTAAAAAAAGTTATGTTTAATTATTTAATCCATGCATTTTTATTGGTTGTGTTATTTATTTCACTTGGCAAAAAAGCAGCAATTTTAATTAAATTTTACGCCTTAATTTTCGCGTAAAAGCAATTGAGCCTTACTTCAATTCCATATTCGTAGGCTCTCGTCTGCCTTTTGTTTTATAAAAATAGAAAAATCCAATAATATAAATGTCGCCGGAAACTGCCTCCGCATAAATCACCGCTATAATTATGGAATTTCAGTAGTTTATTTTTTAAAGCAAAATCCAGCGCTTTTAGCTTTATTAAAACCTCAAAAGAACAATTTCTACAATCGCTGTGCATTATCTTAAATATTTTTAGTTTAAATGTAGCAAGTACTTTAGAAATGCATAGAACTTAATAAAAAAATATAAAAATTGCGATATATTTGGCAATCTATAACTAATTTTCCTTACAAAGACGAATTCAAATACTCATTTAAACAACTATTTTCCGGGCTCATACGGCTCAGTCAACTTAGCCCCCCGAAGTTTGATTTTTTTGAAAAAAACTATTGCGCTAGACAGGCCTTAGCTAGCGCCAGCTAGCGCCACAAAAATTAGAGCTAGCGCCATTATGACAAGAAAGTTACGGGGGTTTGAACTTTCGGGGGGCTAGGTTGATGCTAGCCCCCCGAGTTTGAATTTTTTAAGTTTTTTTACACTATTCGGATTCCTCAGAGCTAGCGCCAGCTAGCGCCACCAATTTAAAAGCTAGCGCTACCCCCACAACCCTAAAAAATGATAAAACATTTTTAACCCCAGCCCCCCGACATGAGAATTTTTTAATCAAATTAGGTGGAAATGCTAGCTTAGAGCTAGCGCCAGCAGAATATGAAAAAAAAAATTCCTTCAAAAAAATCAGGTAAAAAAATATTCACATCCAAATTTTGATACGAGAGCTTTCACATCCTGTGTGCGTATTACCATTTACTTGCTGAATTTCAATACAAAATTATGTCTGGCATTTAAAATACTGCTTCCAAAAATATATCGGCCTTCTAACTACCTTATTTATGTTCATAGACATCAGCTATTAGAAATTTGATGCATGGAAGACAGTAGCGTAACTAAAAATTGTGTTTTCACTCCTTGCTAATTTAAATCGTCATAACTCGGAAACTAACAATACGATTTTAATTTTTCTTTCAACGTTGGAACACCTAAAATGATGTTTATTAACACTGCTAACAAGAAAGCTAGCGCCAGCAAGACAGTGGCGTACCTGACGATTGATTTTTTACTCCTTAATAATTTAAGTCGTTATAACTCGGAAACTAACTGTACGATTTCATTTCGTTTTTTTCGTTGATTGAATGACGATGGTAATGTTTATAACCACTGCCAACAAGAAAGCTAGCGCCAGTAAGACAGTGGCGTACCTGACGATTGATTTTTTACTCCTTGATAATTTAAGTCGTTATAACTCGGAAACTAACTGTACGATTTCATTTTTTTTTTCGTTGATTGAATGACGAGAGTAATGTTTATAACCACTGCCAACAAAAAAGCTAGCGCCAGTAAGACAGTAACGTACCTGACGATTGATTTTTTACTCCTGGATAATTAAAGTCGTTATAACTCGGAAACTAACTGTACGATTACAATTTTTTTTTCGTTGATTGAATCACTAAAGTAATGTTTATAACCACTGCCAACAAGAAAGCTAGCGCAAGTAAGACAGTGGCGTACCTGACGATTGATTTTTTACCCCTTGATAATTTAAGTCGTTATAACTCGGAAACTAACTGTACGATTTCAATTTTGTTTTCGTTGATTAAATCACTAGAGTAATGTTTATATCCACTGCTAACAAGAAAGCTAGCGCAAGTAAGACAGTGGCGTATCAGACGATTGATTTTTTACTCCTTGAAAATTTAAGTCGTTATAACTCGGAAACTAACTGTACGATTTCATTTTTTTTTACGTTGATTGAATAACTTAAGTAATGTTTATAACCACTGCTAACAAAAGAGCTTGCGCCAGTAGTACAGCGGCGTACCTGATGATTGATTTTTTACTCCTTGAAAATTTAAGTCGTTATAAATCGGAACTAACTGTACGATTTCAATTTTGTTTTCGTTGATTGCATCACTAAAGTAATGTTTATGACCACTGCTAACAAGAAAGCTAGCGCAAGTAAGACAGTGACGTACCTGACGATTGATTTTTTACCCCTTGATAATTTAAGTCGTTATAACTAGGAAACTAACTGTACGATTTCAATTTTGTTTTCGTTGATTGAATCACCAAAGTAATGTTTATATCCAATGCTAACAAGAAAGCTCGCGCAAGTAAGACAGTGGCGTACCTCACGATTGATTTTTTACCCCTTGATAATTTAAGTCGTTATAACTCGGAAACTAACTGTACGATTTCAATTTTGTTTTTGTTGATTTAATAACTAAAGTAATGTTCAAAACCACTGCTAACAATAAAGCTAGCGCCAGTAAGACAGTAGCGTATCTGACGATTGATTTTTTACTCCTTGAAAATTTAAGTCGTTATAACTCGGAAACTAACTGTACGATTTCAATTTTGTTTTCGTTGATTGAATCACTAAAGTACTGTTTATAACCACTGCTAACAAAAAAGCTAGCGCCAGTAAGACAGTGGCGTACCTGACGATTGATTTTTTACTCATGGAAAATTTAAGTCGTTATAACTCGGAAACTAACTGTACGATTTCAATTTTGTTTTCGTTGATTGAATCACTGAAGTACTGCTTATAACCACTGCTAACAAGAAAGCTAGCACCTGTAAGACAGTGGCGTACCTGACGATTGATTTTTTACTCATGGAAAATTTAAGTCGTTATAACTCGGAAACCAACTGTACGATTTCAATTTTGTTTTCGTTGATTGAATCACTAAAGTAATGTTTATAACCACTGCTAACAAGAAAGCTAGTGCCAGTAAGACAGTGGCGTACCTGACGATTGATTTTTTACTCCTTGAAAATTTAAGTCGTTATAACTCGGAAACTAACTGTACGATTTCAATTTTGTTTTCGTTGATTGAATCACTAAAGCAATGTTTATAACCACTGCTAACAAGAAAGCTAGCGCTAGTAATACAGTGGCGTACCTAGCGATTGATTTTTTACTCCTTGATAATTTAACTCGTTCTAACTCGGAAACTAACTGTTCAATTTCAATTTTGTTTTCGTTGATTGAATCACTAAAGTAATGTTTATAACCACTGCTAACAAGAAAGCTAGCGCCAGTAAGACAGTGGCGTACCTGACGATTGATTTTTTACTCTTTGATAATTTAAGTCGTTATAACTTGGAAACTAACTGTACGTTTTCAATTTTTTTTTCGTTGATTGAATCACTAAAGTAATGTCAATCGTCAAGTACGCCACTGTCTTACTGGCGCTAGCTTACTTGTTAGCAGTCGTAATAAACATTACTTTAGTGATTCAATCGACGAAAAAAAATTGAAATCGTACAGTTAGTTTCCGAGTTATATCGTTTTAAATTATCAAGGAGTAAAAAATCAATCGTCAGGTACGCCACTGTCTTACTGGCGCTAGCTTTTCTTTTGGCAGTGGTTATAAACATTACTTTAGTCAGTCCATCAACGAAAAAAAAATTGAAATCGTACCGTTAGTTTCCGAGTTATAACGACCTAAATTATCAAGGAGTAAAAAATCAATCGTCAGGTACGCCACTGTCTTATTGGCGCTAGCTTTCTTGTTGGCAGTGGTTATAAACATTACTCTCGTCATTCAATCAACAAAAAAAAAATTGAAATCGTACAGTTAGTTTCCGAGTTATAACGACTTAAATTATCAAGCGGTAAAAAATCAATCGTCAGGTACGCCACTGTCTTATTGGCGCTAGCTTTCTTGTTGCCAGTGGTTATAAACATTACTCTCGTCATTCAATCAACGAAAAAAAAAATTGAAATCGTACCGTTAGTTTCCGAGTTATAACGACTTAAATTATCAATCGGTAAAAAATCAATCGTCAGGTACGCCACTGTCTTATTGGCGCTAGCTTTCTTGTTGGCAGTGGTTATAAACATTACTCTTGTCATTCAATCAACAAAAAAAAAATTGAAATCGTACAGTTAGTTTCCGAGTTATAACGACTTAAATTATCAAGGAGTAAAAAATCAATCGTCAGGTACGCCACTGTCTTACTGGCGCTAGCTTTTTTTTTGGCAGTGGTTATAAACATTACTTTAGTCAGTCCATCAACGAAAAAAAAATTGAAATCGTACCGTTAGTTTCCGAGTTATAACGACATAAATTATCAAGGAGTAAAAAATCAATCGTCAGGTACGCCACTGTCTTATTGGCGCTAGCTTTCTTGTTGGCAGTGGTTATAAACATTACTCTCGTCATTCAATCAACAAAAAAAAAATTGAAATCGTACAGTTAGTTTCCGAGTTATAACGACTTAAATTATCAAGCGGTAAAAAATCAATCGTCAGGTACGCCACTGTCTTATTGGCGCTAGCTTTCTTGTTGGCAGTGGTTATAAACATTACTCTCGTCATTCAATCAACAAAAAAAAAATTGAAATCGTACCGTTAGTTTCCGAGTTATAACGACTTAAATTATCAAGGAGTAAAAAATCAATCGTCAGATACGCCACTGTCTTAGTGGCGCTAGCTTTCTTGTTAGCAGTGGTTATAAACATTACTTTAGTGATTCAATCAACGTAAAAAAAATGAAATCGTACAGTTAGTTTCCGAGTTATAACGACTTAAATTATCAAGGAGTAAAAAATCAATCGTCAGGTACGCCACTGTCTTACTGGCGCTAGCTTTCTTGTTGGCAGTGGTTATAAAAATTACTATAGTCATTCAATCAACGAAAAAAAATTAAAATCGTACAGTTAATTTCCGAGTTATAACGACTTAAATTATCAAGGGGTAATAAATCAATCGTCAGGTACGCCACTGTCTTACTGGCGCTAGCTTTCTTGTTAGCAGTGGTTATAAACATTACTTTAGTGATTCAATCAAAGGAAAAAAATTGAAATCGTACAGTTAGTTTCCGAGTTATAACGACTTAAATTATCAAGGAGTAAAAAAGCAATCGTCAGGTACGCCACTGTCTTACTGGCGCTAGCTTTCTTGTTAGCAGTGGTTATAAACATTACTTTAGTCATTCCATCAACGAAAAAATAATTGAAATCGTACAGTTAGTTTTCGAGTTATAACGACTTAAATTATCAAGGAGTAAAAAATCAATCGTCAGGTACGCCACTGTCTTATTGGCGCTAGCTTTCTTGTTGGCAGTGGTTATAAACATTACTCTCGTCATTCAATCAACAAAAAAAAAATTGAAATCGTACAGTTAGTTTCCGAGTTATAACGACTTAAATTATCAAGCGGTAAAAAATCAATCGTCAGGTACGCCACTGTCTTATTGGCGCTAGCTTTCTTGTTGCCAGTGGTTATAAACATTACTCTCGTCATTCAATCAACGAAAAAAAAAATTGAAATCGTACCGTTAGTTTCCGAGTTATAACGACTTAAATTATCAAGCGGTAAAAAATCAATCGTCAGGTACGCCACTGTCTTATTGGCGCTAGCTTTCTTGTTGGCAGTGGTTATAAACATTACTCTCGTCATTCAATCAACAAAAAAAAAATTGAAATCGTACAGTTAGTTTCCGAGTTATAACGACTTAAATTATCAAGGAGTAAAAAATCAATCGTCAGGTACGCCACTGTCTTACTGGCGCTAGCTTTTTTTTTGGCAGTGGTTATAAACATTACTTTAGTCAGTCCATCAACGAAAAAAAAAATGAAATCGTACCGTTAGTTTCCGAGTTATAACGACCTAAATTATCAAGGAGTAAAAAATCAATCGTCAGGTACGCCACTGTCTTATTGGCGCTAGCTTTCTTGTTGGCAGTGGTTATAAACATTACTCTCGTCATTCAATCAACAAAAAAAAAATTGAAATCGTACCGTTAGTTTCCGAGTTATAACGACTTAAATTATCAAGGAGTAAAAAATCAATCGTCAGATACGCCACTGTCTTAGTGGCGCTAGCTTTCTTGTTAGCAGTGGTTATAAACATTACTTTAGTGATTCAATCAACGTAAAAAAAATGAAATCGTACAGTTAGTTTCCGAGTTATAACGACTTAAATTATCAAGGAGTAAAAAATCAATCGTCAGGTACGCCACTGTCTTACTGGCGCTAGCTTTCTTGTTGGCAGTGGTTATAAAAATTACTTTAGTCATTCAATCAACGAAAAAAAATTAAAATCGTACAGTTAATTTCCGAGTTATAACGACTTAAATTATCAAGGGGTAATAAATCAATCGTCAGGTACGCCACTGTCTTACTGACGCTAGCTTTCTTGTTAGCAGTGGTTATAAACATTACTTTAGTAATTCAATCAACAACAAAAAAATTGAAATCGTACAGTTAGTTTCCGAGTTATAACGACTTAAATTATCAAGGGGTAACAAATCAATCGTCAGTTACGCCACTGTCTTACTGGCGCTAACTTTCTTATTAGCAGTGGTTATAAAGATTACTTTAGTGATTCAGTCAACATAAAAAAAATTGAAATCGTACAGTTAGTTTCCAAATTATAACGACTTAAATTATCAAGGAGTAAAAAATCAATCGTCAGGTACGCCACTGTCTTACTGGCGCTAGCTTTCTTGTTAGCAGTGGTTATAAAAATTACTTTAGTCATTCCATCAACGAAAAAAAAATTGAAATCGTCCAGTTAGTTTCCGAGTTAAAATGACTTAAATTATCAAGGAGTAAAAAAGCAATCGTCAGGTACGCCACTGTCTTACTGGCGCTAGCTTTCTTGTTAGCAGTGGTTATAAACATTACTTTAGTCATTCCATCAACGAAAAAATAATTGAAATCGTACAGTTAGTTTTCGAGTTATAACGACTTAAATTATCAAGGAGTAAAAAATCAATCGTCAGGTACGCCACTGTCTTACTGGCGCTAGCTTTCTTGTTGGCAGTGGTTATAAACATTACTTTAGTTATTCTATCAACGAAAATAAAATTGAAATCGTACAGTTAGTTTCCGAGTTATAACGACTTAAATTATCAAGGAGTAAAAGGTCAATCGTCAGGTACGCCACTGTCTTACTGGCGCTAGCTTTCTTGTTGGCAGTGGTTATAAACATTACTTTAGTCATTCCATCACCGAAAAAAAAATTGAAATCGTACAGTTAGTTTCCGAGTTATAGCGACTTAAATTATCAAGGAGTAAAAAATCAATCGTCAGGTACGCCACTGTCTTACTGGCGCTAGCTCTCTTGTTAGCAGTGGTTATAAACATTACTTTAGTCATTCCATCAACGAAAAAAAAATTGAAATCGTACAGTTAGTTTCCGAGTTATAACGACTTAAATTATCAAGGAGTAAAAAATCAATCGTCAGGTACGCCACTGTCTTACTGGCGCCAGCTTTCTTGTTGGCAGTGGTTATAAACATTACTTTAGTCATTCTATCGCCGAAAAAAAAATTGAAATCGAACAGTTAGTTTCCGAGTTATAACGACTTAAATTATCAAGGGGTACCAAATCAATCGTCAGTTACGCCACTGTCTTACTGGCGCTAACTTTCTTGTTAGCAGTGGTTATAAACATTACTTTAGTGATTCAGTCAACATAAAAAAAATTGAAATCGTACAGTTAGTTTCCAAATTATAACGACTTAAATTATCAAGGAGTAAAAAATCAATCGTCAGGTACGCCACTGTCTTACTGGCGCTAGCTTTCTTGTTGGCAGTGGTTATAAACATTACTTTAGTCATTCCATCACCGAAAAAAAAATTGAAATCGTACAGTTAGTTTCCGAGTTATAACGACTTAAATTATCAAGGAGTAAAAAATCAATCGTCAGGTACGCCACTGTCTTACTGGCGCTAGCTTTCTTGTTGGCAGTGGTTATAAACATTACTTTAGTCATTCCATCACCGAAAAAAAAATTGAAATCGTACAGTTAGTTTCCGAGTTATAGCGACTTAAATTATCAAGGAGTAAAAAATCAATCGTCAGGTACGCCACTGTCTTACTGGCGCTAGCTTTCTTGTTAGCAGTGGTTATAAACATTACTTTAGTCATTCCATCAACGAAAAAAAAATTGAAATCGTACAGTTAGTTTCCGAGTTATAACGACTTAAATTATCAAGGAGTAAAAAATCAATCGTCAGGTACGCCACTGTCTTACTGGCGCTAGCTTTCTTGTTGGCAGTGGTTATAAACATTACTTTAGTCATTCTATCTCCGAAAAAAAAATTGAAATCGAACAGTTAGTTTCCGAGTTATAACGACTTAAATTATCAAGGGGTACCAAATCAATCGTCAGTTACGCCACTGTCTTACTGGCGCTAACTTTCTTGTTAGCAGTGGTTATAAACATTACTTTAGTGATTCAGTCAACATAAAAAAAATTGAAATCGTACAGTTAGTTTCCAAATTATAACGACTTAAATTATCAAGGAGTAAAAAATCAATCGTCAGGTACGCCACTGTCTTACTAGCGCTAGCTTTTTTGTTGGCAGTGGTTTTAAACATTACTTTTGTTATTCCATCAACGAAAAAAAAAATTGAAATCGTACAGTTAGTTTCCGAGTTATAACGACTTAAATTATCAAGGAGTAAAAAATCAATCGTCAGGTACGCTACTGTCTTACTGACGCTAGCTTTCTTGTTGGCAGTGGTTATAAACATTACTTTAGTCATTCTATCAACGAAAACAATATTGAAATCGTACAATTAGTTTCCGAGTTATAGCGACTTAAATTATCAAGGAGTTAAAAATCAATCGTCAGGTACGCCACTGTCTTACTGGCGCTAGCTTTCTTGTTAGCAGTGGTTATAAACATTACTTTAGTGATTCAATCAATGAAAAAAAAAATTGAAGTCGTACAGTTAGTTTCCGAGTTATAACGACTTAAATTATTAAGGAATAAAAAATCAATCGTCAGGTACGCCACTGTCTTACTAGCGCTAGCTTTCTTGTTGGCAGTGGTTATAAACATTACTTTAGTGATTTAATCAATGAAAAAAAAATTGAAATCGTACAGTTAGTTTCCGAGTTATAACGACTTAAATTATCAAGGAGTAAAAAATCAATCGTCAGATACGCCACTGTCTTACTGGCGCTAGCTTTCTTGTTAGCAGTGGTTATAAACATTACTTTAGTGATTCAATTAATGAAGAAAAATTGAAATCGTACAGTTAGTTTCCGAGTTATAACGACTTAAATTATCAAGGAGTAAAATATCAATCGTCAGGTACGCCACTGTCTTACTGGCGCTAGCTTTCTTGTTAGCAGTGGTTAGAAACATTACTTTAGTTATTCAATCAATGAAAAAAAATTGAAATCGTACAGTTAGTTTCCGAGTTATAACGACCTAAATTATCAAGAGGTAAAAAATCAATCGTCAGGTACGCCACTGTCTTACAGCCGCTAGCTTTCTTGTTAGCAGTGGTTACAAACATTATTTTAGTAATTCAATCAACGAAAAAAAAATTGAAATCGTACAGTTAGTTTCCCAGTTATAAAGACTTAAAGTATCAAGGAGTAAAAAATCAATCGTCAGGTACGCCACTGTCTTACTGGCGCTAGCTTTCTTGTTAGAAGTGGTTATAAACATTATTTTAGTGATTAAATCAACAACAAAAAAAATCAAATCGTAAAGTTAGTTTCCGAGTTATAACGACTTAAATTATCAAGGAGCAAAAAATCAATCGTCAGGTACGCTACTGTCTTACTGGCGCTAGCTTTCTTGTTGGCAGTGGTTATAAACATTACTTTAGTCATTCCATCAACGAAAAAAAAATTGAAATCTTCCAGTTAGTTTCCGAGTTATAATGACTTAAATTATCAAGGAGTAAAAAATCAATCGTCAGGTACGCCACTGTCTTACTGGCGCTAGCTTTCTTGTTAGCAGTGGTTATAAACATTACTTTAGTGATTCAATCAAAGGAAAAAAATTGAAATCGTACAGTTAGTTTCCGAGTTATAACGACTTAAATTATCAAGGAGTAAAAAAGCAATCGTCAGGTACGCCACTGTCTTACTGGCGCTAGCTTTCTTGTTAGCAGTGGTTATAAACATTACTTTAGTCATTCCATCAATGAAAAAATAATTGAAATCGTACAGTTAGTTTCCGAGTTATAACGACTTAAATTATCAAGGAGTAAAAAATCAATCGTCAGGTACGCCACTGTCTTACTGGCGCTAGCTTTCTTGTTAGCAGTGGTTATAAACATTACTTTAGTTATTCTATCAACGAAAATAAAATTGAAATCGTACAGTTAGTTTCCGAGTTATAACGACTTAAATTATCAAGGAGTAAAAAGTCAATCGTCAGGTATGCCACTGTCTCACTAGCGCTAGCTTTCTTGTTGGCAGTGGTTATAAACATTAATTTAGTCATTCCATCAACGAAAAAAAAATTGAAATCGTACAGTTAGTTTCCGAGTTATAACGACTTAAATTATCAAGGAGTAAAAAATCAAGCGTCAGGTACGCCACTGTCTTACTGGCGCTAGCTTTCTTGTTGGCAGTGGTAATAAACATTACTTTAGTCATTCCATCACCGAAAAAGAAATTGAAATCGTACAGTTAGTTTCCGAGTTATAGCGACTTAAATTATCAAGGAGTAAATAAAAACTCAATCGTCAGGTACGCCACTGTCTTACTGGCGCTAGCTTTCTTGTTAGCAGTGGTTATAAACATTACTTTAGTCATTCCATCAACGAAAAAAAAATTGAAATCGTACAGTTAGTTTCCGAGTTATAACGACTTAAATTATCAAGGAGTAAAAAATCAACGTCAGGTACGCCACTGTCTTACTAGCGCTAGCTTTCTTGTTAGCAGTGGTTATAAACATTACTTTAGTCATTCTATCAACGAAAAAAAAAATTGAAATCGTACAGGTAGTTTCCGAGTTATAACGACTTAAATTATCAAGGAGTAAAAATTCAATCGTCAGGTACGCCACTGTCTTACTGGCGCTAGCTTTCTTATTAGCAGTGGTTATAAAAATTACTTTAGTGATTCAATCAACGAAAAAAAAATTGAAATCGTACAGTTGGTTTCCGAGTTATAACGACTTAAATTATCAAGGAGTAAAAAATCAATCGTCAGGTACGCTACTGTCTTACTGGCGCTAGCTTTCTTGTTAGCAGTGGTTATAAACATTACTTTAGTGATTTAATCAATGAAAAAAAAAATGAAATCTTACAGTTAGTTTCCGAGTTATAACGACTTAAATTATCAAGGAGTAAAAAATCAATTGTCAGGTACGCCACTGTCTTACTGGCGCTAGCTTTCTTGTTAGCAGTGGTTATAAACATTACTTTAGTCATTCTATCAACGAAAAAAATTGAAAAATTGAAATCGTATTGTTAGTTTCCGAGTTATAACGACTTAAATTATCAAGGAGTAAAAAATCAATCGTCAGGTACGCCACTGTCTTACTAGCGCTAGCTTTCTTGTTGGCAGTGGTTATAAACAATACTTTAGTCATTCTATCAACGAAAAAAAAATTGAAATCGTACAGTTAGTTTCCAAGTTATAACGACTTAAATTATCAAGGAGTAAAAAAATCAATCGTCAGGTACGCCACTGTCTTACTGGCGCTAGCTTTCTTGTTAGCTGTGGTTATAAACATTACTTTAGTGATTCTATCAATGAAAAAAAAATTGAAATCGTACAGTTAGTTTCCGAGTTATAACGACTTAAATTATCAAGGAGTAAAAAATCAATCGTCAGGTACGCCACTGTCTTATTGGCGCTAGCTTTCTTGTTGGCAGTGGTTATAAACATTACTCTCGTCATTCAATCAACGAAAAAAAAAATGAAATCGTACAGTTAGTTTCCGAGTTATAACGACCTAAATTATCAAGGAGTAAAAAATCAATCGTCAGGTACGCCACTGTCTTGCTGGCGCTAGCTCTCTTGTTAGCAGTGTTAATAAACATCATTTTAGGTGTTCCAACGACGAAAGAAAAATTAAAATCGTACCGTTAGTTTCCGAGTTATGACGATTTAAATTAGCAAGGAGTGAAAACACAATTTTTAGTTACGCTACTGTTTTCCATGCATCATATTTCGAATAGCTGATGTCTATGAACATAAATAAGGTAGTTAGAAGGCCGATATATTTTTGAAAGCAGTATTTTAAATGCCAGACATAATTTTGTTTTGAAATTCAGCAAGTAAATGGTAATACGCACACAGGATGTGAAAGCTCTCGTATCAAAATTTGGATGTGAATATTTTTTTTCCTGATTTTTTTGAGACAATTTTTTTTTCATATTCTGCTGGCGCCAGCTCTAAGCAAGCTTTTCCACCTGATTTGATTAAAAAATTCTCATTTCGGGGGGCTGGGGTTAAAAATGTTTTACCATTTTTTAAGGTTGTGGGGGTAGCGCTAGCTTTTAAATTGGTGGCGCTAGCTGGCGCTAGCTCTGAGGAATCCGAATAGTGTAAAAAATCTTAAAAAATCCAAACTCGGGGGGCTAGCATCAACCTAGCCCCCCGAAAGTTCAAACCCCCGTAACTTTCTTGTCGTAATGGCGCTAGCTCTAATTTTTGTGGCGCTAGCTGGCGCTAGCTAAGGCCCGTCTAGCGCAATAGTTTTTTTCAAAAAAATCAAACTTCGGGGGGCTAAGTTGACTGAGCCGTATCTTAATTACAATTTGATGCCGGGGCTAACTAACAATACTCGGGCTTCCTGCTCTCTTTCGCTCTTCTGTTCTGTATGATACATACATACATACATGTATAAATTTCGATTCGCGATTCGTATCTGGTTTTGTGTGTCCCAGTTCAGTTCGGTAAGGAGCGCGGGGGTGGATAACTTCCCGATAAGAGACGCGTAAAGTGGGATGTGATCACTATCCCCCGGTTACTTTGCCAAGAAAGTTCCGCAAACAAATCCTCCGGTGGATATAATTAGTGTATCAGTAGGTGAAGGCCCCAATTACCCACATAATTTTGGAAGTACCTGAAGCCATACACATAAACCGTGATTGATGAGACGGAGGACTGTAATTGTCCAGTCGTTTATCAACGATACTGTCCCGGAGTTTGTGAGTGGGTTTGTGATTTATTTGAATTTCTTTATACAAGAATAAAAAACAATCACAAGATTTCAATAAATTAAGCAGAGTATAAGCGTATAATATTTTTCTGAATGCAGTTCTAAATCAATTTTTTCCAGAATGCAATTCCAAAAAGTATTAAAATAATTCAAAATTCGAAAAAAAAGGACAGAAAGATTGGTAATCCGAATTATCGTTAAATTGGTCATTTGAATGATAAATCAATTGGTCATTTGATAGATCTTTTGAAGGCTAATATAACTCAAATTTCATTAAACACTGGTTTTTGCTAAAAGAACATTCTTTTGACACTTTAACATTTCAGGTGTATTTCCTAAATAAACTTCCCCTCACCAATGTAAAGAATTGGAAACATTTTACTTAAGAATTTATAAAATAGGTGAAGCGAAATGTGACTATCCTTCATAAGTCCCCAGAGTTGGGAACTTTGCATTAAAAAAATACGGTTAGTTAAATGCTTGTACAAGTTTGCAAGCTTTTTATTAATCTTGATTATGTTTGAAAGCGTAATTTGATTGGAATCACTTGACCCGAAAAACAAAGCGATACTTTCTGGAATGAGACAGTAACGTAAAGATCGAGATGTTTATAATATTTTATACATAGTGTTGGAAATAATTGGAATTTTTATTAAACTGACAATCAAACGATTGCCCGAATAATTTCGCAAGAGATTATTGCTCAAGAGATTACTCAAATAATCGCGTTAATGATCGCTCGAATGGCTGCTGAAATGATTGCTCGTATGTTCACTTAAATGACAATTTACATAATAATCTACCGCAATAAATTATTTACAATAAAAAAATAAATTATTTAATTGATTAGATGAACATCTGAAATAATAAATTAATAAGTTTGTAAGATTTAAATTTATTTTTGAACACTGCAACATGTTATGCTAGACAGTGGCTTCATCAGGCAGATGCATAATTAATTATTCATCTGCCTTATGAAGTCACTGTCTGGTGAAACATGTTGCAATGTTGTCAACAATAAAGTGAAAGAAAATAAATATAAGGCTTAAAAGTTTAATCAAACCCAATTTGAGTATGAAATTTCCATTTAAACAATCATTCGAGCGATCCCTCGAGTAATTATTCGAGATATCTTTCGAGCAATAAAATTTCCGTTTTAGGATCGTCCGGATGAGCATAATCGAATTATTCGATTATAATAAGATATTATAATAATTGCTCGAGAGATCTCTTAAATAACTGTTAAAAAGAAAACTCAAAATTTTGCTCGAATTACTCGAGAGATCTCTTAGATGACTGCTCGAGAGATAACTCAAAAGATTCCTCGAATGATTGCTCGAGAGTTTGCTCCAGAGATTGCTCGAATGATTGCTAGATAGATCTCTTGAATGATTGCTCGAAAGATCACTCAAATTAGTAGAAACAATTCGAGTGATCTCTTGAGCAATTTTTCGAACAATCTATCGAGCAATGTTACAAACGATCGCTTCAGTGATCAATACAGTGATTTCTCTAGCAATATTTTGAATAATCTCTCGAGAAATCATGCGCGCTCGCGGTCATTCGTTTACCAATTTATTTCGCATCTCATCAATCCATTATTGATATCATTCGATTACGCCCATTACTATATTCAATGTTATTTTAGACTTAGTCGATGTTTAATCATATTCCGCAGATTACGAGAAGACGCCATTATTTACTAGCCGAAATCTATCCGGGGTTAATAACGGGGATCATCCCCGAGATTTTTTGCTTGTTCCTTTACATTGCGCTCGTTAACTTGCTGTATAATCCGCGTTTCACGTGCACGTTTATAAAGTAGTTTGCGAAAACTCGCTGCGCAGTTTTCGAAGTGGATGTACACTTTAGGAATTAAATACGGCATGAATGACGAAAGACGAGCACAAAAGTATATATGCATTTTATTAAGGAAGAAATATAATTAGGATTAACTTAGGTTTAGGTGTGTAATATTTTTTAAGATAAAATTATGATAATTTGAATACTACAAAATACTTAATTTGGAATGTTATGTTATTTCTTTGGTAAACTAATAAAAATCACTTGGATTGTTTTAATAGTGTTATTAAGCTTGCTTACTAAGTAGAAAAACAAAACTTAAAGTTTATTAAACCGTAAATAGACCTATATTAACATACGCAGCAAAGAAGATGACACACGCAAAATGATGAACTAAAACTCCAAATACTGGAAAGAAGACTATTAAGAAGAATACTAGGACCAATACAAATTGAAGAAAATCTTAGGAGGCGACGAACAAACGAGGAAATAGTGGATGCACTTGGAGGTGAGGATGTACGAAGCACAATTAAAGGTGCACTAATAAAATGGTTAGGACATGTGTGGAGATCTGGAGCAGAAAGTACCGTGAGAACCATAATGGAATGGCAACTAAACAACAGAGGAGGAAGAGGAAGACCAAGAAACACATGAAGACAAAGTGAAGGAGGATTTCAGAAAGCTAGGAATAAACAACTGGCAGGAAAAGGCACAAGATAAATACACTTGGAGGGAGATAGCAAGAAGAACAAAGAATAGGACGACATAAACAAACGAAAAACATATAGTACAGCGGGGACTAATCCACCCCAACAAATGAATTGAAAGGGCTTCAAACGGAAGCGGGGAAACTCCACTGAGGA
Organism: Philonthus cognatus; assembly: GCA_932526585.2. Lineage (NCBI taxonomy): Eukaryota > Metazoa > Arthropoda > Insecta > Coleoptera > Staphylinidae > Philonthus > Philonthus cognatus. Next base: position 144,676 of record CAKOBO020000027.1, on the reverse strand, counting down.
GTGTAGTGCCATAAATATATATATATATATATATATATATATATATATATATATATATATATATATATATATATACAAGGTAGCCAGAAAAGGTGTGATACTCTTCAGGTAGTGTGATTCGTTGATTAATTTTGGATAAAAAATCTAAATAAAAAATATTGTATTCTTTCTCGTAACATCTCACGAGGTCGTTAAAATATTAAACGTATCTCTGGAAATTAGTGTTATTTTCTATTATTTTGGAAAAAATCAATAGAACTTACAATCAATTACACATTTGTAAAATTTAAATGACATAGGTGATAAATAAATTGGAAACTTTAACAAATTAATAACTTCTTCAGAAGCTTTTTTTTAATAAAAATAGACCTGGTAACTATGTATTTTCATATGTAACCTTATTAAATTTCACTTGACTTTGACATATACTTGTCATAATTTATTTGTGTAAGTTTGTATAAGTTCATCATACTTTTTGAAGATGTACACATTCAACGAGTATGCAGATATGTACATGATATTTGGATTCTGCAATGGTAATGCAACTAGTGCCAAAGAAGATATCCAAATCGCCAACAGCCCTGCGTAAATACGTTTAGAAAATTAGACCAAAGGCTACGTACTTTTGGGTCGTTCGTTTATAATAACATAGATGGAGGGAGACCTAGGGAACGTCGCAATGTTCACCTAGATGAACAGATTTTGAATGCAGTTCAAGAAGATCCCAATATTAGTACGAGACAAATAGCTCAACAGTTAAATGTCCCCAGTAAAACAACAATCTATGCAGTATTGAAAGAAAATCGAATGCGTCCACTTCATGCAAGAAAAGTTCAACCACTGTATGAAAATAATAACGAGCGTATACATATGTTTTGTGACAGGATTTTAGATCAAATTCGGGAAGAACCAAATATTTATTTAAAATTCTTTGGAGTGATGAATGTACATTCACTAGAGATGGGGTATTTAATTGTCATAATTATCACTTTTGGGCAGAAGAAAATCCTCGGGCGGTTAGAGAAATGGGACATCATAGGAAATTTTCAGTTAACGTCTGGCTTGGTATTCTAAATTTACATGTAATTGGGTAATATATATATATATATATATATATATATATATATATATATTATAAATATGTATAAACGTAGATTTTCGCGGGCGTAACATGTTTCACTGATTCTTCGGGTTTGGTCCCGCGTATATTCTTGGCTCTGGTCCATTGTATTTTTAATTCGAAGTTTCGATGACGTCGCAGTTATCATCGTCAGGAATAACTAATAAAATTCCATTGCTCTAGCAACCACTTGTTTGATTTCTACGTACTACTTGATGCGTGAATTTCTTGTTTGGCTTCGTGTTACTCTTCTGTCTTAATCAAAGAGATGATGCTAAAAGACTACCACCAATTTGGAAAACTTGTATAAATTCTGGTCAAAATATACTGCCTTTCAAAAAAATCAGAACACCCAAGTATTTATTGCACGATTTTAATAAAATTTAGACAATTTGATCATGTAAACGAACTGTATCGATGATCAAAAAATCAACTTGAAAAACAAAAAAACAAATGAATAAAAATTAATAACGTGATGGGCCTCCATGATTTCCCAAACACTCATTAACACGTCGAGGCATGCTAGAAATCAGGCTGTCAATATCGACTTGGGGTATTTCATTCCAAACTTCGATAAATTTGACCTCTAAGTTCCATTACAGTGTTAGCGGGGTGCTGTAAGTTACTTATTCTAACACCTATCATATCCCAAACATGTTCTATTGTCGATAGATCTGGAGAACGAGATGACCAAGGTAACAAATTGATTTCGGCACTATCAAAAAAACTGTCTTGTAATTGCCGCTGTGTGAGGTCGAGCATTATCTTGTTGAAAAATGGGGTTCTGAAAGCCATTTACATAGGGCACTAACACTGGCCGTAAAATGTTGTCAATATACCGAATCACGTTAAGACTTGCTTCTAAAAAAACTAAAGGAGACCGACTACCATATGCTATCGCCCCCCAAACCATAACTCCCTGTGTAAGAGCCGTATGTCTTTCAACAGCAAATTGTAAAATTCTGCGTTCACCGTGTTACGGTTCATTTTCGCCATTCGGAATCGGAGCTTTATTTAAATAATTTGGGTCACTAATGGTAAACAATAGCAAATTCAGCTTCGTTGTTGGGAAGAATTTGTCGCTCTCCGAAGGTATTGCTGCTTCATTGAGGTTCACATCGGTATCGTCGGTTAGTCCTTATCGAGTTCATTTTTCTTATTATTAGTATGCCCTACAAGATAAGAGGCCTGATTAGATTTATACGGTGAAGTACTTTGGAAGTGATTAATTTTGTTTGTGGTATTAATTTGAGGTTAGGACATTGTTTTCCTTCAACTTGACGCGACACTTAGCCAAACGGTGAACAAACCTACCTTAATTAATTCACTTAACTACAAGAAGATCCCGTATAAGTGCAGTTCAGCCAGAGAAACAATTCCGGCATTTATTTTTCACATCACACGTTTGTTTACTTTCACCAGCTGTCAATAAGGAATCATAGAGAATAACTTAGCGATTTACGATCGAGATTATTAAACTAGTGTATTTTTGCTTGTTTGTAGTTTAAGTGTTCAGGCGATTACCTAAAGGGTCTCTTTAGTCCGCAATGTCCGTCTTTAAGCTAGGAAACGCAGTAATTAACACCGAACTAATAGTTCTCGTCTTAGACACGCCATCTGTGATCTAACAACAGAACCTACTACATATTAGGTAATACGCGATGATGACTCAAGATAACCTATGGAGAACGTACTGACATTGTGCTGTAATAAGGGCGCGTAAAACTTTTGAAATTTTCATTTTTGATTTTTATTCTGTTTGATTTTCGAACCATACCGAATGTTGGCCATGGTGATTTTCGATTGAGGAGTCGTGACGTAGGGGACGGTCTTGTCGGATAGTCGATATGCGGTTTTCTTCCTTTTTCGCTTTGACCGTGAAAGAGTTCACGTCGGAATCGGAACTTCTGGACTTATTAATTTAAAATAATATTTAATTACGTTATCACCATTGAGTGTTCCTCTAGTGAGGGAGTATTAAATTAAATATATATATATATTCCAATGTGGGAATGTTTTGAGTAGTTTTTGGTGGAGTTGTGTTAAGTTCCACATGTCGATTTTTCTTTTTTTTCGGAGAATACTTAAAAGTCCAGTAGTTCGCTCAGTGAGACCGCACAACAACCTAGGTGAGTTTGCAAAGCTCGTTCACTCTTATTCTCACGATGCTAATGAGTGGGGAATTTATGTAGGTCTTTTCCGTCCTGGCCGACTGTGTTGCGTCCCGGCCGACTGTTTTCCGTCCCTGCCGACCGTGTTCCGTTCCGGCGGACTGTTTTCCGTTCCGGCGGACTGTTTTCAGTTCCGGCCGACTGTCTTCCGTTCCGGCTTCGGGCTGGTTGGTTTCCGTGTCGGATTATGGTTTCCGGTTTGCTGGCTTCCGTTCCTGTTTGCTGTGTTCCGTTTTGGTGTGCTGTGTTCCTGTTCTACGTTCTGGTCCGACTTCCGTGCTGAGTACCAGCTCAATTCACGTACTCCCGTAATGTGGTGAACCGAGGAGGAAGAGAAAGAGATATAAGGTTGGAGGAATCTTAATTTGTTTTTTTTAAACCGAAAGTCTATAGATTCAATTTTTATTTTTTTTATTATTCTTTTCTCAATTTATCACATATTAACTTAAATTCAATTAAATATCGTATATACAGGGTGAATAAGATATACATATATAGAAAAGCGCATTTTTTTTTGTTTTTTTTTTGTTTAAAAGGAAACAACATCAATTCTTAAATAGAGAAGTGTATGTTTAGTTGTGATGATTACCTAGATTCTAAATCATTTGATGCGATTTTGGTTCCTTTCAAATAAACAATTATTTTTTTGTATGCCGAATTATTTGGGGGTTTTGTAATTGGAATAACGTTATACCAAGGTACCCGTTTACGAAGATCAATACATATACTTGTCATCAGTATTTTGCGCCCTAATATAAGATATGCCGAACTTAATACACATAATTTTTTCCTTTGTCTATTACATAATGTTCTCTTAATTTTTTTCTTATTATGAATAAATACCATAAATTCCATATTTTGATTTTGCCCCTAATTCGTTTGTTATTTTCTCCACAAAAGGTTCATAGATACTTATTACCATTTCGTACTTATCTGCTAACTAACCATGTGGCGCCCCTTTAGTATTGTTTAAGTTAATTAAACCCCCCCTACTCTACTGACTTTAGCTAGGCCAGATAAGGGACGAAGTAGTGGTAATTGGAGTTGGGAAGCGAATGATTATGGTAAGTGTTTGGAAGTAAATTCGGGGTGTAGCAACCGCGTCGACGTCTCACTCTTCTGCGACCATCATGAGCCCTTAATCAGAAGCGAGACTCATCGCTGAAGATAATGTTATTCCATTCATGGGTCCAATGTTTTCTTTCCCTGCACCAATCAAGTCTTGCTCTGCGATGCTGCGGAGTAAGAGGTAGACACAATTGTGGACGGTAGGATCTTATACCAAAACTGCGGATTCTTCTGTAAACAGTAGCCATGGATACTCTTTGGCCATTTAGAGCCAACCAGTCATTTCCCAATGCCCGCGACGTTGTAAATCTGTCCCTTAAAGTTGTAAGACGAAGAGCTCGATCTTCACGCTCAGTGGTGCTTCTTGAACGTCCTGATCCAAGTCTACGTCGATTCTCTCCAGCTTCGGACCATCTAGACCAGCAGCGTACGATCACCGATACACTACGGCCTACCCTTTCAGCAATAGCACGAACCGATAAACCCCCTTCTCGCATTGAAATAATGCGACCCCTTTCAAATTCACTTAGATGATGATATTGTGCACGCCGACGAACACGGGGCATCTTTTTATGTTTTAGAAACTGAAACGTCAAACTACTCAGAAGCTACTTGGATATTAGAAGCAATTACATTAAAAAATCAGCAGCTCTTCATAATGGTGAAATCAAGGAAAAATTCCATTAAATAGTAACTAAAACAATTGATTTTTTGATCATCGATGCAGTTCATTTACATGATTAAATTCTGTAAATTTAATTAAAATCGTCCAATAAATACTTTGTGTTCTGATTTTTTTGAAAGGCAGTATATACTGAAAATATGCAACGAATATTTTGAATGAGTAATATACATTTTAATTGAAGGTTTATAAAATTTAATTAATCACAATTACTATTTACAATTTTTTCACGTATTTTAATTGTAAAATATTTAATTACGTTAACATTTGGTGAATAAAACAAATCGATAAATAGCGTAAAAGAATTTCGCAATTTCTATGCATCGAATGCGTTCGTATGTGATTTTTTTTTGTATTTGCGTAACTGAATTATTTAATCAATATTAAAAGCGGGATTTTGTAAATTCTATCCACGTTCAATTATTTCTAATAGCCGACAATGCGACCTCGTTTCGAATTGTGTTTTAATAAATTCCTTTAATATATAAAATAATTGTTAAATTATAAATATAAATAAATGAAAATATTTATGGAAATGTTTAACATGTAAACGGGAATACATGAGGTTATTGGCAATAATCATGTTTGTTTATTTATTGTGCTCTTTTTTAATATGTTTAATCTGGTTTGTATGGCTCTATGGTCCTATTATATGTATTTTAACTATATTTTATTATAATTCAAACGTGTTTTAAAGTGTTAAAGTGTCTATTTGTCATTACGAGTGTCATGCATCGTCTCATTATTTTATTATTGTTGTTGTTTATTATTTTTAGATTTAGTCTACTGTAGAAATGATTCATTATTGTCAATGCTAAATGTACTTGCACTTATATATATTATATCCTGACTTGCGTAAACAAATATTGTAGCACAAATAATTTTTTTTATTTTTATACATAGTGTTTTTAAATTGATGCAAGAGATTTTAAAGCGTGATTTTTCAAATCATTAAGGGAGGTCTTTTATATAATATTTTGTTCAAAAGTTACAGACTTCTAAAGTTATGTACGTAGAACCATAGCAACATGTAATTTGACTGTCAACAATCAACATGTAATTTGAATGTCAACAATTTAATAGTCAAAACTTCAAGAATTAATTTTATTATTTCTGTTTTGCTGTGAAATAATGAGCGACTCCGAATCTCTGCCTTCGGATATCGAAGAATCGGCCACGCAGGTAGTTTCAATGTTATTGCCGGAAAAATCAAAAATTAAATATGAGCAAGCTTATGAACGTTTGCGGAAATGGTGCGATCAGAAGAAAATAAAAAATTAAGCAAATGAAAAGGTGCTTCTAGTATATTTTGAAAATATTTAGAAACGCTATAAACCTTCAAGCCTATGGGCATATTACTCGATGATACGTGCTATGATATCCATAAAGAAAAATGTAGATATCAGTAAATTTATTCAATTGGTCTCATTTCTGAAAAGGCAGACAGAAGGTTATAAACCGAAGAAATGGAACATTTTAACAAAACAACATATAACTCGATTTTTACAAGAAGCTGATGATGAAAAGTGGCTACTAACAAAGGTAAATAAGAACAAGGCATGACATTTTATATTAAGATATTTTTTCAGGTAGTTTTGATCTTTGGAATTGGTGGAGCCTGTAGAAAGGAAGAACTCACTTATATGCAAGTGACCAACGTTAGGAACGAAGGGCAGGTCTTCTGCGTCACAATACCAAAAACAAAGACCAAAATATCGCGAGACTTTGTTATAACATCTGGAGGCATTGATAGGATCAATTTCGTACACATTATAAAAAATACATGGCACTGCGTCCACATAATGCCGTAGAGAGGTTTTTTGTTGGTTACAGGAATGGCAAATGTATAATACAGCCCGTAGGCATTAACACGATTGGTAGCATGCCGTAAAATATTGCTTCTTTTTTAAAACTACCAAATGCTAACGAGTACACCGGTCACTGTTTCAGAAGATCGTCAACCTCACTGTTGGCAAACTCAGGGGCGGACCTGCTACCAATAAAAAGGCGCGGGGGTTGGAAGAGCAATACAGTAGCCGAAGGGTACATAGAAACTTCGGTTGAGAATAAGAAACGTATCGCAACAAATATTCTTGGAGAAAAGAATGTACTTGTAGAAGTTTCAACCAGTAACCGCAGTAGTTTGGAAATTTCTAAAACAGAAATGTCTTCAGGAATATACTTAAAAAAATGTAAACATGTTATTATTAATGTTCATAAGTAATTGATTAATAAATTTGGTGGTTAGTTGGTATTAAAAAATGAGTGTGTTTTTGATTTCATTACCTAACTAGTTAGGTAATGAGTTTCACTACGTAACTCAAATGATTGTCAAATTCGTCACTTATTCAAGCAGTCGTAGATAAAATATTATATTTATACTGTACTTCTGATATTACCCTTCTATTGAACTTTCAGAATCTGTTGAGTTATTAATAAATAAGTAATAAATTATAGTTTAATTTAATATTTAAATTATAATGTATGTATTACGTGCGTTTTGAACATAATATATAATATATAATTGGTTATTCACGAACACGAATGCGATTTCTTGATTCTGAAAATATTGATTTGAACACGTTGCAGCTTCATATATGATAAAATCAAATATGCATGTGATGTCTGATATGGCCCAATATTAATAATTCTCTTACTACTTATTCATATTTATTCACTGAAATGATTATATGTATACACAAATGGCATTTTTTACATTCAAGTGTATAAAACGCTGGTTTAAAGGAAACTTTAAAATATACTTCTTAACATAAAAAAAATTAACATAAAAAAAAATGAGTTTGTTAATACTTTGCAGAATATTTTCAAAATATAAAAACGAATAAAAATTAATATCAACTTTCCGCCAATAAAATTTGAGTTAAAAGGGTGTCAAAGTAAATCACTGAACTTTACAATATTTATAGTATCGTATGTTTAATAAAATAAAACCTCTAGAGTGCCATCGAATTTATTGTAGCTTAGCAACTCTGAAATTGTACATTATAATTATTATGTCTGACGTTTTATATGATACAGGAATTGTCATGTTGCCAACGTGTAGCCAACTTAAATTAAAAAAAGGTTAATTCATGGCACTCTAGAGGTTTTTTTTTTTATTTACAAACGATATATCAATATGTTACTTTAGTTGTCAGTTGTAGTGTTTGAAGTAGCATTTTGCATTTTGAGAAGCCGGACAATTTAAATTTGCCTGCACGCCTCGCATCGGTATCACTGGCATCCAGTATTCATTGTTTATGTATTTAATGACTAAACCCCTAAAACAAAAATATTGTGATGTACTGATAAAATACAGGTAAACCGGTTCTGATTCATAAATTTACCGAATTACCCCTCAATGAAATACTGGGTAAATTTATAAACTCTATAATATTTTTATTTTCATAGTACCTACATAGTTAGTAGTCAGTCTAACCGCTAATTATTTCAGAAAACAGGAAGTGAGCATCGCATCCATCGGGATTATTCATAGGTGCGCAAAATGGGGGTTGAATGGATAAGGAGCCCTTGTTTCTCCCGGGCCAAGAGGACAATGGAATCATTGTACATGTTACACACACACACACACACGCACACGCGTGTAAATCACTTGTGTGTGTGTGTGTGTGTGTGTGTGTGTGTGTGTGTGTGTGTGTGTGTGTGTGTGTGTGTGTGTGTGTGTGTGTGTGTGTGTGTGTGTGTGTGTGTGTGTGTGTGTGTGTGTGTGTGTGTGTGTGTGTGTGTGTGAGTGTGTGTGTGTGTGTGTGTGTGTGTGTGTGTGTGTGTGTGTGTGTGTGTGTGTGTGTGTGTGTGTGTGTGTGTGTGTGTGTGTGTGTGTGTGTGTGTGTGTGTGTGTGTGTGTGTGTGTGTGTGTGTGTGTGTGTGTGTGTGTGTGTGTGTGTGTGTGTGTGTGTGTGTGTGTGTGTGTGTGTGTGTGTGTGTGTGTGTGTGTGTGTGTGTGTGTGTGTGTGTGTGTGTGTGTGTGTGTGTGTGTGTGTGTGTGTGTGTGTGTGTGTGTGTGTGTGTGTGTGTGTGTGTGTGTGTGTGTGTGTGTGTGTGTGTGTGTGTGTGTGTGTGTGTGTGTGTGTGTGTGTGTGTGTGTGTGTGTGTGTGTGTGTGTGTGTGTGTGTGTGTGTGTGTGTGTGTGTGTGTGTGTGTGTGTGTGTGTGTGTGTGTGTGTGTGTGTGTGTGTGTGTGTGTGTGTGTGTGTGTGTGTGTGTGTGTGTGTGTGTGTGTGTGTGTGTGTGTGTGTGTGTGTGTGTGTGTGTGTGTGTGTGTGTGTGTGTGTGTGTGTGTGTGTGTGTGTGTGTGTGTGTGTGTGTGTGTGTGTGTGTGTGTGTGTGTGTGTGTGTGTGTGTGTGTGTGTGTGTGTGTGTGTGTGTGTGTGTGTGTGTGTGTGTGTGTGTGTGTGTGTGTGTGTGTGTGTGTGTGTGTGTGTGTGTGTGTGTGTGTGTGTGTGTGTGTGTGTGTGTGTGTGTGTGTGTGTGTGTGTGTGTGTGTGTGTGTGTGTGTGTGTGTGTGTGTGTGTGTGTGTGTGTGTGTGTGTGTGTGTGTGTGTGTGTGTGTGTGTGTGTGTGTGTGTGTGTGTGTGTGTGTGTGTGTGTGTGTGTGTGTGTGTGTGTGTGTGTGTGTGTGTGTGTGTGTGTGTGTGTGTGTGTGTGTGTGTGTGTGTGTGTGTGTGTGTGTGTGTGTGTGTGTGTGTGTGTGTGTGTGTGTGTGTGTGTGTGTGTGTGTGTGTGTGTGTGTGTGTGTGTGTGTGTGTGTGTGTGTGTGTGTGTGTGTGTGTGTGTGTGTGTGTGTGTGTGTGTGTGTGTGTGTGTGTGTGTGTGTGTGTGTGTGTGTGTGTGTGTGTGTGTGTGTGTGTGTGTGTGTGTGTGTGTGTGTGTGTGTGTGTGTGTGTGTGTGTGTGTGTGTGTGTGTGTGTGTGTGTGTGTGTGTGTGTGTGTGTGTGTGTGTGTGTGTGTGTGTGTGTGTGTGTGTGTGTGTGTGTGTGTGTGTGTGTGTGTGTGTGTGTGTGTGTGTGTGTGTGTGTGTGTGTGTGTGTGTGTGTGTGTGTGTGTGTGTGTGTGTGTGTGTGTGTGTGTGTGTGTGTGTGTGTGTGTGTGTGTGTGTGTGTGTGTGTGTGTGTGTGTGTGTGTGTGTGTGTGTGTGTGTGTGTGTGTGTGTGTGTGTGTGTGTGTGTGTGTGTGTGTGTGTGTGTGTGTGTGTGTGTGTGTGTGTGTGTGTGTGTGTGTGTGTGTGTGTGTGTGTGTGTGTGTGTGTGTGTGTGTGTGTGTGTGTGTGTGTGTGTGTGTGTGTGTGTGTGTGTGTGTGTGTGTGTGTGTGTGTGTGTGTGTGTGTGTGTGTGTGTGTGTGTGTGTGTGTGTGTGTGTGTGTGTGTGTGTGTGTGTGTGTGTGTGTGTGTGTGTGTGTGTGTGTGTGTGTGTGTGTGTGTGTGTGTGTGTGTGTGTGTGTGTGTGTGTGTGTGTGTGTGTGTGTGTGTGTGTGTGTGTGTGTGTGTGTGTGTGTGTGTGTGTGTGTGTGTGTGTGTGTGTGTGTGTGTGTGTGTGTGTGTGTGTGTGTGTGTGTGTGTGTGTGTGTGTGTGTGTGTGTGTGTGTGTGTGTGTGTGTGTGTGTGTGTGTGGTGTGTGTGTGTGTGTGTGTGTGTGTGTGTGTGTGTGTGTGTGTGTGTGTGTGTGTGTGTGTGTGTGTGTGTGTGTGTGTGTGTGTGTGTGTGTGTGTGTGTGTGTGTGTGTGTGTGTGTGTGTGTGTGTGTGTGTGTGTGTGTGTGTGTGTGTGTGTGTGTGTGTGTGTGTGTGTGTGTGTGTGTGTGTGTGTGTGTGTGTGTGTGTGTGTGTGTGTGTGTGTGTGTGTGTGTGTGTGTGTGTGTGTGTGTGTGTGTGTGTGTGTGTGTGTGTGTGTGTGTGTGTGTGTGTGTGTGTGTGTGTGTGTGTGTGTGTGTGTGTGTGTGTGTGTGTGTGTGTGTGTGTGTGTGTGTGTGTGTGTGTGTGTGTGTGTGTGTGTGTGTGTGTGTGTGTGTGTGTGTGTGTGTGTGTGTGTGTGTGTGTGTGTGTGTGTGTGTGTGTGTGTGTGTGTGTGTGTGTGTGTGTGTGTGTGTGTGTGTGTGTGTGTGTGTGTGTGTGTGTGTGTGTGTGTGTGTGTGTGTGTGTGTGTGTGTGTGTGTGTGTGTGTGTGTGTGTGTGTGTGTGTGTGTGTGTGTGTGTGTGTGTGTGTGTGTGTGTGTGTGTGTGTGTGTGTGTGTGTGTGTGTGTGTGTGTGTGTGTGTGTGTGTGTGTGTGTGTGTGTGTGTGTGTGTGTGTGTGTGTGTGTGTGTGTGTGTGTGTGTGTGTGTGTGTGTGTGTGTGTGTGTGTGTGTGTGTGTGTGTGTGTGTGTGTGTGTGTGTGTGTGTGTGTGTGTGTGTGTGTGTGTGTGTGTGTGTGTGTGTGTGTGTGTGTGTGTGTGTGTGTGTGTGTGTGTGTGTGTGTGTGTGTGTGTGTGTGTGTGTGTGTGTGTGTGTGTGTGTGTGTGTGTGTGTGTGTGTGTGTGTGTGTGTGTGTGTGTGTGTGTGTGTGTGTGTGTGTGTGTGTGTGTGTGTGTGTGTGTGTGTGTGTGTGTGTGTGTGTGTGTGTGTGTGTGTGTGTGTGTGTGTGTGTGTGTGTGTGTGTGTGTGTGTGTGTGTGTGTGTGTGTGTGTGTGTGTGTGTGTGTGTGTGTGTGTGTGTGTGTGTGTGTGTGTGTGTGTGTGTGTGTGTGTGTGTGTGTGTGTGTGTGTGTGTGTGTGTGTGTGTGTGTGTGTGTGTGTGTGTGTGTGTGTGTGTGTGTGTGTGTGTGTGTGTGTGTGTGTGTGTGTGTGTGTGTGTGTGTGTGTGTGTGTGTGTGTGTGTGTGTGTGTGTGTGTGTGTGTGTGTGTGTGTGTGTGTGTGTGTGTGTGTGTGTGTGTGTGTGTGTGTGTGTGTGTGTGTGTGTGTGTGTGTGTGTGTGTGTGTGTGTGTGTGTGTGTGTGTGTGTGTGTGTGTGTGTGTGTGTGTGTGTGTGTGTGTGTGTGTGTGTGTGTGTGTGTGTGTGTGTGTGTGTGTGTGTGTGTGTGTGTGTGTGTGTGTGTGTGTGTGTGTGTGTGTGTGTGTGTGTGTGTGTGTGTGTGTGTGTGTGTGTGTGTGTGTGTGTGTGTGTGTGTGTGTGTGTGTGTGTGTGTGTGTGTGTGTGTGTGTGTGTGTGTGTGTGTGTGTGTGTGTGTGTGTGTGTGTGTGTGTGTGTGTGTGTGTGTGTGTGTGTGTGTGTGTGTGTGTGTGTGTGTGTGTGTGTGTGTGTGCAGTATAAATATAATATTTTATCTACGACTGCTTCAATAAGTGACGAATTTGACAATCATTTGAGTTACGTAATGAAACTCATTACCTAACTAGTTAGGTAATGAAATCAAAAACACACTCACTTTTTAATACCAACTAACCACCAAATTTATTAATCAATTACTTATGAACATTAATAATAACATGTTTACATTTTTTTAAGTATATTCCTGAAGACATTTCTGTTTTAGAAATTTCCAAACTACTGCGGTTACTAGTTGAAACTTCTACAAGTACATTCTTTTCTCCAAGAATATTTGTTGCGATACGTTTCTTATTCTCAACCGAAGTTTCTATGTACCCTTCGGCTACTGTATTGCTCTTCCAACCCCCGCGCCTTTTTATTGGTAGCAGGTCCGCCCCTGAGTTTGCCAACAGTGAGGTTGACAATCTTCTGAAACAGTGACCGGTGTACTCGTTAGCATTTGGTAGTTTTAAAAAAGAAGCAATATTTTACGGCATGCTACCAATCGTGTTAATGCGTACGGGCTGTATTATACATTTGCCATTCCTGTAACCAACAAAAAACCTCTCTACGGCATTATGTGGACGCAGTGCCATGTATTTTTTATAATGTCTACGAAATTGATCCCATCAATGCCTCCAGATGTTATAACAAAGTCTCGCGATATTTTGGTCTTTGTTTTTGGTATTGTGACGCAGAAGACCTGCCCTTCGTTCCTAACGTTGGTCACTTGCATATAAGTGAGTTCTTCCTTTCTACAGGTTCCACCAATTCCAAAGATCAAAACTACCTGAAAATATATCTTAATATAAAATGTCATGCCTTGTTCTTATTTACCTTTGTTAGTAGCCACTTTTCATCATCAGCTTCTTGTAAAAATCGAGTTATATGTTGTTTTGTTAAAATGTTCGATTTCTTCGGTTTATAACCTTCTGTCTGCCTTTTCAGAAATGAGATCAATTGAATAAATTTACTGATATCTACATTTTTCTTTATGGATATCATAGCACGTATCATCGAGTAATATGCCCATAGGCTTGAAGGTTTATAGCGTTTCTAAATATTTTCAAAATATACTAGAAGCACCTTTTCATTTGCTTCATTTTTTTATTTTCTTCTGATTGCACCATTTCCGCAAACGTTCATAAGCTTGCTCATATTTAATTTTTGATTTTTCCGGCAATAACATTGAAACTACCTGCGTGGCCGATTCTTCGATATCCGAAGGCAGAGATTCGGAGTCGCTTATTATTTCACAGCAAAACAGAAATTAGAAAATTAATTCTTGAAGTTTTGACTATTAAATTGTTGACATTCAAATTACATGTTGATTGTTGACAGTCAAATTACATGTTGCTATGGTTCTACGTACATAACTTTAGAAGTCTGTAACTTTTGAACAAAATATTATATAAAAGACCTCCCTTAATGATTTGAAAAATCACGCTTTAAAATCTCTTGCATCAATTTAAAAACACTATGTATAAAAATAAAAAAATAAACGTGTTAATGAGTGTTTGGGAAATCGTGGAGGCCCAACACGTTATTAATTTTTATTCATTTGTTTTTTTGTTTTTCAAGTTGATTTTTTGATCATCGATACAGTTCGTTTACATGATCAAATTGTCTAAATTTTATTAAAATCGTGCAATAAATACTTGGTGTTCTGATTTTTTTGAAAGGCAGTATATTTTGACCAGAATTTATACAAGTTTTCCAAATTGGTGGTAGTCTTTTAGCATCATCTCTTTGATTAAGACAGAAGAGTAACACGAAGCCAAACAAGAAATTCACGCATCAAGTAGTACGTAGAAATCAAACAAGTGGTTGCTAGAGCAATGGAATTTTATTAGTTATTCCTGACGATGATAACTGCGACGTCATCGAAACTTCGAATTAAAAATACAATGGACCAGAGCCAAGAATATACGCGGGACCAAACCCGAAGAATCAGTGAAACATGTTACGCCCGCGAAAATCTACGTTTATACATATTTATAATATATATATATATATATATATATATATATATATATATATATATATATATATATATATATATTACCCAATTACATGTAAATTTAGAATACCAAGCCAGACGTTAACTGAAAATTTCCTTTGATGTCCCATTTCTCTAACCACCCGAGGATTTTCTTCTGCCCAAAAGTGATAATTATGACAATTAAATACCCCATCTCTAGTGAATGTACATTCATCACTCCAAAGAATTTTAAATAAATATTTGGTTCTTCCCGAATTTGATCTAAAATCCTGTCACAAAACATATGTCTACGCTCGTTATCATTTTCATACAGTGGTTGAACTTTTCTTGCATGAAATGGACGCATTCGATTTTCTTTCAATACTGCATGGATTGTTGTTTTACTGGGGACATTTAACTGTTGAGCTATTTGTCTCGTACTAATATTGGGATCTTCTTGAACTGCATTCAATATCTGTTCATCTAGGTGAACATTGCGACGTTCCCTAGGTCTCCCTCCATCTATGTTATTATAAACGAACGACCCAAAAGTACGTAGCCTTTGGTCTAATTTTCTAAACGTATTTACGCAGGGCTGTTGGCGATTTGGATATCTTCTTTGGCACTAGTTGCATTACCATTGCAGAATCATCTTCAAAAAGTATGATGAACTTATACAAACTTACACAAATAAATTATGACAAGTATATGTCAAAGTCAAGTGAAATTTAATAAGGTTACATATGAAAATACATAGTTGCCAGGTCTATTTTTATTAAAAAAATGCTTCTGAAGAAGTTATTAATTTGTTAAAGTTTCTAATTTATTTATCACCTATGTCATTTAAATTTTACAAATGTGTAATTGATTGTAAGTTCTATTGATTTTTTCCAAAATAATAGAAAATAACACTAATTTCCAGAGATACGTTTAATATTTTAACGACCTCGTGAGATGTTACGAGAAAGAATACAATATTTTTTTATTTAGATTTTTTATCCAAAATTAATCAACGAATCACACTACCTGAAGAGTATCACACGTTTTCTGGCTACCTTGTATATATATATATATATATATATATATATATATATATATATATATTTATATATATATATATATATATTTATATATATATATATATATATATATTTATATATATATATATATTTATATATATATATATATATATATATATATATATATATATATATATTATGGCACTACACTCCTCAGTGGAGTTTCCCCGCTTCCTTTTGAAGCCCTTTCAATTCATTTGTTGGGGTGGATTAGTCCCCTATATGTTTTTCGTTTGTTTATGTCGTCCTATTCTTTGTTCTTCTTGCTATCTCCCTCCAAGTGTATCTATCTTGTGCCTTTTCCTGCCAGTTGTTTATTCCTAGCTTTCTGAAATCCTCCTTCACTTTGTCTTCATGTGTTTCTTGGTCTTCCTCTTCCTCCTCTGTTGTTTAGTTGCCATTCCATTATGGTTCTCACGGTACTTTCTGCTCCAGATCTCCACACATGTCCTAATCATTTTATTAGTGCACCTTTAATTGTGCTTAGTACATCCTCACCTCCAAGTGCATCCACTATTTCCTCGTTTGTTCGTCGCCTCCTAAGATTTTCTTCAATTTGTATTGGTCCTAGTATTCTTCTTAATAGTCTTCTTTCCAGTATTTGAAGTTTTAGTTCATCTTTTTGCGTGTGTCATCTTCTTTGCTGCGTATGTTAATATAGGTCTAATTACGGTTTAATAAACTTTAAGTTTTGTTTTTCTACTTAGTAAGCAAGCTTAATAACACTATTAAAACAATCCAAGTGATTTTTATTAGTTTACCAAAGAAATAACATAACATTCCAAATTAAGTATTTTGTAGTATTCAAATTATCATAATTTTATCTTAAAAAATATTACACACCTAAACCTAAGTTAATCCTAATTATATTTCTTCCTTAATAAAATGCATATATACTTTTGTGCTCGTCTTTCGTCATTCATGCCGTATTTAATTCCTAAAGTGTACATCCACTTCGAAAACTGCGCAGCGAGTTTTCGCAAACTACTTTATAAACGTGCACGTGAAACGCGGATTATACAGCAAGTTAACGAGCGCAAAGTAAAGGAACAAGCAAAAAATCTCGGGGATGATCCCCGTTATTAACCCCGGATAGATTTCGGCTAGTAAATAATGGCGTCTTCTCGTAATCTGCGGAATATGATTAAACATCGACTAAGTCTAAAATAACATTGAATATAGTAATGGGCGTAATCGAATGATATCAATAATGGATTGATGAGATTCGAAATAAATTGGTAAACGAATGACCGCGAGCGCGCATGATTTCTCGAGAGATTATTCAAAATATTGCTAGAGAAATCACTGTATTGATCACTGAAGCGATCGTTTGTAACATTGCTCGATAGATTGTTCGAAAAATTGCTCAAGAGATCACTCGAATTGTTTCTACTAATTTGAGTGATCTTTCGAGCAATCATTCAAGAGATCTATCTAGCAATCATTCGAGCAATCTCTGGAGCAAACTCTCGAGCAATCATTCGAGGAATCTTTTGAGTTATCTCTCGAGCAGTCATCTAAGAGATCTCTCGAGTAATTCGAGCAAAATTTTGAGTTTTCTTTTTAACAGTTATTTAAGAGATCTCTCGAGCAATTATTATAATATCTTATTATAATCGAATAATTCGATTATGCTCATCCGGACGATCCTAAAACGGAAATTTTATTGCTCGAAAGATATCTCGAATAATTACTCGAGGGATCGCTCGAATGATTGTTTAAATGGAAATTTCATACTCAAATTGGGTTTGTTTAAACTTTTAAGCCTTATATTTATTTTCTTTCACTTTATTGTTGACAACATTGCAACATGTTTCACCAGACAGTGACTTCATAAGGCAGATGAATAATTAATTATGCATCTGCCTGATTATGCATCTGCCTGATGAAGCATAACATGTTGCAGTGTTCAAAAATAAATTTAAATCTTACAAACTTATTAATTTATTATTTCAGATGTTCATCTAATCAATTAAATAATTTATTTTTTTATTGTAAATAATTTATTGCGGTAGATTATTATGTAAATTGTCATTTAAGTGAACATACGAGCAATCATTTCAGCAACCATTCGAGCGATCATTAACGCGATTATTTGAGTAATCTCTTGAGCAATAATCTCTTGCGAAATTATTCGGGCAATCGTTTGATTGTCAGTTTAATAAAAATTCCAATTATTTCCAACACTATGTATAAAATATTATAAACATCTCGATCTTTACGTTACTGTCTCATTCCAGAAAGTATCGCTTTGTTTTTTGGGTCAAGTGATTCCAATCAAATTACGCTTTCAAACATAATCAAGATTAATAAAAAGCTTGCAAACTTGTACAAGCATTTAACTAACCGTATTTTTTTAATGCAAAGTTCCCAACTCTGGGGACTTAAGAAGGATAGTCACATTTCGCTTCACCTATTTTATAAATTCTTAAGTAAAATGTTTCCAATTCTTTACATTGGTGAGGGGAAGTTTATTTAGGAAATACACCTGAAATGTTAAAGTGTCAAAAGAATGTTCTTTTAGCAAAAACCAGTGTTTAATGAAATTTGAGTTATATTAGCCTTCAAAAGATCTATCAAATGACCAATTGATTTATCATTCAAATGACCAATTTAACGATAATTCGGATTACCAATCTTTCTGTCCTTTTTTTTCGAATTTTGAATTATTTTAATACTTTTTGGAATTGCATTCTGGAAAAAATTGATTTAGAACTGCATTCAGAAAAATATTATACGCTTATACTCTGCTTAATTTATTGAAATCTTGTGATTGTTTTTTATTCTTGTATAAAGAAATTCAAATAAATCACAAACCCACTCACAAACTCCGGGACAGTATCGTTGATAAACGACTGGACAATTACAGTCCTCCGTCTCATCAATCACGGTTTATGTGTATGGCTTCAGGTACTTTCAAAATTATGTGGGTAATTGGGGCCTTCACCTACTGATACACTAATTATATCCACCGGAGGATTTGTTTGCGGAACTTTCTTGGCAAAGTAACCGGGGGATAGTGATCACGTCCCACTTTACGCGTCTCTTATCGGGAAGTTATCCACCCCCGCGCTCCTTACCGAACTGAACTGGGACACACAAAACCAGATACGAATCGCGAATCGTAATTTATACATGTATGTATGTATGTATGTATCATACAGAACAGAAGAGCGAAAGAGAGCAGGAAGCCCGAGTATTGTTAGTTAGCCCCGGCATCAAATTTTAATTAAGATACTGCGCGCTGTTATTATCCCGCTCTTTTTGAAATTGAACAGGGTGGCTAATGGATGGGAGGGAGGGTGTAACATATATGAAAGCGCCACGGACTTCTATGTATATTTGAACCTCACTTGAAATCAGTGTTTTATACGCGTGGCGCATGAAGTAAAAGTTCAATTTGAAGCTTTAAACGAGTGTTTTCCACTCCCAGACTAAGCATAAAGTAAAATTTCGAGTTTAGAAAACCCCCGTGTACATTTTCTAGGCTTTTCTAAACTCGAAATTTTACATCATGCGCCACGCGTATAATACACTGATTTCAAGTGAGGTTCAAATATACATAGAGTTCACAATATTTTAGTGTTTTGTACCGGTGGCGCATGAAGTAAAATTTCGAGTTTAGAAAAGCCCAGAAAATTTTTCACGGGGCTTTTCTAAACTCGAAATTTTACTTTATGCTTAGTCTGGGAGTGGAAAGCACCCGTTTAAAGATTCGAATTGAACTCTTTTAAAAACAACGAATGTCAGAAAATGTATAGCTCTATTCCCTGTATATTGATCAAGTAGTAATTTAGTTTTCATCATTGTCACGGTACTATTAAAAATTATTACAATAAATAAGTTATTCATTCATGCTCATTGTTTATTTTTTTAGGGCATAGGTAAAGTATTGTACGTTTCTCGAGTGGTATGGCTCGTTACGTAATATACTATTATTTGACGTTTCTGAGATTCAACGAATCGTATAACCCAATCTTAGATATGTACTTTGTTTTTGAAAGCAACCGAGATGCCGACAGTTTATAGACACTCGTTATTTAGAAAGACATTTCATAATAGGAACAGATTTGATATTTGAATATTGATTACATAGGAACCATTTAAATTTTAAATATTCGAATTATTCGAATATTCTAATACTTATTTAAATTTAAAATTTAGTATTTTAAATATTTATATTTAAAATTTAGTATTTGAAATATTTATATTTGAAAATTCCAATATTTGAATTATTCCTATTCTAATCTCAGCCTTAGTTTGCACTTCTACATTAAATTCTTGCACAAATAAAGTGTAAACTAATCGATTTCGACTTTTACTTAAAATATTTGCTTGATATTAACGCAAGTGCACTTCTCGTAACTACCGTATTTACAGCCGAGTTCTTGTGATTACACGAACTGCACTAAATATTTATTTAGCGCATTTAGTGCAGCGACACATGTGCTTCGAAATCGCCAGGAGACGAACAAAGAGGCAATTCTGGCGAAATGTGTACAAATTGGATTAACAATATCATAATCTGTTTAATGCCCTCCTCTTCTCCCATCGCCCTTTTAAGAATTATCGGTGCCTTCATGGCAAATATGCAGCAGTGAACATATCCTCTAATTATTCCAACAAGTGATGAATTATTAATGCGGTCGACGTTCGGAATGTCCGGCAAACGATGTTTTTCATTTTCAATAATTTAACCGCCTCTGACAAACGGATTGTAGCGGTTGGTTTTGAGCGACCTAGAATTCCTGCGACCTTTACGTATGTCCGAATGTTAATTAATGACGTTGCACTGATTAGGTTTGAATATTAATAGTATCCTGATCATAAGTTGAATGTGAAATTTGTAATTGTTTTACAAAAATGATGATAATGATAGTAACATTAGAAGCAAAAGAATCGAAAACTTTTCTCAGATTTCTATTTTGAGAAGATTTAATTTTAACTTTATGCTTAATGAAAGAAAAAAACACTTGTTATAAGTTTCTAATTGAATACTTATAAAAAACACGAACACCTAACCGTTGCACAGTATCATCCCATGGGTACTTAAATTATAGAAAATAATTACCATATTTTCCCACATATAGAGTTTGTAAAAGAGTCATTAAGTTTTTATATTTTTTATTGATCTTATCTTGATCTTCAAAATTGAAAATCTTCCTGATTTTTCAGTGCAAATATGAGTTACATAAAAAATGAACTAAATTCATTTAAATTTCATCACAGCAATAGAAATTAATAACAACTTAAATATTGTGATATCATTTTGAACTTGGTCCATTTTTTTGTATGTAAACAGAAATTAGTATTATTATACAGAGAGTTTTATGTGACACCGAACATTTTCTTAACGATAATATTTCTCTTAAGTATACATATGCATTTCTTTGTACATTTTCCGACGGTCGGTTTATTAAGAGAATTCAATTAAAACTATACGAGTGTTTTCGGCTCCCAGGCTAATTATGAAGTAAAATTTCAGGCTTTTCTAAGCTCAAAATTTTACTTCATGCGCCACCGGTACAAAACACTGACATATTACGAAGCTTAAAACACACCACGAAACTTTACATTAAATCAGTGTTTTGTACCGGTGGCGCATAAAGTAAAATTTCGAGTTTAGAAAAGCCTGAAAATTTGGTTTGGCCGCTCCGCGCTTCGCGCTACGCGACCAAACCAAATTTTCAGGCTTTTCTAAACTCGAAATTTTACTTCATGCTTAGCCTGGGAGTGGAAAACACTTGTTTAAAGCTTAAAATTGAATTCTCTTAGTAAACCGAGCGTCGGAAAATGTACAACGTATGCATATGTATACTTATAAGAAATATTCTCGTTATGTAAGTGTTACATAAGATCGACTTAAGATAAGTGCTTATTGGTATTCAATATTGCTCCTTATAATTAAATATATTATTATATAATCAATATGTTTTTAGGGTTTAAACAAGATCGACTTGAGATAAGTGTTTATTATCAGTCTGGATTTCCCTGTCTGCATCCAGTTTGTATATTTGCGGTAAATGCGGAGGTAATCCTGTTGTTACTTAACGAGTTGATCTTTGATTGCAGTTGTTAATCAGATTATAGCACCTCTAACGCAAACAGGCCCTGTCTGCACTAGATATTGCCAATGTTGTAATATTCAAGTAATCTTAAATTAAACTTACGAATCATGTAATGTTATTGCAAGCTCTGTGTAGATATATAATATTTTATTTCTACAACCACTTTTAATTCTGATTTAAACTGAATCAAAGCAGAATAAATTCTAATTGAAATTCATACTCTCTTTGATTGAAATGTACACACTGACTTTACACACATCGCTTCACCCTTATTTAAACAAGATTATCAATGTTTTCTCAATAAATTTCCTCCACGTTAACACACATGAAGTTAAACTCGTTCCCACCAATACAACATCAAACAGCATTAACCAACCCTCCTTTGAATACACCCGAAAAAAGGGAAAGTCACGCAGTTTCCACTCCCCTGCAAATCCAGCAATTAGTATTAATAAGTCCATCGTGTAATCCGAAATAATTACACGCCCCCAGCAGGAAATCACTTAGCGAGGCTCCCTGCTCTTCGATGTATAGAGATATATATGGGATCGTTTGATTTAATCCCGAATCCCTTCCATAAAGTGGCGTGTTCGCGTGTTCTGGGGATTACGATGATATCCCCTCGCGCTTCTTATTTTTTCCGGTGTTCCTTTTTTCTCTCTCGGAGAGGTGCAAATATCGCCCGGTTAAATCGTGCGAATAAAGGAGTTCTTCGTTCGGGCGCCCTTATCGGCCCAAAACGCGAAAAAATAACTGTGTATTCCGGGGGGTAACTATAAGTGTTATCATAATTCGTTTTGTCTTATCTGCGGAGACTACATTCCTTTTAATGTTATCTTATTTTCGCGTGTGGAATTGTGAAGGCTATTTTTATTTGACAAAGTTTAATGCAGACATAAGTGCGGTGTTCTTTTTCACTGCTGTTCTATTTCTAAAGCAAACACGAAATGACCTTGGTTTTCCTAGGATTCTCAAGAACTAGGGATTGTAATAATGGTAAACCTGTTTATAGATTAGCTGTAAGTCGTAACAAATTCTCTCCAACATTTACTGATTTTTGTTTTTAAAGGTCGAAGAGCCTTTAAAAACAAAAATCAGTAAATGTTGGAAAGAATTTGTTACGAATTACAGCTAATCTAATCTATAAACCGGTTTACCGGTATTTAGATTTTTTTAAATTCTATAATCAAGTATTGATACGGTAAAATATCGCAGTGAAAATAATCGATATTCAAATTATCGATAATTTTCGATACCACATATTTAGGAATCAATATTTACAATTATTTAATGCTGTAAATTATTTTTTAAGGCCTCCACCTGAGATTGATGATATTGCCAAGAATAGTTTAATGACGGTTACGAAATTATCAATATTCACCTTTTACAAAATAATAATTATTATTTTGTAAAAGGTAAATAAATATTGATAATTTTCGCAAATATTTCAGTGTTTTGTACGCGTGGCGCATGAAGTAAAATTTCAAGTTTAGAAAAGCCCCGTGAAAATTTGTCTCAGGTCGTTGCGCGACCCTCGACAAATTTTCTACGAGGGGCTTTTCTAAACTCGAAATTTTACTTCTTGCTTAGTCTGGGAGTGAAAAACAATCGTTCTAATAATAATAATAATAATAATATGTATTACCCAACAGAACGTCCCAATTACAGAGTAATATTACAAAAGTCAAAATTCTTAAAATAATAAAATAATATATATGAACAAAACTAAATTACTAAAATTAATATCACGTGATACAAGTTCATGTTCTATTTAATATATTATATTTTGAAATTAAAATAATAAAATATTGACAAAATAACAGAGAAATAACAGAGAAATAACAGAGAAATAACAGCAATAACGATATTTCCATATTTTCTTAAATTTTACAATTTTTGTCGATTTATAAAACTTTAATGAGATTTTTGATACTTTGTGATATTTGTCGATTTAATAATAATAATAATAATAATACCAACTGTATTGCCCAACAGTATATACCAATAACAGGACAACAAAAAATAATCAAAAATCAATAAAAATCATAATAAAATAAAGCAAAAGCTAATTAGTAATGATAAATTTGAACAACATTAGGAACAAAAAAATACAAAAATAATAATATCAATGACGCAACAGAATCAACCTATAACTTACAAGTTCCATTTCAAGATTAAATTATGTAATATACAACCATAGTACAATCATAATAACATAAACCCGGCACACTGCAGGGGCGCCTATACAAATATGTCATCAAATAATTTATTCGCATTTTTAGAACATTTTATGAAATTGAAAATGTCATTAAAATTTTATAAATCGACAAAAATTGAAAAGTTTACGAAAATCTCGAATTATCGAAAACCTTCCTGAACAATTTACAAATTAATGAAAATCTCAAAATATTAAGATTTTCATGAGATTTTTGATACTTAGTGATATTTGCTCGCCAATTTAGGAAAACTTTATGAAATTGAAGATGTCAAATATTTTCATAAAATGTTTATGAGATTTTCAAAATTTCGGGTTTTTCGGTATTTGAAGATTTTCGTCGATTCATAAAATTTTCATAAGGTTTTCTTACGATTTTGCTTGATTCTTCATGATTTTTCATCATTTTTTAAAATCTTCACAATTTTCAGATTTCCATAAATTTTCGATATTTCGAGATTTACCAAAATGTTCGTTAATTTTCAAATTCTCGACGTTTTTCATAAAATCTCAATATTTTCGTCATGTTGATTGATGATTTCAATTTTAAATTGAAAAAGTCATATTTTTTTTCGTTTTTATCAAGTTTCATTTGTTTTCTTAATATTTATCATTTTTCAACTTGTCCTAATATTACTATTTTTTGTCTACAAAACAGAAACAAACAAAATAAGATATTGACAATTGTTGAACGAATGTCTTCCACTCCCAGACCAAGCATGAAGTTAAATTTCGAGTTGAGAACAGCCCCAAGAATTTAGATTTTGACGCGCAGCGTCCAAATCCAAATTCGGGCTTTTCTCAACTCGAAATTTTACTTCATGCGCCACGCGTGTAAAACACTGACTTCAAGTTAAATTCAAATTTTAACATCTTAACAGTTTTCGTGAATTTTCTGAATTCCCACTAAACTTTTAAATGTTAAGATTTTTCTCGATTTATAAAATTTAACATGTTTGAGATTTTCAATATTTTGAAAATTTTTCAAGATTTTTGAACATCTTAGATTTTCCCATTTTTTATTTAATTGTTTGTAAACAAATATGTATAATATTTCACTATTTAATTTGAATATAAAAACATGCTTAAAACGTTTTTTCTTTTTTGCAAACGTGAGATATTGAAATAGAAATGCAAGTAACATTTTATCTATATGTGTATTATGTATTATTTTTATTAATGTATTTTGCATAGATATCTATTAAAGATGTACAAATTAATGTGTACAATATTAGAAGAGCAAATTTGCTCTCCTAATATTGTACACATCAATTTGCACATGCTCAATAGATATCTATGCAAAAAATATTAATAAAAAAATACATAATACACGTATGCAGAAAATGTTACTTGAATTTCTATTTCAGGATCTCATGTTTGCAAAAATATAAATTATATTAGTATTTTTTTTTTCTGTGTGTTGTATATGTATATTAGCACGTCATTCCTGCATGAAATTTTCATCAATAAAATCCTCCTACGTGTATAACATGTGACATGTCTGGTGTATCGCACAAATTCGCAAATGGAATAAAACGTATCAATCAATACATCCCCGTTGCTCTCTTATTACCCATGCAACCTTCGTCCTATGATTGATGAACCTTCGTCCTATGATTGATGAACGCTGACCCTAATTATACCGACGTTTATCAGTAATGAAGGGGAAATCCGAAATAATTTGTTTACCATTTAATAAATCAATAGCTTCAATAACACAAATAACTTGTTGTGTGTTTGGGTTAAATTGATTAACTTAATGTTATTTTTTGTATATTAATATTAAAGTCGAATTGGGCTGATGAAATTAATCTTTTGCTGGACATTTATAAAATTAATTCGAATTTGTCTTGTATTGCCCACAGCAGCTTGTTTAAGAATAAAATAATTTCATTTCTTCGCCTGAAAAAGCCACAGTGCAGTGTGGCGAAACAATTATACGAGGTCTGGCTAATATTTAACAATACTGCGCGCGCAGAAAGCGTCCTAGAGGGGTGGGGGCAAACAAATGCAGCGTGTTTACTATTCCATTATCAAAACACGTTTTTGTCGCTGTAGTAGTATTTGTTCTGTAAAAGTTAAAAACGAACGTGTTTTGTTCTCGTGTCGATAACAATGTGTGACGAAAAACACAAGCAACGGATCAATGTGAAATTTCTCGTTAAATTAAAAAAAAAAAAACTTCGACTGAGTGCTATAAGTTGTTGAAATAGGCCTATGGTGAGAATTCTCTACCTCGTGCGCGTGTTTTTGAGTGGTATAAACGGTTTTCTGAAGGCCGAGAGAGCACCAACGATGACCAACGTCCAGATCGACCTGTCTCTGTTTCAACGCCGCAAACAGTGACCAAAATCAATGAAAGTGTGCGCGGAGATCGTCGTATGAGCATTCAGATTATTGCTGAGACTGTAAACGCCGATAAAGAAACTGTCAGAAAAATTGTACATGACGAATTGAACATCTGAAAGTCTGTGCGAAGTTGGTCCCAAAAAATGTGACCCCTGACCAAATGTTCGTCGGTCAACAGATCTGCTCAGACGTTCTTAAGAGGTTAGATGAAGAGCCTGAATTGATAGAAAACTAATCACTTGCGATGAAACTTGGATATTCCAATACGATGTGGAAACTAAGTGGCAATACATGCATTGGAAAACTTCTGCATCGCCAAGAATGAAAAAAGCAAGGATGTCGAAATCAAAATTTAAAGCCATACAAATCGTTATTTCGACAACAACGGCATCGTGATGACTGAATGGGTTCGAGATGGTCAAACTGTAAACCAAACTTATAATTTGAAAGTTTTTGCGAGAGCGTGTTCGTAAGAAACGGTCGGAGTTGTGGAAAAACAAGTCGTGGATCTTGCACCACGACAACGGGCCTGCCCATAACGCACTGTCTGTGAAGCGTTATTTAGCCGCTAGAGGCACGACTTACCACCCTGTGACTTTTCCTCTTTCCGAAGATCAAGTCTGCCTTAAAAGGAACCCGGTTTGAGTCGATGAAAGGGGTAAAGCGAAAATCGGCGGAGCTCCTAAATGCTTTTACAAAAGAAGACTTTCAGCATTGCTTTGCCCAATGGAAAAAACGAATGGAACGGTGTGTGGTAAGAGAAGGGGGGAGTACATTGAAGGGAGCATTCGATTGTAGAATAATTTTGAAATAAAACTCTTCATAAACAGTCTCGTTATTTAATAGCCAGACCTCATATATGGTTTTGTACATTTGAAAGTGTTTTATTTATATAATAGTGAAATAATTTTCTGTTTAATTCCCATTTATCTTTTACTCACAAGCTTTCTATCTTGTTTAATATTACTTCGGAAATTAAATGTATCAATGAAACTCACATTTCAAAAGATATACAATTTCCTCGTGCAGTTTAGCGTATGTGTGTGGAAGGGGGTCATTCAAAATGGCATTAAAGTTGTATCTTCAGGGTCGTAGTGAATATTAAATTAACAAGCTAGTTACAAGTTAAACATTTTTCCAATTGCGCAGAGCATACAAACGGGAGTTTATTGCCGTCTAAAAATAAAGTTCACTGTTGGAAGTTTGTTTCCTCTACATATCATAAATGTTACACCTATTGCATTATTTTTTGTTTGTTTTGCAAAATAAAACTTTCTTTAACTTGGAATTACAGGAGTAATAACATAAACACAGATAGTGTCATTGTTTTTATTAAAGTAATCTTATTATTATTTAAAAGCAATAAAATCATTTCTATGAGTTCAAAAATTTATGGAAGTATGTTACGGGGTAGGGTGCTTCGCAGTTGGAATTTAAATAAAATCTTCGTTAAATAATTGAGGTGTTAAACGAAGACCCACATCGCAACTTCCGGCTAGCTATTTAGTCACTGAATAATAAAATTGTGCTTCCAGGGTAATCACTTCACTGATTCTAAGTTAAAAGGTAAATGAAAGGTTTGAAATTGAACTTTAAAAGTAAATGAAAACTTTAGTCAAAGAGTAACAAAATGTATTAACACGAATCAAATTAAACAACGAATATAAACTTACAAATGAAGATAGAAAAATAAACAAGCAAAAAAAAAACAAGAAATACAATTAAAAAAATAACTTACGTACTACCACTGGGTCGTAAAGAAATTTAGCGTAGTGACGATGCACGGTTCGAAGACTTTTTCGAAATGATGTTGACGGGTCAACAGACTTTTTGAAGTGATTTTAGCCCTTGAGACCGGCGGTATTTATTTGGTTTTTAGTCAACCCTCTTCCGTCTTCCCCTCTGGCGACCACCAACTTTCGTTGGCCGAAAGAAAAATGGCCAAAATAAATATTAAATATTAATATTTTGAAATACAAAATATGTCATTCTATGCGCGATATGATTCTGCGTCCGGGCATATATGACATATTTTGATTCGAGCTAAGAACGGGGTTTAATAGACGTTTAATTTAATTAAGCCGAAGGGGTTGACCGAATTTGCCTAAAAGTAATACCAACGATGTGGAATGATAAAGCGCATCGTTTGGTATACCTAGCAACAATATGCATAAACAATTACGCCTACCAACTCCAAAAAACATATAAACAATAGGGGTGTTATGCCTGGATTTAGAAAATGTATAATAATAAGGAAAATACTGAATAGAAGTTTAGGAAACTTCGTCCAATCATAACGGGGAGCATAGTAATTGTTTATAGATATTTGTTGCTATGTGGAACCTCGTCTAAAAACAAATTAGTAACAATTAAATATCATGACAGCTCGCGGTTTATATCCTTCTGGTTCGAACTAACAATATCGTGTTTGGTGTCGTTCGAATCGTCCTTTTCTCAGTTATCCGATGAGAGTTGTGACGTTCGCGTATGTATTCTACATACGCGAACCACGTAGGGGATGTTCCTATCCCTTGCATTCGGCGGTTTTATAACCCCTGACGTCATGCCCGATTCTTTTGTGCTTCGCACGTACGTTTCGCTCGCGCGATCGCAGGTAGCGGCGTCCCATCGCAGATGTGGCGAACTCAGGGATAACCGGGAAATCCGTATATATTTTGGACAACCCTGGAACTGGAAATAGCGGATGCCGTAGAGTTCTACCCATGGGTGGCCGAGAGGAGTTTTGAGCTGGGTTGAACTGTCTGATGTTCGAGGGCGCTATTTGACGAGATTCCACTAGGCAACCTATCTAACTTAAATAATATCAATGTATGGCGCGAACTTTACTCATTTGGAAAATAATAGAGAATGAAGCAATATTGTCTACTGAAAAACAGAATGAGGCGAATCGGGACCGTTGCACAGTGGTCGATTTTCAAATTTAGCCGAACCTTTCGCGAAAAATAAAGTATTTATAAAAACGAATATTTGTGTAAATATCATTAGTATAATGACCCATTGGTGCGCAGGTAAAAGCATAATCCCCTCAACCCTCTATCCTGGTAATTATCGGTACCCAAAGTACACCCTATTGAGACACCGATCATTAGTTGTTTGTACGCTCTCAAACGCATAAGTTTTATATATTTAGTTTTCAGTTGTGTGAAGTGAAATTTTTAAAACAACGATGGATATACATTCTACTGGTATGTATTTATCATTTGTGTTTATTTGTTTTTTTATATTTTTATGCAACAATAATAAATAATGACATAAATTACTCATACAATTTTTCATTGTAAATTAAAATTTCTTAAGTATGATAGAGAAAAAGTATATTCCGTACGCAGCGGTACGCATTGGGATTTTTTTCAGTTATAGAGCAACTATTTAACTTATCATATAAACAAACATTATATACAGCCACGTGCAACCATTCAAGTAATAATTTTTTTTCAGGCCGCGTAACCGTTCGCCGAAGCGCTCTCTTCAATGTTTGGCGTATGGAGCGCACGGTGGAAGAGAAAAACAGCGCCGTTCAAAAATATATTTTTGATTTAATGAACTTTAATGTTCAAGACCAAAATGAAAATATAAATATATTAAAAGATCAAATACGTTCTTTTACGTCATCTTTAAATTCTAAGTGGCAAAAAGTATTTAGAGTATGTTCCCGATTTGAAAATAATTATGCAGAGTGGCTAAACGAAACACAGACATTTTCTTTGACTGATACAATCGATGAACCTGTACCTGGACCATCTTCGAGAGGGCCGTACAAATCATTTAGTGATTTATCAAATTTTTCGACAAAAAGAAAAGTTAGGCCATTGATGGAACATTATTCCGAAGAGGAAATTGCGTTCGCCACTCAGGTTAATTTACGAGCATCTGGAAAGAGGGATAGTGCAGAAATAGTGAACGAGGTTACAACAAATTCACCAACAAGAGGTTCCAGTATTAAGCAGGCTTGGAAATCACCCCAACAAAAAGTTCAAAAATATACACCAGAAGAAGCCTTGGCGTTATATATCGACGGAAGATTTACAAAGCATTCCTATAAATTGATACAATCTGGAGCTAAGGTACGTAATGCAAATATTTACCCAAGCTATGATAGTATTTTGGAAGCAAAAAAAGCATGTTATCCCGCAGAAGTTAGTATATCATACACTGAAACTGCTGCAGAAGTTACTTTGCAAGCCTTGGTCGGCCATACTAGTCAAAGATTATTCATTTCTCTGGGAAATTTGAGTTCATTTGATGAAATTGGAAACGAGTTTAAAATTATGTACAAATGGGGCTGTGATGGTAGTTCAGGTCACTCATTATATAAGCAAAAATTCTCTAATGAGTCCGAAAGTGATGAATATATATTTTCTGCGTGCTTAGTGCCTCTTCAAATAATATCAATAAAAGATGATAATATTTTATGGCAAAATCCGAAACCATCCTCAACTAGATTTTGTAGACCAATTAAGATTATGTTTGAAAAGGAGTCTAAAGAAATTATAAAACTTGTGGTAAATGATATTGAAAATCAAATTGAAACCATTTTACCAACGAATGTAGAGTTAAACAATATACAAATTATAATTAATCATAGTTTTAAAATGACTATGATTAATGGCAAGACTTATAGCACAGTTACAGACACTTCAACTCAAACGTGTGCTATATGTGGAGCTACCCCTAAAATAATGAATCAATTAGAAAAAGTAAAAAATTTACCGAAAATTGAAAAATACTATGATTATGGTAATTCTTCTTTACATGCTTGGATTCGTTCATTAGAATGCATGCTGCATATAGCATATCGTCTCGATATCAAAAAATGGCAAGTTCGAGATATCAATGAAAAAAAAAACATTAGAAATTACAAAATTAAAAATTCAAAAGGAATTAAAATCTAAATTAGGATTATTAGTTGATGTGGTAAAACCTAATTTCGGAACAACAAATGATGGTAATACCGCAAGTCGTTTCTTTGAAGAATATAAGACAACATCAAAAATTACAGGGTTATACGAAAATTTTTTAAAAAGAATTAAAATAATTTTGCAAGTCATTTCTTGCGGAGAAGCTACAAATATAGAAGCGTTTCGGTTGTATTTGGATGAAACAGCAACAAAATATATCGAATTATATCCATGGTATTACATGCCCACCTCTTTGCATAAAATTTTAATTCATGGTGCGGATATAATTCAATCAGCAACATTGCCAATTGGGATGTTATCCGAACAGGCACTAGAAGCTCGCAATAAAGATTTAAGGAAATACCGAGAACATCACACTCGAAAATTTTCCCGCTTACAAACCATCACAGACCTATTTCATACATTGCTATATTCTTCTGATCCATATATTTCAACTATATCAAAAAGAAATCATATATCAAGATCTGCTAGAATTAAAACATTTGACGATGAGGCTGTTAAATTGGTACACATTTCAAATAATTTTAATTTATCAGATAATTCAAACTCCGACAATGATACTGAATAGTTTGGTGTAAATGTGTATTTGCATTATGTACCTAATATTCTGGTTTCAATTGAACATGTGTATATATATTTATGTGTATATAGTGTGTCCATGTATATGTATATATAATATATTTGTGTAAATAATGTTGTAAATATATAGTTTTCTAATAATAGAAACATTCTCTAATGCAATTAATTGGATTACCCTTAAACACAAAATAAAATAAAAAAAGATTTTGAACGGGGGGGTTACAAAACAATTTGTTTTTTGTTATTTTCATACAAGTCTACAAAATTCGCTAAGACGTTTTATATTTTCGCACAGAATTTCGGGGGGGGTTCAAACCCCCATATTCCCCACCCCCCTAGCTTCGGCCTTGTGTTTCTAGTATAAAATAAACATGTAATCTTTATAGGAACCATTCCAAGTAAAATAATCTCATATTTTGTTACAAAATTTTAAATTATTTTGAAATATGAGAGTGTTTTCTATATAAATCAGATGGGTGGGGGTTGTTTAAAACTTATTATTATTTTTTTTATTTTACGAAGAATGACTCATTATATTTGTTTAAAATATTTTAAAAAAAGATTTTTTTTACAAAAAAATATTTGATTAGGGGTTGGTAGTGGGGTGGAAAATGTGTCCATAACATAAATGACAATTAAATACTTAACTGAAAAAATATTTCTTTCTATTAGACAGAATTAAAAAAAACAAAACAAATAATAACGAAATGTTCAGTTAAATTTGAAAATCGACCACTGTGCATTGTTCCGAATATTAAAATATGTAACAAAATAACGCCCGTGGTTATGTTGCAGCTGAAATATAGCTGAATGAACAAGTTGACGACGCTTACGGAAAAGCGCCAGTAACAAGTAAATACTATTTATTTATGTATTTATCGAAGAATGTGAAACATAACTAAAAATAAAGATTTTGATTTTGATATGTAATAATATTATCAATTCTTACCTAACAGAAATAAAAACAATTAATAGTATTTTACGTAACAAGACTATGCAGCATTTTACATATGAGCGGACATGTTGCGCACGAGCCGCGCAGCGGCGAGTGCAGTATTCCGCGAGTATGTAATTGCCATACCACTCGAGAAACGTACGATACTTTACCTACGCCCTAACAAAATAAACAATGAGCATTAAAGAACTTATTTATTGTAATAATTTTTAATAGTACCATTACAATCATGAAAACTAAATTACTACTTCATCAATATACAGGGAATAAAGCTTTACATTTTCCTACATTTGTTGTTTTTTAAAACAGTTCAGTTTGAAGCTTTAAACTCGATTCCTAATAATAATAATGATAATTTTCTCTATACATTTTAGACGAAAATAATATTTGCACATGACCACGCTATGACCCATTACATGTTTTAATGCCAGATTAAGCAAATTTCTCGAGAACAACAAACTGTTAACACCATACCAATTCGGCTTTAGACCCGGCCTTTTAACGGAAAAGGCTATACTATCTGCAATAAAGGAAATCCACTTAGGTCTAGCCAATAAAAATATAATTCTAGAAATATTCGTAGATTTTAACAGAGCGTTCGACACTATCGATCATCACTTGCTGCTAGAAAAGATGGATCACATTGGTGTTAGAGGTATACCCAATGACATTATAAGGTCATAGTTAGAAAACAGATCCCAGCAGCAGTGGAGAACGATGGCGTCTGTTCTGAGAATTAGAGTGTAGGAGTGGGTACGCCGCAAGGTTCGTGCCTATCGCCTACTCTCCTGAATATATTCGTCAATGATTTAGCTGATAACACAGCGCATTTAGCTTTCCCTTTGTTATATGCCGATGATGTTAGCGCCATTATTGTGGCAAAAACCGAATTTGAAGCTATCGCTAAAGCTCAAGAGTATCTCAATAGTATAGAATCGTGGTCACATCAAAACAAACTGACTATTAATAAATATAAAACAGTGTTCATGCAATTCTGCGGGAGAAATAAATGTATTACTTCTTCCCCACTGCTAAAAATTGGCAAGTCTCAAAGAGTGTCTTGAACAATTTATTACGCACTCATTCAATCAGTCCTCTTATATAGACTCCTATTTTGGGGTTTAACCTGCGATGATATTTTCATTTTACAAAAAAAAATTATACGAGCAATGTGCAATAAGCATTTCAATGCCCCTTGTGGACAACTTTTTAAACATTTGCAGTTGATGACTCTTCCTTCCTTATACAATTTTAATCTAATTTATATACATTTGATTCACTACATACCCTAAAATCACGTCAAGATACTCATAATCATAACGTACGCAATAAAGAAGATCTTAATCTTAATTATGTCGGCAATAAATGCTATAATTAATTATTAAATAGATATAAGAAATTCAAAGATTAGCCAAATAGAAGAGTGTTTAAAAATCAACTAAACATATTATTAACAGAAAAATGCTTTTATTCCTTATCTGAATTCTTTAGTGCCCAATGATTGTATATTTTTTTTAACATGTAAATACTATGTTTTATTGTACCAATTACCTCTAATTATTACTGTTTTTATCTAATAATTTTATTTAATAGTTGACGAACCCATAATATGTATTAATGTTCTGTGGTAGTAAATTTGATTTGATATATGTTTATACATTTGTATATATCTAACTGAAGACGATAAATGAAACGTATACATTTTTTAATTTTGAACTGAAAATCTGAATAACTTCTTTTGCATATCTCGTTTTGTTTTCAACTGCACTGATTTTTTTTTACGAAAGTTTACTAACAGATTAACTCGAATCACTCAATTTTTGTTCATTAACGTAATCCATAGGCTACCAAGTGCACATTTTTAAATCCGATTATCTTAAAAACAAATTGATATTGGCAATAAAGTTATTTAGATTTTCTTTTTGAAATTAAAAAAATGAAATTGAAAAATGCATGTATTCTGTTATATGTCTATAATATTTAATGTATACAATAAATTTGATTTCTTGTATAACGATTTTTATTCAACATAATCCTTTTTCGGCTTTTTTTTACTTTATAATTAATTTACATCAATTTTCAGTTTCTTTTTTTTTAGGTACCGTATTTAAAAATTCCGCCTAAATATTAGTTTATAGGAATCTGTATTAAGGCGGCAAAATCTGTATTATATCAGTTTACGAGTGTACCCAACACAAGAGGTGGCTGTTTGCCGAAATAAAAAATGAAGATTTTCGTACATCAAAAAAGACCCTTAAGGGTCTTTTTTGATGTACGAAAATCGTCATTTTTTATTCCAGCCTTCCCAGAAAAGCTAGAGTTATGAAAAAAATCATACATAATCTTAACACCATTTTAGGACCTGTGTGCATCGCTTATGATGCTATTATCGTTTTTCTGAAAAAAAATCATGAAAATTGCAATAATTTTTAATCACGAAATAATCTTCAAAAATTCTAACGGATTTGCAAAACCGATGCTCACCGGACCTATTTTTGCCCCCTGAACATTTCTGTAAAGTTAGATTTTCGCGAAATGGCCTGGGAAGGCTCAAATAAAAATGTTCACTCGTTTTGCAATCTTTCGCATACCGTCACGCCACCTAGTGGCTGTATAGCAGAAATGGGGTATTTCTCAGTTCAGGGTGTCTTTAATAGATGGCGACCTTACGTGACAACAATTTGCGGGATTTCTTTGAAAAAGTCGTTATCTTAACGATTCTAAGCCACTGCTCGCAGATTTTTATGATCTGTTCTCGTGGCTTTTGAGATATTTTGCATTTTTTCTAATCTTTGCTTTCAAATTGCGGTTTTTACTGCAAACTTGTTTCGAAATTGCCATCTTAATAGCAATTCTGAGTTGTTTTCACAACTTTTATTATTTTAATATAGAATTTTTAACGTGTTTTTTTTTAGGGCCTACAATGTTCTGGTTCAAAGGGGGAGTGTGCAGTTCTGCACTGCACTTAGGCCTCATTATGCCCATTGTGCCACCTCCCGTAGATCACCCATCCTCAGTTTAGCCAGCCCACCTTATTTAGGTATTCTAGCATAGCTGAGGTGGGTAGATCTCTTATGTAGGCCATTGTAGGCCATCTATCACCCAATATGGATTCCCTGATTGACGATAGTGCCGGGCATTCACAAAGAAAATGCCATGCAGTCTCGTCTTCCATGCTGCAACCTCTAAACATTTCCATAAATATTTTCATTTATTTATATTTATAATTTAACAATTATTTTATATATTAAAGGAATTTATTAAAACACAATTCGAAACGAGGTCGCATTGTCGGCTTTTAGAAATAATTGAACGTGGATGGAATTTACAAAATCCGGCTTTTAATATTGATTAAATAATTCAATTACGCAAATACAAAAAAAATCACACACGAACGCATTCGATGCATAGAAATTGCGAAATTCTTTTACGATATTTATCGATTTGTTTTATTCACCAAATGTTAACGTAATTAAATATTTTACAATTAAAATACGTGAAAAAATTGTGAATAGTAATTGTGATTAATTAAATTTTATAAACCTTCAACTAAAATGTATATTACTCATTCCAAATAATCGTTGCATATTTTCAATATATACTGCCTTTCAAAAAAATCAGAACACAAAGTATTTATTGGACGATTTTAATGAAATTTACAGAATTTGATCATGTAAATGAACTGCATCGATGATCAAAAAATCAATTGTTTTAGTTACTATCTAATGGAATTTTTCCTTGATTTCACCATTATGAAGAGCTGCTGATTTTTTAATGTAATTGCTTCTAATATCCAAGTAGCCTCTGAGTAGTTTGACGTTTCAGTTTGTAAAACATATAAAGATGCCCCGTGTTCGTCGGCGTGCACAATATCATCATCTAAGTGAATTTGAAAGGGGTCGCATTATTTCAATGCGAGAAGGGGGTTTTCCGGTTCGTGCTATTGCTGAAAGGGTAGGCCATAGTGTATCGGTGATCGTACGCTGCTGGTCTAGATGGTCCGAAGCTGGAGAGAATCGACGTAGACTTGGATCAGGACGTCCAAGAAGCACCACTGAGCGTGAAGATCGAGCTCTTCGTCTTACAACTTTAAGGGACAGATTTACAACGTCGCGGGCATTGGGAAATTACTGGTTGGCTCTAAATGGCCAAAGAGTATCCATGGCTACTGTTTACAGAAGAATCCGCAGTTTTGGTATAAGATCCTACCGTCCACAATTTTGTCTACCTCTTACTCCGCAGCATCGCAGAGCAAGACTTGATTGGTTCAGGGAAAGATCACATTGGACCCATGAATGGAATAACATTATCTTCAGCGATGAGTCTCGGTTCTGTTTATGGGCTCATGATGGTCGCAGAAGAGTGAGACGTCGACGCGGTGAACGCAGAATTTTACAATTTGCTGTTGAAAGACATACGGCTTTTACACAGGGAGTTATGGTTTGGTGGGCGATAGCATATGGTAGTCGGTCTCCTCTAGTTTTTTTAGAAGCAAGTCTTAGCGCGATTTGGTATAATGACAACATTTTACGGCCAGTGTTAGTGCCCTATGTAAATAACTTGCAGAACCCCATTTTTCAGCAAGATAATGCTCGACCTCACACAGCGGCCATTACAAGACAGTTTTTTGATAGTGCCGAAATCAATTTGTTACCTTGGCCATCTCGTTCTCCAGATCTATCGCCAATAGAACATGTTTGGGATATGATAGGTGTTAGAATAAGTAACTTACAGCGCCCCGCTAACACTGTAATGGAACTTAGAGGTCAAATTATCGAAGTTTGGAATGAAATACCCCAAGTCGATATTGACAGCCTGATTTCTAGCATGCCTCGACGTGTTAATGTGTGTTTGCGAAATCGTGGAGGCCCAACACATTATTAATTTTTATTCATTTGTTTTTTTGTTATTCAACTTGATTTTTTGAACATCGATACAGTTCGTTTACATGATCAAATTGTGTAAATTTTATTAAAATCGTGCAATAAATACTTGGTGTTCTGATATTTTTTAAAGGCAGTATATAATTACTATATATTGAAAATATGCAATGATTATTTGGAATAAATAATATACACTTTAAACGGAGGTTTATGGAATAAAACAATTATTTTTTTGTAAATTAGATTGTTGGAATATTGTGCGCTTTGTCAAAACTATTATTTTGTTAATAAATATTTAGAATTTATTTATCATTTTCTATAAATTTTAAATTTGTAATCGATGAAAATTAATAATTAATTTATTTAACGATAAAACACTTTTTACTTTGTTTGTTAACAATAAGTGTTATACAAACAAAGTTTAAGGTGTTTTATTGTTAAATTAATATGTATAACAAAGTAGAAGCCTCCACAATACAAATAAAATTAATTTATTGTTTTTAGAATGTCTTCCATTCTTTAATTAATCATAAAGTAAATATTTATAATGTATAAATAATTAACACTGTTGTATCCTTTCTTCACACTTTATTTTCTAATGGTAAGATATATATTTCAATTGCTAAGCTCTCATTATCAATACTGACTGAGTGCATAGCACTTGAAATATATATCTAACCATTAGAAAATAAATTGTAAAGAAAGTATACAACAGTGTTAATTATTTATTGATTATACTCTTCACGAAACTCAAAAACATATATCGACCAATCTAAATTTTCAGGCTATTCTAAACTCGAAATATATATTTCATGAGCCAGTGATTTCAAACTAAGTTTACTAGTTCACAATATTTCAGTGCTTGCAGTGTTTAATTAGCATGCCGCATTAAGTACAATTTCGAGTTTAGAAAAACCTGAAAATTTTGTTTGGCCGCTCCGTGCTTCGCGCTACGCGCTAAACCAAATTTTCAGGTTTTTCTAAACTCGAAATTTTACTTCATGCTTAGTCTGGGAGTGGAATACCCTCGTTTTAAGCTTCAAATTGAACTCTAAAAAAAGCGTATGCATATGACGGTCACATTTCATCTTTTCATTTATTTTTAAACGGTTCATCTGATTCTGGGTTATTTGCGTTCTCTCAATCGAGATTGCTTTAGATTTTGTTTTTTGACAATAATGTTTACAAGCGATTGAGGCCATTTTTTTGGAATTTTATTTTGTGCTGGTAAAGAAGACGCTGCTTAAAGCGAATTGTGAGTATTTTTGGAACGATTGTTGCATTTCTGCACGTCATTCTCAGCGAATATCACAAAAGAGGCCGCCCATCATCCAAGGACTTACCTCAAACTTTAATTTGAAACCGTTAATCTTCATTGAGGTTATTTTGATTGGCCATGTTCGGTGCAACATCTTGCTGTGAAAAATCAGGTTAGTGGAGACTGTTTTATCAGGTTAGTAAAAACGTTCATCATGTCAGTAAAGACTGTTTCGTAAGAGTTAATCTACCGGCTTCGTTTGAAGAAATTACGGTACAAACGGAAGAGCGCGGAGGTGAAGCGTGCAGTTGTCAATTCCCACGGAGCAGAGCACCCTAGTTAAAATAGGAACTGCCGTGAGACGTTGCCATTTCAACTTATATCAAATGGGTGGAGGGTTTTATCACGACGAGCAATTATTTTGAATTTAAAGAGTATTAGATTCTGCGTCTGTTGCCGTATTTGATTAAACTTATCATTAAAGATGGTTTATTTGTGCAGTGCAATTAAGATTATTCGGCCCGCTATTTCGGTAATTTTTGCGTTCTTAAACGATCTTGAACAAGTACATTTCTTGTTTCGGTCCTGGTACGGACATTAATGGCCATTGTTTATCTTTATAGTGGAATTTGGGAAAGATGTTTTATGACTTATTGTTGTGGAATGTGTGGTTCAAATTATTTAGAGAGTATGTCGACAGTTGTTTCTGCAACGATTTTTCCTAATTGTGTCAAATTTTGACGTTACATAACAATGTTTAGGTCGCGAGTATATTATTGTTCTTTCTTTGAGATAAGCTTTAAATCATAATTTGTTGTGATTTTTTTTCTTTTGAGTATACATATCCCAATTACGTGTTGTAGATTTTAAATATTCGTTGTTTTCTTAAAAGAGTACAATTTTAAGCTTACAGCGAGTGTTTTCCAATCCCAAACTAAGCATGGAGTAAAATTTCGAGTTTAGAAGAGAATGAAAATTTGGTTTGGTCGCGTAGCGCGAAGCGCGGAGCGACCAAACCAAATTTTCAGGCTTTTCTAAACTCGAAATTTTACTTCATTCGCCACGCGTACAAGACACTGATTTCAAGCTAAGTTTACTCGTTCACAATATTTCAGTGCTTTCAGTGTTTAATACGCGTGGCGCATGAAGTAAAATTTCGAGTTTAGAAAAGCCTGAATATTTGGTTTGGCCGCTTTTCAGGCTTTTCTAAACTCGAAATTTTACTTCATGCTTAGTCTGGGAGTTGAATACACTCGTTTTAAGCTTCAAATTGAACTCTTTAAAAAAAGCGTATGCATATGACGGTTTAATTTCATCTTTTCATATATTTTTAAACGTTACATCTGATTTTGGGTTGTTTGCGTTCTCTCGGTCGAGATTGCTTTGGATTCTGTTTTTTGACAATGATGTTTCTAAGCGATTGACGCCATTTTTGGAATTTTATTTTGTGCTGGTAAAGAAGACGCTGCTTGATGCGAATTGTGAGTATTTTTGGAACGATTACCGCATTTATGCACGTCATTCTCAGCGAATATCACCAGAGAGGCCGCCCATCATGTAAGGACTTACCTCAAACTTTAATTTGAAGCCGTTAATCTTCATTGAGGTTATTTCGATTGGCCATGTTCGATGCAACATCTTACAGTGAAGAATCAGGTTAGTGAAGACTGTTTCATCAGGTTAGGAAAAACTGTTTGATCATGTCAGTAAAAACTGTTTCGTAAGAGATTATCTACCGGCTTCGTTTAAAGAAATTACGGTACAAACGGAAGAGCGCGGAGGTGACGCGTGCAGTTGTCAATTCTTCCGGAGCAGTGCACCCTAGTTAAAATAGGAACTGCCGTGAGACATTGCCATTTTAACTTATATCAAATGGGTTGAGGGTTTTATCACAACGAGCAAATATTTTGAATTTAAAGAGTAGTTGATTCTGCGGTTGTTGCCGTATTTGATTGAACTTGTCATTAAAGATGATATTAATTTATGCAGTTTGCAAGATAAAAGATTATTCGTTTATTCGGCGCGCTATTTCGGTAATTATTGCGTTCTTAAACAATCTTGAACAAGTACAGCAATGGCCATTGTTTATCTTTAATCAAAACGTGTTATTTTCTTTGATCGAGTTCATTAATAAATTATAACTAAGTAATAAGAAGATAACCGTTTATAGTGGAATTCGTGAGAGATGTTTTATGACTTATTGACGAGGAATGTGTGGTTCAAATTTTTTAGAGAGTATGTCGACAGTTGTTTCTGCAACGATTTTTAATAATTGTGTAAAATTTTAACTTTACATGACAATGTTTAGGTCGCGAATATATTAATGTTCTTTCTTTGAGAAAAGCTTTAAATCATAATTTCTTGTGATTTTTTTTCTTTTGAGTATACATATCCCAATTACGTGTTGTAGATTTTTAAATCTTCGTTGTTTTCTTAAGAGTTCAATTTTAAGCTTAAAGCGAGTGTTTTCGAATCCCAAACTAAGCATGGAGTAAAATTTCGAGTTTAGACGAGCCTGAAAATTTGGTTTGGTCGCGTAGCGCGAAGCGCGGAGCGACCAAACCAAATTTTCAGGCTTTTCTAAACTCGAAATTTTACTTCATTCGCCACGCGTACAAGACACTGATTTCAAGCTAAGTTTACTCGTTGACAATATATCAGTGCTTTCAGTGTTAAATACGCGTGGCGCATGAAGTAAAATTTCGAGTTTAGAAAAGCCTGAATATTTGGTTTGGCCGCTCCGCGCCTCGCGCTGCGCGACCAAACCAAATTTTCAGGCTTTTCTTAACTCGAAATTTTACTTCATGCTTAGTCTGGGAGTGGAAAACACTAGTTGTAAGCTTCAAATTGAACTCTAAAAAAAGCGTAGGCATGTGACAGTCACATTTCACTTTTCATTTATTATTAAACGTTACATATGATTTTGGGTTGTTTGCGTTCTCTCGGTCGAGATTGCTTTAGATGTTGTTTTTTGACAATGATGTTTACAAGCGATTGACGCCATTTTTTTAGTAATTTTAATTTTTTGCTGGTAAAGAAGACGCTGCTTGAAGCGAATTGTGAGTATTTTTTGAACGATTGCCGCATTTCTGCACGTCATTCTCAGCGAATATTACCAGAGAGGCCGCCCATCATTTAAGGACTTGCCTCAAACTTTAATTTGGGGCCGTTAATCTTCATTGAGGTTATTGTGATTGGCCATGTTCGGTGCGACATCCTGCTGTGAAGCATCAGGTTAGTGAAGACTGTTTCATGAGGTTAGTAAAGACTGTTTCATCATATCAGTAAAGACTGTTTCGTAAGAGTTTATCTACCGGCTCCGTTTGAAGAAATTACGGTGCGAACGGAAAAGCGCGGAGGTGACGCGTGCAGTTGTCAATTCTCCCGGAGCAGAGCACCCTTGTTAAAATAGGAACTGCCGTAAGATGTTGCCATTTGAACTTATATCAAATGGGTGGAGGTTTTTATCACGACGGGCAATTATTTTGAATTTAAAGAGTAATTGATTCTGCGGTTGTTGCCGTATTTGATTGAACTTATTATTGAAGTTGAAGTTTATTTGTGCAGTGCAGTTAAGATAAAAGATTATTAGATTAGAACTTTTGCGTTCTTAAACAATCTTGAATAAGTACATTTATTGTTTCGGTCCTGGTACTCAAGACGTGTTATTTTTTTTTTGATCGAGTTCATTTATAAATTATAACTAAGTAATACCAAATAGCCGTTTATAGTAGAATTCAGAAGAGATGTTTTATGACTTATTGATGTGGAATGTGTGGTTCAAATTTTTTAGAGAGTATGTCGACAGTTGTTTTGGCCACTATTTTTTCCACTTGTGTCAAGTTTTGACGTTACAAGACAATGTTTAGGTCGCGAGTATATTAATGTTCTTTCTTTGAGAAAAGCTTTAAATCATAATTTCTTGTGATTTTATTTCTTTTGAGTATACATATCTAAATTCCGTGTTGTAGATTTTTAAATATTCGTTGTTTTCTTAAAAGAGTTCAATTTCAAGCTTACAGCGAGTGTTTTCCAATCCCAGAATGAGCATGAAGTAAAATTTTGAGTTTAGAAAAGCCTAAAAATTTCGTTTGGTCGCGTAGCGCGAAGCGCGGAGCGACCAAGCCAAATTTTGAGGCTTTTCTAAACTAGAAATATTACTTCATGCGCCACGCGTACAAGACACTGATTTCAAGCTAAGTTCACTCGTTCACAATGTTTCAGTGCTTTCAGTGTTTAATACGCGTGGCGCATAAAGTAAAATTTCGAGTTTAGAAAGGCCTGAAAATTTGGTTTGGCCGCTCCGCGCTTCGCGCTGCGCGACCAAACCAAATTTTTAGGCTTTTCTAAACTCGAAATTTTACTTGATGCTTAGTCTGGGAATGAAAAACCCTAGTTGTAAGCTTCAAATTGAATTCTTTAGAAAAAAGCGTAGGCATATGATAGTCACATTTCACTTTTTATTTATTTTTAAACGTTACATATGATTTTGTGTTATTCGCGTTCTCTCGGTCGAGATTGCTTTGGATTTTGTTTTTTGACTGATGTTTACAAGCGATTGACGCCATTTCTTTTGTAATTTTAATTTTGTGCTAGTAAAGAAGACGCTGCTTGAAGCGATTTGAGAGGATTTTTTGGAACGATTGCCGCATTTCTGCACGTCATTCTCAGCGAATATCACCAGAGAGGCCGCCCATCATCTAAGGACTTACCTCAAACTTTAATTTGAAGCCGTTAATCTTCATTGAGGTTATTGTGATTGGCTATGTTCGGTGCGACATCTTACTGTGAAGCATCAGGTGAGTGAAGACTGTTTCATCAGGTTAGTAAAGACTGTTACATCGTGTCAGTAAAGACTGTTTCGTATGAGTTTATCTCCCGGCTTCGTTTGAAGAAATAACGGTGCA
This sequence comes from Philonthus cognatus, assembly GCA_932526585.2. Classification (NCBI taxonomy): domain Eukaryota; kingdom Metazoa; phylum Arthropoda; class Insecta; order Coleoptera; family Staphylinidae; genus Philonthus; species Philonthus cognatus. The sequence goes on along the minus strand of CAKOBO020000027.1, from coordinate 101,125 downwards.
TTTCCCACGGAGCAGAGTACCCTAATTATAATAGGAACTGCCGTGAGACGTTGCCATTTCAACTTATATCAAATGGGTGGAGGGTTTTGTCACGACGAGCATTTATTTTGAATTTAAAGAGTATTTGATTTTGCGGTTGTTGCCGTATTTGATTGAACATATCATTAAAGATGATGTTTATTTGTGCAGTGCAATTAAGATAAAAGATTATTCGTTTATTCGGCGTGCTATTTCGGTAATGTTTGCGTTCTTAAACAATCTTGAACAAGTACATTTCTTGTTTCGGTCCTGGTATCGACAGTTTGGGGTTGGTGTTGGCGGAGAAGTTTCGTACGGTGGCTGTAGCGATTTTCGGTTTATTCCAGGTCGTACGAATACATGGGATGCATTCCGTAGGTCCTTGAATATGAATGGTTTGGTGCTGTTGTGTTTTGCGGCTGTGCATGGCTGGGTGTTTTGCATCGTTCTTTTTAGCTGTGTTGCATACGTTGCTGGGTCTATCCTTGGTGTAGTACAGCTGGATGCCAGTAATTCTCCAGGTAGGCGAAGTGTTTGTCCGTATATTAATTCTGCTGTGGTTGCTCTCATGTCCTCTTTCCAGGCGGTTCGTATTCCTAGTAGTACAATGGGTAGAGCTTCTGTCCATGCTTCGTCGCTGTGACACATGATTGCTGCTTTGAGTTGTCTGTGAAATCGTTCCACGAGTCCGTTGGCTTGAGGATGGTACGCTGTCGTCCTTATCCCTTTGAAACCAATCAGCTCCTCTAGTTTTTTAAACAGTTGAGACTCGAATTGTCGTCCTTGGTCTGTCGTTACTCGGAGTGGTGTTCCGAACCTTGCTATCCAATTGGTGATGAATATTTTGGCCACGTTGTCTGCCTCTATGTTTGTCATCGGTATTGCTTCTGGCCACCAGGTGTATCGATCTATACATGTCAGGATGTATTTCCTCCCGTGTGATTCCGGGAGTGGTCCTACGATGTCGAGGTGTACGTGGTCGAACTTCTTTTCTGGCTGCGGGAATTGTCCTGGTTCGGGTGCGTTGTGTCGTGAAACTTTTGCTCGCTGGCATGCCATGCATTGCCGGCTCCACTGTTTGCAATCTTTCCTTAGGGATGGCCATACGAATCTCTCTGCTACGAGTTTGGTTGTGGCTTGGCCTCCGGGATGTGAAAGTTGATGTAGGCTGTTGAATGTTTGTTGCCGGAATTTGTTGGTGAACGGTCGGGCTGTGCCGAGTGAAATGTCGCAATAAACATCTGCCTTATATTCGTTGAAGTAGATTTTCTTCAACTGTAGGCTCGTGCTATCGGGCTGTTGTAGTATCCCTGCTAGTTCCGTATCGGTTGCTTGGTCGGTCGCTAGCTCTGCGAAGTTTATCCCGTTGGATATCCCTTCTATCCTACTTAATGTGTCTGCGACTATGTTGTCCTTGCCTTTAACGTGTTGTATGTTTGTTGAAAATTGTCCGATGTAGTCCAGGTATCGAAATTGTCGTGGTGAACTTTTTTCGGGTTTTTGAGCGAAAGCAAATATTATCGCCTTGTGATCTGTGTAGATTGTGAAAGTTTGGCCTTCCAGCATATGCTGGTACTTTTTTACTGTTGCGTAAATGGCTAGTAACTCTCTATCGTAAGCTGCATATTTTTGCTCTGCGGATGTTAATTTTCTCGACATAAATGCTAACGGCTTCCATTCTCCGTTCTGCTGTTGCTGTATCACGCCTCCTATTTCTGTGTCAGACGCATCTGTGGTTACGGCTAGGTCTGCATCGGGTTTGGGGTGTACTAGCAAAGCTGCTGTTGCGGTTCGCTGTTTGCATTCGGCAAATGCTTTTTTGGCTTCATCCGTCCATAGGATTGGTTGATTTCCTTTTTTCTTCCCTTTCAGTAGGTCATTCAAGGATGATTGCACTTTTGCTGCTTCGGGTACGAATCTTCGGTAGTAGTTTATCATTCCAAGTGCTTGCCGTAGTTTTTTCGCTGTTTGTGGCAGGGGAAATTCTTGGATTGCTTTCACCTTGTCATCCAGGAGCTTGGTTCCCTCTCCGGATACGCTGTATCCCAGGAAAGAAATTTCCTTGATTCCGAATGTGCTTTTGGCTGGGTTGATTACTATGCCGTTCTCATTCAGTCGTTGGAATATCTGCCTAAGGTGTTGGTCATGTTCTTCCTCTGATGTGGATGCTACTAAGATGTCATCGATGTATACATAACAGAAATGTAGGTCTCTCAGTATACTATCCATGAATCTTTGGAACGTCTGTGCAGCATTGCGTATTTCGAATGTCATGTATGGAAATTCGAATAATCCGAACGGATTGCGGTTTTTGGTATGTCCTCTTTGGCTACTGGTATTTGGTGGTAGGCTCGTACCAGATCTATTGTTGACAATACCTTTTTTCGTACAGTTGCTGGGAGAAATCCTCGATGTGGGGGACCGGATATTTGCCTGGGATTGTTCTAGCGTTGAGAGCTCTGTAATCTCCACATGGTCTCCATTCATCGTTTTTCTTTTTGGGGACTAAGTGCAATGGTGATGACCATGCGCTTTTTGAAGGTCGTGCGATTCCCATTTCACACATTGTTTTGAATTCCTTTTTTGCTATTAATAGTTTTTCCGTGGCTAGTCTGTTACGGGGTGGGTACTTCGGTTTTAAAATAGTTATTAAAAATAGCAACTATTTCACCACCAAGTAACTACCGACTAGCAAGCTCAATTCTTAATTAAGAAAATTTGACTGAAGCACTGATTCTATTTTATGTAAAAATAAAATACGATTTGAAATTAAAAAAATGGCTCTCAACCTTAACAAATATATTAAAAACACCAATAATAAATTAACAATCAAATAACAAGACAAGAATAAAAAAAATAACAACTTACACAGAATTACAGACGACTTACACTTTTGGATGCTGGATACAGAGTGAATTCTGTGGTCCAGTGGTAGCTCTTTTATATCGAAAACCCTCTCAGGTACCCACCATTTCTCGCCACAGAAATATAATGAGAATAAATATTTAATATAAATATATTGTTATATAAAGTAGATCAACATGTGTGAGATGAAATTATGCATCCGTACATATGTCACACATGTTGATCGGAGGCTAAAATGGTGGTTTCATGAGTTTTAATTTAATAACTCCGAAAGCATAAGTCGAACGAGAATGTGACTTAGGTCAAAAAATAGTAACGTGCAATGCGCAACTTTTGCTCTAGTTCCTATACATATGGGATACACTAAACCTTGCCTGAATCTTAATTAATAACAATTAATCCTCCTGACAGCTCGTCTTCTATAGCGTACAAAATTGAAATAACCCCCTCGTGTTTAGTGTCATTGGAATGGTCTTCCTCTCAGTTATCCGATGAGGGTTGTGACGTTCGCGTATGTATTCTACATACGCGAACTACGTAGGGGATGTTCCTATCCCTTGCATTCGGCGGTTTTATAACTCCTGACGTCATGCCCGAAGCTTTTGTGCTTCGCACGTACATTTCGCTCGCGCGATCGGGCCGGTCGCAGGTAGCGGCGTCCCATCGCAGATGTGGCGAACTCGGGGATAACCGGGAAATCCGTATATATTTTGGACAACCCTGAAACTGGATAGCTGAGAGGAGCTTCCACCACGAGAGGGTGAAGTTGAGCTGTCAGATATGCGAGGGCGCTAGTTGGTAAAACTAAACTAATGTATGGCGCGAACTTTACTCATTTGGAAATGATGAATACATATACAAAATAGCAGTTGACGGAACTTGTTAAAAAGTGCCGGTAACAATTCGGCCCCGTCAAATGAGTAAAATTCGGCCAGGAACTAGAAGCAGAATAAATAGGAAACATAAAACATATTTACAGTAATTAAATGAAGAATACAAATACGAAAATCTGACCCAAAGATATATACAATGAATAAAACGTTATGAGAGTTATCTTCTAGTCGATTCCGAGTTGTCTGTTTAACGTGATCTGCAGCGGCTCGTCGATCAGCTGTGCGAGATCGTAGCAGCACTGGCTGCTTGTTTCTGCTCGTCATCTTCAGAGAATACAATGGCGCTGGCCATTTTGCTTCGTGATTCTTGTCTCGGCTTCTCGGTGATTGTCGGCGACAAGGTCTGCCACAGTCGACAGTACAGCGCTGGCTGAATCGGCTGGGCGCGTCTCCAGGTATTGAAATAGAAGCGGTGATTTGGCGTCGCTCCCCTTCTCCAGCGCTGGCTGGAGGCGGCGTACGGGAAATGTCAGGATGATACCCTTTTCCCGTAGGGTGTTGGTGTCTTAATCCGGGAAGATCCTGCGCGTTCTGGTGGATTCGCCGGGTCACTTTACACAATATATACAAATTACGCGCGTTTCTCACAAACACGCGAGTGTGTTTGTGGGTCGCGAACTCTTACACTAACTTAACCTATACTTAACCTACACTTAACTTACGGCACTCGGCACGTGAGCGTCCAGGGGGGAAAATGTCACTAGTTTCGGGAAATCGTCCATTACGCGGAAAACTAGGCACTTTGCAGCTGCTGAACTGCGTTGAAGGGACCTGGTGCTGGATCGTCGGAATCGCCGGGATTCGGTCATGGCGTATTCCCGAGTACAGTGGAGATGTGGCATCACTGGAACTCTTTCCTGTTGCTGGTCGTTGGAATCGCCGGGATTCGGTCATGGCGTATTCCCGAGTACAGTGGAGATGTGGCATCACTGCGACTCGTTCCTGTTGTGTTGCTCCCTGGGAATGCTCATTGGATTCCTGGTGGGCGCTGGGGTTCACCTATACGTGAGTAGGGGCGTTAAGATGCTCTGGCATCTTGATTGAGGCCTCGGGATGTGCTGACATATTGGTGATGGCGCCCAGATGTGCTGGCATCTTGGTGGAGGCGCCGGCATGCTCGGCATCCTGGGGAAAACGTTCTTGTAGCTTAGTCGGCGTACGGAGGCGGCAGGCGAGGTTAAAGTGTTCCTCTCTATTCCTGCCGCTGTTGGCCGTTTCCCGAGGCGTTGGAACAGTGGCGGTTCCAATGGTTTCCGTTTCTGCAGATTTGGCACTGAGGCGGATTCCCAGGGCGGTGTTTCTTCTGTGTAGAGGTGGCATGCGGCATTTGTTCAGGTTTCGTGCTGTTTGTATCAGTGTTTTGATTTGCTGTACTGTGTGTGCGCTTCTTTCTAGGAAACCAGGTGCTATTACTCTCCTGCTGGCGGTTTATAGAGGTATCTGCTCGATTTTCAGTGGTGGCTTGTTTGCGATAATTATTGAAAATATTCGTTGGTGACGGTTAAACAAAATTTCTTTTCGGGTAGCGTAACCACCGGGTGATTCATCATTCCTCTGGCTCTTTGTTAACAGTTCGGTGGCCTCTTCGTAAACTATTAAGTCGGGATCGATAGAGTTGATGAACACTTTCTTGGCTCTCGCCCATGGAACGTCGTTGGCGAAGCGGTCTTTGTATTTCGCGCTAAATTCGGGTTCCATGCGCGCTAGAGTTCGTCGGTTTTTAACTTTATCCTCGAGCCCCAGTCCCTCGAACTCGTTCTCCATCATTTGAATAAAGCTTTTGGGATCTTTCCCGTCGAACTTTATGGCGGCGTCGTGGTTTTCCCGCAGAATATCTCTCATAATTCTGGCGGTTCGAAATTCACTGCTTTGCGAGGTTGCTGGTTGGGAATGCTGGACGTCTACTTCTATCAGTCGCGAAGGAGGTGGTGTTTCGTTGCGGTGCGAAGCGCGGGATTCGTGTCGCTCTTGCTCCATGAACAGCATATTCTCAAAGTGGTCTCGCTGCTTCTGAAAATGATCACGCTCCTTTGCTGTTTGCACATTTTCTTTGATCAGCAGTTCCATCTGCCTCTGCATCCTTAGCATCTCAGAACGAAGCTCTTCGATTGCTTTGTCCTGCGGAGAAGTTTTATTTAAGAGAGCCTGCTTCGCCTCCTTCAATCGGGCTATCTTCGCTTGGTGCTCTCTCTCTTCGTCTTCTATGTCCTTCTGCAGTAGTTCCAATTCTGTTGAAAACCTACTCGAAGAGGACGTTGAGTGTCTCTGTGTAAGGGGGTTGTTATCGTCTCGGTCATCACATTTCATAAATTCAGCTTCGTCGTGCCCTCCGGATGTGAAACTGTGAACACTCATAATTTTGTTGCACACACAAAAAAAAAACTAACACGGCCCCGTCGAGACTTTAAAATAAATCTAATGAAATCGCAAATTATATTACGGCCCCGCTAGGCTCTTTTCAGAATAGAATTTGCGAAAACACGTACCGTTGACCAACAAATTTAATTTAAACTGTTAAGTTACTGCTTAAAATTAATACAGAATTTATTACTTAATTTTGAGTCAATGTCGAACTATCACAATCACAAAATCAATGAAAGAACGTAAGTAATAACTTAAAATTCGACACCAAAATGAAAAACGTTAGTAAGAATTTTTTTTAAATAAGCAGCACTTGATAGATGAAAGAAAACTATTAAAATCACTCAACAAGTTTGACTTTAAAAAAAGAGTTTAAATTATTTGAGAATATGTTGGTAACAAAGTTAAGAGCACAAAATTAAAACAAAATCAGGCTAGTACAGTCTTAGAATAATAAGAAAAATGGGTGCCAATTGCTATGATATAAACAATTGTACCATTAATTATAAATTATTTAAAACAGGCTAAGTATAAATACGTTTCTCAGGGTCATGTGGTTTTGAGCAAAATTTAGTTACGCGTTGATCGTTAAGCTATGAGTTAAACAGTAATCACATAAATAAAACAACCAAACTTTGTCAGTTGGGCGACAATTGTTACGATATGAATAATTGTGCCATAAATTATTTAAAATAGACTAAATGAATCTATGAGCTTAACAAAATCAAATACATAAAACACAACTAAATTTTCTTGGTTGGGCGCCAATTGTTACGGGGTGGGTACTTCGGTTTTAAAATAGTTATTAAAAATAGCAACTATTTCACCACCAAGTAACTACCGACTAGCAAGCTCAATTCTTAATTAAGAAAATTCGACTGAAGCACTGATTCTATTTTATATAAAAAATAAAATACGATTTGAAATATTAAAAACACGAATAATAAATTAACAAACAAATAACAAGACAAGAATAAAAAAAATAACAACTTACACAGAATTACAGACGACTTACACTTTTGGATGCTGGATACAGAGTGAATTCTGTGGTCCAGTGGTAGCTCTTTTATATCGAAAACCCTCTCAGGTACCCACCATTTCTCGCCACAGAAATATAATGAGAATAAATATTTATTATAAATATATTGTTATATAAAGTAGATCAACATGTGTGAGATGAAATTATGCATCCGTACATATGTCACACATGTTGATCGGAGGCTAAAATGGTGGTTTCATGAGTTTTAATTTAATAACTCCGAAAGCATAAGTCGAACGAGAATGTGACTTAGGTCAAAAAATAGTAACTTGCAATGCGCAACTTTTGCTCTAGTTCCTATACATATGGGATACACTAAACCTTGCCTGAATCTTAATTAATAACAATTAATCCTCCTGACAGCTCGTCTTCTATAGCGTACAAAATTGAAATAACCCCCTCGTGTTTAGTGTCATTGGAATGGTCTTCCTCTCAGTTATCCGATGAGGGTTGTGACGTTCGCGTATGTATTCTACATACGCGAACTACGTAGGGGATGTTCCTATCCCTTGCATTCGGCGGTTTTATAACCCCTGACGTCATGCCCGATTCTTTTGTGCTTCGTACGTACATTTCGTTCGCGCGATCGGGCCGGTCGCAGGTAGCGGCGTCCCATCGCAGATGTGGCGAACTCGGGGATAACCGGGAAATCCGTATATATTTTGGACAACCCTGAAACTGGATAGCTGAGAGGAGCTTCCACCACGAGAGGGTGAAGTTGAGCTGTCAGATATGCGAGGGCGCTAGTTGGTAAAACTAAACTAATGTATGGCGCGAACTTTACTCATTTGGAAATGATGAATACATATACAAAATAGCAGTTGACGGAACTTGTTAAAAAGTGCCGGTAACAAGTCGTCTAGGCTTGCATGCCACTGGCGGTCCATTCGTGGTTTGGATGTGATGCTTCGTGCCATGTTGTGTGGGCCTTGGTAAGCCTGCCGGCTTGCAAATCCCGGGAAATTCTCGCAAGATTCGGTGTCGTCTACCGTGGTTATCCTTGTTGTCTCCTCCTTTTTTACTGAGCCCGGGGCCGTGATGTTTGTCCTAGCGTCGCGTAACTTTCGGTTTTTCACATCGGGTAGTAGTTCGTAGTGCGCTAAAAAATCTACCCCTATTATAGCTTTCTCAACGTCTGCGATAATGAATCTCCAGGGAAAGTTTCGACGGAGTTTTAGGTTCAACTCCATGTTGATCGTCCCGTATGTATTGATGGTAGGTCCGTTTGCTGTATGGAGTTTGTAAGTAGATTTTTTGTAGGGTTGTGTTGTCAGTCGCCGTGGATATACACATACGTCTGCTCCGGTATCAATCAGGAACTGCACCTTTGTTTGCTGATCAGTAATGTATAAACGGCGGGATTCGTTTGGCAGTACGTCAGTCGCCGCTACTGACTGCCTAAGTCGTTTCCCTGTTTCGACTTCTTGCATGGGGGCTTACAGTTTCGCGCTTTGTCTCCGAACTTGAAATGAAACCAGCACGTGTCATACGTACGGTCCTGTGACCTGTTCTGGCTTTGACCTCTGCTGTTGCTAGAATGGTTTCTGCTGCGAGACCGGAGCTGATTCATTCTTTTCTCTCTTTCTTGCAGTTGGGTTTTCAGTTGACCGATTTCCTGCACCAGAGATTTCAGAAGATCGCTGTCTTGTGTTGCCATTTCGTTAACGGTAAGTGTTGTGGTGTTGCTGATGGCATCTGCAAGCTCGGCTACTTCTTCCAGAGAGGATTTGGTTTGCGTTGTCAATATGGCCTGAATGTTGTTTGGTAGTCGTCCCATCAACAAAGAACGTAGGAGTGATTCTGGGACTGCTGTTCCTGCCAGATGCTGCAGCTGCAGGTGTCGTAAGAATTGCGATGGTTTTCTGTCTCCCAATTCTTCGTGTTCCAACAATTGCCTTGTTCTGTGCTCCTGGCTTACGCTGAGCCTTCTGATCAACTCCGTTTTTAATTTTTCGTATTTTCCTATGGCTGGCGGGTTAGTCAGGACGTCTCTTATTTCTTTCGCGTATCTCGCATCTAGGTTTCCTGCGACGTAACCATACTTCGTTTCATCTGTTGTTATTTTCGCTATGTCGAATTGGCTTTCCACTTGTGCGAACCATACCTCCGGATCGTCTGCCCAAAATGGAGGGATGCAAACTTGTATCCTGTTTATTTCTTCGTTGTCCGTCATTCTGATATCTCTCTCTTTCTCGTGGAATCACGTCGGTGTCACCACTTTGGGGTTGGTGTTGGCGGAGAAGTTTTCTCCGACCACTTTGATACGAGAGTAAAGAAAGATGTATTCGACGTGGTGGTATTTATTTACAGTATTTACAAGCAGATATTTATTGAATATCATGAGTATGAGTGATTCTACGACGATAAGCGGCTCTAACGTGGTATCGTCGTGGGTCGTAGGACGGTATGCTGAAGGGGTCCACTCTTTGGTATCGCGGCGGACTATCCTGTAGTGCTGTCACTCAGAATGTCTTCTCCGGGGTTTTCGGCAGGGGAGTGACTGCAGGCGTTCTGGAGCTTGGCTTCGTCCAGAAATGTGGTCCTGGTGCATCCGTACTTCGGGCACGGTCGTCTTTCCTGCGGTCGCGTTGTCTTGGTCGGCGTCGGCGGCAGCGGTGATATCGGCCTGGGTAACGACGGCTGTTGCTGCGCTTTCCTCTGCAGATTTCTTGCGTGGCGTCTCTCGCGCTTCGGTGTGAGTTCGTGTCCACGGTTTTCCATGTAACTGGTTTGATTGATTAGCGGCTATGGGTGAACTCGCTATTCCTCTGAGTCTCTAACGGCTATGGGTGAACTCGTTAGTCTAGCTAGTTACCACGGCTATGGGTGAACTCGTGGGTGAGCTGTTAGACTGACTATTATCGCTTGCGCTAGCGTCTTTATACCCTTGTAGCTGGATCGCGCGGTGGGGTTATTTTCGTGTGCGTGCGCTGTAGTGGGAGTGTATGCGGGTCGTCTCGCGTACTTGCGTACTCTGGTGAGTCACCCTACTCACGATGCTGTTTCGCGCGTCGTTGCTCTGCACGGGTGTGCTAAACCCCACAGACAGCAATGGCCATTGTTTATCTTTAATCAAGACGTGTTATTTTCTTTGATCGAGTTCATTTATAAATTATAACTAAGTAATGCCAAATAACCGTTTATAGTGTAATTCCGGAGAGATGTTTTATGACTTATTGATGTGGAATGTGTGGTTCAAATATTTTAAAGAGTATCTTTAATTAATTTCTCACTTAACTTGTGGTGAAACATTTTTGAATCTAATACTAGATGATTTAAATTAAATATAAATTTAAACACTTGGTTTGTTTCACTTATTGTGAAACAAAACAAGTGTTTAAATTTAAATTTAATTTAAATCATCCAGTTTTAGAGAGTATGTCGACAGTTGTTACTGCAACGATTTTTCTTAACTGTGGCAAATTTTGACGTAACATGACAATGTTTAGGTCGCGAGTATAATAATGTTCTTTCTTTAAGAAAAGCTTTAAATCATAATTTCTTGTGATTATTCTACTTTTGAGTATACATATCCCAATTACGTGTTGTAGATTTTTCAATATTCGTTGTTTTCTTAAAAGAGTTCAATTTTAGGCTTACAGTAAGTGTTTTCCACTCCCAGACTAAGCATGATGTAAAATTTCGAGTTTAGAAAATCCTGAAAATTTGGTTTGGACGCGTAGCGCGAACCGCGGAGCGACCAAACCAAATTTTCAGGCTTTTCTAAACTCGAAATTTTACTTCATGCTTAGTCTGGGAGTGGAAAACACTAGTTGTAAGCTTCAAATTGAACTTATTAAAAAAAGCGTCGGCATATGACAGTCACATTTCACTTTTCATTTATTTTTAAACGTTACATATGATTTTGGATTGTTTGCGTTCTCTCGGTCGAGATTGCTTTAGATGTTGTTTTTTGACAATGATGTTTACAAGCGATTGACGCCATTTTTTTAGTTATTTTAATTTTGTGCTGGTAAAGAAGACGCTGCTTGAAGGGAATTGTGAGTATTTTTGGAACGATTGCCGCATTTCTGCACGTCATTCTCAGCGAATATCACCAGAGAGGCCGCCCATCATCTAAGGACTTACCTCAAACTTTAATTTGAAGCCGTTAATCTTCAGTGAAGTTATTGTGATTGGCCATGTTCGGTGCGACATCCTGCTATGAAGCATCAGGTTAGTGAAGACTGTTTCATCAGGTTAGCAAAGACTGTTTCATCATGTCAGTAAAGACTGTTTCGTAAGAGTTTATCTACCGGCTCCGTTTGAAGAAATTACGGTGCGAACGGAAAAGCGCGGAGGTGACGCGTGCAGTTGTCAATTCTCCCGGAGCAGAGCACCCTTGTTAAAATAGGAACTGCCGTAAGATGTTGCCATTTGAACTTATATCAAATGGGTGGAGGTTTTTATCACGACGAGCAATTATTTTGAATTTAAAGAGTATTTGATTCTGCGGTTGTTGCCGTATTTGATTGAACTTGTTATTGAAGTTGAAGTTTATTTGCGCAGTGCAGTTAAGATAAAAGATTATTAGATTGTTCAGTGCGCTATTTTGGTAACTTTTGCGTTCCTAAACAATCTTGAATAAGTACATTTCTTGTTTCGGTCCTGGTACAGACAGCAATGGCCATTGTTTATCTTTACTCAAGTAGTGTTATTTTCTTTGATCGAGTTCATTTATTAATTATAACTAAGGAATACCAAATAGCCGTTTTTAGTAGAATTCAGGAGAGATGTTTTATGACTTATTGATGTGGAATGTGTGGTTTAAATTTTTTAGAGAGTATGTCGACAGTTGTTTCTGTAACGATTTATCCCACTTGTGTCAAGTTTTGACGTTACATGACAATGTTTAGGTCGCGAGTATATTAATGTTCTTTCTTTGAGAAAAGCTTTAAATCATAATTTCTTGTGATTTTATTTCTATTGAGTATACATATCTCAATTACGTATTGTAGATTTTTAAATATTCGTTGTTTTCTTAAAAGAGTTCAATTTTAAGCTTACAGCGAGTGTTTTCCAATCCCAGACTGAGCATGAAGTAAAATTTTGAGTTTAGAAAAGCCTAAAAATTTGGTTTGGTCGCGTAGCGCGAAGCGCGGAGCGACCAAGCCAAATTTTGAGGCTTTTCTAAACTGGAAATTTTACTTCATGCGCCACGCGTACAAGACACTGATTTCAAGCTAAGTTCACTCGTTCACAATATTTCAGTGCTTTTAGTGTTTAATACGCGTGGCACATAAAGTAAAATTTCGAGTTTAGAAAAGCCTGAAAATTTGGTTTGGCCGCTCCGCGCTTCGCGCTGCGCGACCAAACCAAATTTTCAGGCTTTTCTAAACTCGAAATTTTACTTCATGCTTAGTCTGGGAGTGAAAAACTCTAGTTGTAAGCTTCAAATTGAACTCATTAAAAAAATGCGTAGGCATATGACAGTCACATTTCAATTTTTATTTATTTTTAAACGTTACATATGATTTTGTGTTATTCGCGTTCTCTCGGTCGAGATTGCTTTGGATTTTGTTTTTTGACTGATGTTTAGAAGCGATTGACGCCATTTCTTTTGTAATATTAATTTTGTGCTAGTAAAGAAGATGCTGCTTGAAGCGATTTGTGAGGATTTTTTGGAACGATTTCCCCATTTCTGCACGTCATTCTCAGCGAATATCACCAGAGAGGCCGCCCATCATCTAAGGACTTACCTCAAACTTTAATTTGAAGCCGTTAATCTTCATTGAGGTTATTGTGATTGGCTATGTTCGGTGCGACATCTTACTGTGAAGCATCAGGTGAGTAAAGACTGTTTCATCAGGTTAGTAAAGACTGTTACATCATGTCAGTAAAGACTGTTTCGTAAGAGTTTATTTCCCAGCTTCGTTTGAAGAAATAACGGTGCAATTCCCACAGAGCAGAGCACCCTAGTTAAAATAGGAACTGCCGTGAGACGTTGCCATTTCAACTTATATCAAATGGGTGGAGGGTTTTATCACGATGAGCATTTATTTTGAATTTAAAGAGTATTTGATTATGCGGTTGTTGCCGTATTTGATTGAACATATCATTAAAGATAATGTTTATTTGTGCAGTGCAATTAAGATAAAAGATTATTCGTTTATTCGGCGCACTATTTCGGTAATGTTTTCACTTATTGTGAAACAAAACAAGTGTCTAAATTTAAATTTAATTTAAATCATACAGTTTTAGAAAGTTGTTTCTGCAACGATATTTCTTAACTGTGTCAAATTTTGACGTAACATGACAATGTGTAGGTCGCCAGTATAATAATGTTCTTTCTTTGAGAAAAGCTTTAAATCATAATTTCTTGTGATTATTCTTCTTTTGAGTATAAATATCCCAATTACGTGTTGTAGATTTTTAAATATTTGTTTTTTTCTTAAAAGAGTTCAATTTTAAGCTTACTGTGAGTGTTTTACACTCCCAGACTAAGCATGAAGTAAAATTTCGAATTTAGAATACCCTGAAAATTTGGTTTGGTTGCGTAGCGCGAACCGCGGAGCGACCAAACCAAATTTTCAGGCTTTTCTAAACTCGAAATGTAACTTCATGCCACACGCGTACAAGACACTGATTTTAACCTACGTTTACTCGTTCACAATATTTCAGTGCTTTCAGTGTTTAATACGCGTGGCGCATGAAGTAAAATTTCGAGTTTAGAAAAGCCTGAACATTTGGTTTGGCCGCTCCGCGCTTTGCGCTACGCGCCCAAACCAAATTTTCAGGCTTTTCTAAACTCGAAATTTTACTTCATGCTTAGTCTGGGGGTGGAAAACACTCGTTTGAAGTTTCAAATTAAACTCTTTAAAAAAAGCGTATGCGTATGACGGTCACATTTCACCTTATCATTTATTGTTTAACGTTACATCTGATTTTGGGTTGTTTGCGTTCTCTCGGTCGAGATCGCATTCGATTTTGTTTTTTGACAATAATGTTTACAAGCGACTGACGCCATTTTTTTGGAATTTTAAATTGTGCTGGTAAAGAAGACGCTGCTTAAAGCGAATTGTGAGTATTTTTGGAATGATTGCCGCATTTCTGCACGTCATCCTCAGCGAATATAACCAGAGAGGCCGCCCATCATCTAAGGACTTACCTCAAACTTTAATTTGAAGCCGTTAATCTTCATTGAGGTTATTTTGATTGGCCATGTTCGGTGCAACATCTTGCTGTGAAGAATCAGGTTAGTGAAGACTGTTTCATCAGGTTAGTAAAAACTGTTTGATCATGTCAGTAAAGACTGTTTCGTAAGAGTTTAGCTACCGGCTTCGTTTGAAGAAATTACTGTACCAACGGAAGAGCGCGGACGTGACGCGTGCAGTTGTCAATTCTGCCGGAGCAGAGCACCCTAGTTAAAATAGGAACTGCCGTGAGACATTGCCATTTCAACTTATATCAAATGGGTGGAGGGTGTATCACAACGAGCAAATAATTTGAATTTAAAGAGTATTTGATTTTGCGGTTGTTGCCGTATTTGATTGAACTTATCATTAAAGATGATGTTAATTTGTGCAGTTTTCAAGATAAAAGATTATTCGTTTATTCGGCGCGCTATTTCGGTTATTTTTGCGTTCTTAAACAATCTTGAACAAGTACATTTCTTGTTTCGGTCCAGTTACGGACAGCAATTGTTATTGTTTATCTTTAATCGAGACGTGTTATTCACTTTGATTGAGTTCATTTATAAATTATAACGGTAAGAATTTACTATACACCCCGTGGGTATTATAGATAAAAATGATATTATTCTAAAGTACTCGCCGAGTACCATCTAGATATGCACATAATTTCAACCGGAAATGTCAAATAAATAAAAAATAATAGTTTGATAATTTTGAAAATATTACCTTCTATCAGTATGTAAAATAATCTTCGTGCGCAAAGAGATTTACGCAATTTATTCTATTGCAAACCTTTCTCCTAGCCTAACCTAACCTAGAAGTATGTGGAATATTCAACCTGAGCAAACATTTTTTTCAGTGAAATATACACAAACTAGAATTCAGCCCAAATGAATTTCCAAGATTGTATTAATTTATGTTAGTTATTCTATAAAGCCATATGAGTCCAAGTGTAATGTGCTAAGTTGTTATAATCGTCATCCGGTTAAATGTAACTTTGAGTTGAAGTTAGATTGAAGTCTTTAACAAACATTTCTTTCGACTTTCCCAATGTCTTCATTAAAGATTGCAATGGTTAACAGCAATCAGTGAGGTTTTGTAGAAGTTGCTAGTCAAAATTTCAAAGGTAGAAAAGTGAAGTTTTATTATTTCCGTAGTGAATTTATTGATTTTAATTTGTGATATATGTCAATACAGTGTGAATCTATTATATAATGAGCGTTATTCCACGGGGTATAAAGTAAAGTCGAGACATACATATCCAAATTACGTGTTGTAGTTTTTTTAAATTTCGTTGTTGTCTTAAAAGTGTTAAATTTGAAGTTTAAACGAGTGTTTCTCACTCCCAGGTTAAGCATGAAGTAAAATTTCGAGTTTAGAAAAGCCTAAAAATTTGCTTTGATCGCTACACACTCAAGACAAATTTTCAGGGTTTTCTAAACTTGAAATTTTACTTCATGCTTAATCTGGGAGTGGCAAACACTCGTCTAACACTTCAAATTAAACTATAAAAAAAACAAACGATTGACGTAAAGTTTAGGCATACATATCGGTATATTTAAAAAAAAATTGCGCTTATTTTTAACAAATTTTAATTGTGGCAAATGCCACTGTCAGGGCCGAAAGGGTTTATACATTTTACAGATGTTTATTTCGTGTGACTAAATTTGCGCTTTTAAAATTCAAGCAATTTGCTTTGGGATACTTATTGATTTATTAAAAATAGCTAATAGAAAAAATCTGTGTATGAATTTCGAGTAGAAATGTTTTCCTCCAAGACACATTATTAAAAGAATCCCATTAAATTTATATCCGGCCCGAGAGAAAAATCAAACATCACCAATAATTTATTTACTCCCATAAAGTTTCTTCTCAAAGATTTTTACGACACTTCTCCCCCTCTCCGCGAAAGTTCGAAAATCGATCAGACGCGATGCGGATACGCTTGTTTACAATAATGATGGCGGGTCGTAAGATTTTTAAATTTACGATCGGCCGTAAAATGCGGCTTCCTCGCATTTTAATACATATTTTCCGCCTGCCCCTATTGCTAGTATAATTATTTGGATATTCCTCCTGGCTCTTAATACGCGAGACCGTTAAAAGCGATAATTCCTGTGTTAACAACATGATTATTGAAGTTGAATTTTAGTTAACGCGCTCTAATATTATTAACTCTAGAGGTTTTTTTATTGAAAATATAATGGTATGCTGTACTAAATAATGTCGAGCCCGGCCCATTCTCCATTTGTGTTTTTAATCAAGCGCTCTGTATTCAATCAGGCATAAGACATTTTTTTAATCCATTCCAAACAGAAACCTACACATATTTTCCAATATATCAATCAACAAAGCACCATATTTTGTGCAGATGTGTTATTATATATATTTCGGTATCTCTGGCGATTTAGTCAGCGAAATGGATGGAGCTGGAACGTTCGGTGCCTTGCTGCATTGTCAAACGTCACGAGACTATCTATTCGAAGTGCACCTGAGTATACATGAAACTGCATATAAGTCTTGTTATTTTATTGTGTGTGTGTATGTGAGAGTGTCTGAGAGTTTCACTTCATTCTCACGAGCATTTCATGCAAATGCGCTCCCGTCGTAACATGTACAATGATTCCATTCTTCTCCCGGCCCGGGAGAAACAAGGGCTCGTTATCCATTCAACCCCCATTTCGCGCACCTATAAATAATCTCGATGGATGCGATGCTCACTTCCTGTTTTCTGAGATAATTAGCGGTTAGACTGACTACTAACTATGTAGGTACTATGAAAATAAAAATATTATAGAGTTTATAAACTTACCCAGTTTCTCATTGAGAGGTAAATCGGTAAATTTATGAATTAAAACCGGTTTAGCTGTATTTTATCAGTACATCACAATATTTTTATTTTAGGGGTTTAGTCATTAAATACATAAACAATGAATACCGAATGCCAGTGATACCGATGCGAGGCGTGCAGGCAAATTCAAATTTTCTAGCTTCTCAAAATGCAAAATCTTACTTCATACACTACACCTGACAACTAAAGTAACATATTGATATATCGTATGTAAATGAAAAAAAAACTCTAGAGTGCCATGAATTAACCTTTTTTTTAATTTAAGTTGGCTACACGTTGGCGACATGACAATTCCTATATCATATAAAATGTCAGACATAATAATTATAATGTACAATTTCAGAGATGCTAAGCTACAATATATTCGATGGCACTCTAGTGGTTTTATTTTATTCAACATACGATACTATATATATTGTGAAGTTCAGTAATTTACTATGACACCCTTTTAACTTAAATTTTGTTTGCAAAAAATTGATATTAATTTTTATTCCTTTTTATATTTTAAAAATATTCTGCAAAGTATTGACAAACTCAATTTTTCTTTAATTTAAATTTTTTTATGTTAAGAAGTATATTTTAAAGTTCACTTTAAACCAGTGTTTTATACACTTAAATGCAAAAATGCCATTTGTGTATACATATAATCTTTTCAGTGAATAAATATGAATAAGTAGTAAGAAAATTATTAATATTGGGTCATATCAGACATCACATGCATATTTGATTATATCATATATGAAGCTGCAACGTGTTCAAATCAATATTTTCAGGATCAAGAAATCGCATTCGTATTCGTGAATAACCAATTATATATTATGTTCAAAACGCACGTAATACATAGATTATAATTTCAATATTAAATTAATCTATAATTTATTACTTATTTATTAATAACTCAACAGATTCTGAAAGTTCAATAGAAGGGCAATATGATAAGTACAGTATAAATACAATATTTTACAGAAGACGCGTAACTTAAAACAAATTCATTTAAAATTCAAGGGTTTTTTTTTTGGAAAAGCGCTCGGACACATCGATTTTTATTTTTGGCTGCGGTTTTTTGATAATAGATTCATATATACAAAATAGACCAAAAATAAGTTACAACCATCAACTTTTTTTTTTATTTTGGGTTTTACGTCATCTATTTCCGCTGCTAAGGCCAATCATGACGCCCGAGATTAGGTCTACAGCTATCCGGGAATTTTGCCGAACCCGGTGGGAGTTCCAACCCACCGGTAGGGATCTTTAACGTGCACGCAACACCCAGGCAGTACACGGGTCCTACATGCATTTAACGTCATATCCGAGAAGACGGAGTGTTTGGCATTTTTATCCTAACCTATATAAATGCAGACAACTTGTCAGGCCGGTATTTGAACCCCGGTCCGTGGCGTGGCAGTACAACACTAACCACTACACCACCAAGCTGCCCAACCATCAACTTAATTTTTTCAAATGCAAACACCTATTTGTTATTTTATTTCTGAATTCTGCATCGAATTTTAAGTATGTTTTATATACCATGTAATACAACCTTAATTTTGATTATAAGTTTTCTGTTTTATGATGATAGCAAAGTGTGATGATTTCAATTGTTTCTTTTTAATTTCAGTGTGTAATAGAACCTACTATGGAGATGTAGGCAAGACTTACGATTTGAAAGTCCACAAAACACCGGACAACAGACTGCCATTCCTGTGCCATCTAACATTCACTGCCAATGGACAAAGTCATGGTGATATTGTCCAGGTATGTATTTTCCTTTTCAATCTGTATACTTACTGATTAGTTCACTTAAAATCCTAAGAAGCAATAACAAATAGTTTACAAGTAATGAAATCTCTTTATTTGCATATTTATTATTTACGTATAATACTTCAAATAATGATATTATTTTAAATAATAAGTAAACATATACAGTCTTATCCATAGTCCGTTAATAGCGACTAACGTGTGACTAACTAAGGTTTAGTTAGAAAATAAAATATGTCGTATGCATAGTCCAATTTTAGACGCGATTCGCGCTAGTCACTGTTTACATTTTTAATCATACCATACCGCTAGTTTTACTAGTGACTATACGTAACCTCAAACGTCATAAGCGTAATTGTAAGTGTCCAAGTTCTCAGTTTCCTAAAATAATGAGCTGTGTTTTTGTTCAAATTAGTGCTGTTAAGTTCGCAAATCCGCGTTTATGTTCAAATTAGTTAAGTTCGCGAATCAGCGTGAAAATCGTATGCTATGCCTGGGCTCATAGAAATACGCACACTGTAGGAGGAACGAATTTCTCTAGAACGGCGGTTGGATGAGAGGCACATTCGTTTGCCCGCTTAAAAGGGTACGCCCTAGCAAATTACAACGTAGTAATTTATCTTCATCGTACATATAGAGTATTGTCTTTCTTCTTTCGATTTAAGTGCAGTATGCGTATTTTTGTGGGCACAGAGAAAGCGAACGTATTTGTGCTTGTCCAAGAACTTTATAACACCAGTTCAAACCACAATGCGGTCATTGGTGAAAAGTAACCTATTGAGAGCTATAAAAGTTAATTAAAATCCGAAATTGGCAATTAAACATTGATAATTCTACGCTGAAGGAATTTGTTATAGTGTAAATTAATTGGCGACATTGGCACAGAGGGCGTAGCAATCCTCGTTACAGAGATAAATATTGTAAAGCAACAGAAAAAGCAATGTTACCGATACGAGCGACTAAAGATAGGCGCTACTAACAAGTATGTGTTATTGCGTACTTGGTAACACCTTAATTGTGATTAGTTAATCACACGTTAGTAGCAGTTTAATCAGAGGACTATGCATGAGGATGATATTATTTTAATTAATTTAAATAATTCTACAAAAACCATTATATTACTGTATTGGTACATATAACATACAGTTACTGTATGAGACTGTATTGCTACACATATTATATTGTTAACATACAGTTACTGTATGAGGAGAAAAAAATATATATTTTATTACAAATGCACAAACATTTTGCTTTTCGATGAACCAACCTCCTAAAATCTAAATTAAACTGGTTTCAATCAACAAATGTCTCTTTATATTTATGTTTATAAACGGCACAAAAAGGTGAAATATTCAAATCGTATTCTTGTGTGAATTTGAGCGCACACATTTTCTCCAATTGTTTAGTCGAGTTCGATTAATCGGACGCTGCGTTTCACGTCCTCGGTGGTTTTAATCAATCGTTTTCGAAGTGAATTTTTGATCTGAAGTGTTGTGTAATGATTGGACTGTGAAAATTGTGTTTGCGACTCTTCTGCTTTAGCAAAATCAATGGCCCTGGTTTCGACCGCGATTGTTCTTTGATGAATTTATAAATAGGTTAGTGTTGGTTTTATTTTTTGGGGGGAATGATTTTGTTGTACACCGATTAACGATTTTTGATTTATATTTACACAATGAGAGTATTTTCAAATTAATCAATAAACATTAGCTTGTAATTGATAGGGCTGGGAATTTGGATATTCGCGGATATTCAAATACCATGTCACTAAATTTTCACATAATTAATTAATTTAGCTATTTGAATATTTAAATACTTCAATAAATTAGTGTAAGAAGATGTCAAATATATTTTCTAAAACTAAAGAATTTATAAATTCAAATAGTTTATTTGTTTAAACAAATGACTAATTTCAATGTTTCATATTTAAATATTCACGAATATTTGAATTCTCAGCCCTAGAAATAACACCTGTAATTAATCGTTAAATATTGTGCAAATATGAAAAAACTGTAACAAATAAACTTAAACTTTCCTTAACAGAAAAATTTAAATAATATATTTTTATGTGAATTATGCCCGGTATTATAAACGATTAATAAATCATTAGATAACCATTTTTGGAGTAAATTTATTTACCTAGTAAATTAATGGGCAAATAAAATTGCGTATTATAAAGCAAACCTACCAAATAAATAGCAATTCCAGAAATAATTTAATTAGTAGATTACAGACCGAAATTAAACATTTTCATTGTGGCCATAGCTGGCACCACCAATTTTTTAAATTGAATTGTCAATATTTCAAATTAAATTGTCAATCAAACTGGAAATTTAGTATAATTCCTTATGATTATAGAGAATAACCGTGGAATAGGACAGAATTACACAGAACAAGAAAAAGAAAGCTTATTAGAACTAATTATACATTCTTCGTACCTGCTTCTAGGACTGATTATGCGAAGCAATTTGGTACTCGGCGTTTACTTCACAACTGCAATAAAGTTCAAATAGATTTATTTCACACAACATTGGGTAAATTACGTAATTATTTATTTAAAGAAATAAATTTTAATGCTTAGAAATTGTATACCAATTTTACCATATTGACTCAGTCCTCGTTCAATTTTACGATGTCATTCTAATTTTGTTTGTGATTTTAATGTGTTATATTTTTTGTAGCTAGATGTAAACAATTTATATATGTTTTTGTCATTTCTTTATTGTATTTGCATGGCTTTTATTATTGGTATCTTTAAATTACTGTACCTATATTTTTATACTACATGTATGTTGCTGTAAAATGGTTGATCCGTGAATAAATATTATTATTATTATTATTATTATAAAAGACTTAAGCAAGTGTTTTCCACTCCCAGGCTAAGCATGAAGTAAAATTTCGAGTTTAGAAAAGCCTAAACCAAATTTTCAGGCTTTTCTAATCTCGAAATTTTACACTGATTTTAAGTGAAGTTCACTTGTTCACAATATTTCAGTGTTTTTAGTTTTTAATACGCGTGGCGCATAAAGTAAAATTTCGAGTTTAGAATAGCCTGAAAATTTGGTTTGGCCACTCCGCGCTTCGCGCTACGCGACCAAACCAAATTTTCAGGCTTTTTTAAACTCGAAATTTTATTTCATGTTTAGTCTGGTAATGGAAAACACTCGTTTAAAACTTTAAATGGAACTAATTTAAAAATAGCGTATGCATAAGTATAAAAATCTCTGGTTATGTCTGACTTGAAAAACTCTAGGTCTTCCACTCCTTAGAATCTCTTGTGGTTCGAATTAATCACTGTTAGGGAAGATACTATGAGCCAAATAATATAGATTCTAAAGTAATTATAATAATTTAATAGACTTTTGACTTTTAACTGTCAAATTATTTAGAGAATAAAATTTACTTGTTGGAGAAACAAACAAATAATTTACTTAGGAGATTTATTAGCCAAATAAAGTAATTTTGTGTTTATAATACCGAAATCTTTGGAATAAATTAATTTATACCTAAAGTAAATTATATTAAGGGAATAAAACGTTTTATAATATCGGGCATTAATGTAATCAATCATTACCGTAAAAAATTGATACGTAAAATCTACAACTAATTAGTAAGGGTGAAATAAATTTACTATGCTATTTATCAATTGTTATTTAAAGGGGGAAAGTGCTAAGATAGACTTTGCACTAACCTCCTTCTTTCAAACAATTGATAATTTACATACTAAATTTATTTCACTCTAAGCAATTGGTTAAAGATTTCAATTGAAATCAGTGTTTTATACGCGTGGCGCATGAAGTAAAATGTCGAGTTTAGAAAAGCCTGAAGATTTCGTTTGGTCGCTCCGCGCTTCGCGCTACGCGACCAAACCAAATTTTCAGGCTATTCTAAACTCGAAATTTTACTTCATGCTTAATCTGGGAGTGGAAACCCTCGTTAGACAATTAATCAAAAATTTATTTTACAGTTTCGTTATTCATTACTATTTTTTTGATTAAACTTTGAGCGCCTGTGATATTGTCAAAATCGCTTAATTTTTTTTTTAAATTTAGCACTAAGTGTATTTATTCCTCAAACATCACTTAAAATATTGTCAAAATCCGACATTTCTTCGTAATTTAAGATCATAAAAAAATAAACTATACGATTTCATATTTTTGTTTTAATTTAACTAGTTAAATTGATATTTAATTTAATTAAAGTGTCTATAATTTTATCAAAAATCGCTTGATTTTGTTTTTTTTAACATCAGCGTACAGTTTACTTATTTCTCGATAAATTTTAAAAATGTTATCAAAATGAGACATTTCCTTCTTAATCTCAGATCAGAACAAGGTAAACTATATATTTTTTTCATAATTTAAATTGATAACATTTTATTTAAATGTAAGCGTTCGTAATTTCATTAACCATTTATCAATTTTGTTTTTTTTTTAACCTAAGCACCAAGTTTTATTTATTTATTTATTTATTCTCTCACGGGAAACCACTTTAGTTTAGTTAATTCATTCCTAGATAATCCCTGATCATTTTATTACAACCCAACATTTTCTTTATGATCTAAGATCAGAGAAAGAGAAACTTCGCCATTTAATATTTTTTTCTTTGTCAGTTTGATTTATCAAATTTTCTTTAGTTTTAAGCGGTTGCAATTTCGTTTTGTCTTTAGCACAAAGTTTATTTAATACTCGACAATCACTCCAAGTCAGTGTTTTATATGCTTAGCGCATAATGTAAAATTTCGAATTTAGGAAAGCCCAATTTTCAGGCGTATATTCATAAGTAGGTCTGCAATTTTTCTTAAATTTAAAAAAAATTAAATGTGTTCACGGTTAAATCAATTAAAAAGCTAAACGTCATAATGCTCCGTTTCCAAAAAAGGAATAACGGAAAAATTATTTAAACAAGATAAATTCAAATTCAAAACTATTTGAATTCGAGAAAATAAGCTTACGCTTCTTTTAGTTTGCACACTTTAAACAAAATATATAAAATTACGAAAATGTTATTCGTGAAAATGGAAACAATGTCTTAACTAATAAGACAACTTAAGACGATAAATATTCATTGAAGCAACTACTTTTCGTGCAAATACACCTCCGGATATTAAAGTATACAATAAAATATTTAAAATATTATTTAATTTGATTTGTTACAACGCTCTATTAAAGTATATGTAACGTTTAGGTTTAGGGCTAAAGAAAACTATAGTATTTGGATTTTGAGTAGAATGATTTATTACCAGAATTCTTAATACAAGGCTTTACTTAAGGGTAAATCACTCGTTGAAAACAAAAATTAAGTTAGCTATTAACATCTTACAATCACAATATTTATACTGCTTTGTCGAAGTTTTAATACTAGTAAGCCAATGAATGCTGTTAGACTTATTATTATTATTTTGATTTTTTTTTCGAAAACGGTATTTTAAGTGGTGTATAATCATTTAAAAGATGTCAAAAATTAGCATATTTTACCATATAATATAACATTATAAATTAATTTCTTAATTTTAAATAATAGAAAGTTCAATAATTATTGAAGAAAGTCTAATGATACGTTTTGTTATTAATATCATATGTTCAATAAGAAAAACCTCTAGAGTAATTTAAGTTAATAATAATAATAATAATCTTTATTAATGTCCACAGGTACATTCGTCAGAATCAATACATAAATATACATTTTCCCTTATAATTATTTAAACATAAAACATAATTTTATTTAAATTTAATAAGATATTCATCCAATGAATAGAAGGCATTATCCAACAGTAGCAATTTAACTTCAATTTTAAAATTAGCGTGTGTTAGATTTTTATATTTAGATGGAAGGGTGTTATACAATCTTACTGCGTGAAATCGGGTGCTATTTTGTGTGCGTTTCAATCTGTTATATATAGGACGAATCGCATTTGCATTTCTTGTTTTAATATTATTTATATCGTGGTTAGTGGAATAATTATCTATGTTTTCATGCATATATGTGAGACATTCCAAGATATATAACGACGGTAGTGTAAGCAAATTTGATATTCTGAAATATTCTTTGCAATCTTGTGTATATTCCAGCTGACAAAGAATTCTTACTGCTTTTCGTTGAGCTGAGAATACTGCATTTGCACCTGACGAGTGACCCCACACAATAATTCCGTAACGTATGTATGATTCGATTAAAGAAATATAACATGCTCTTAGAGTATCATAGCTCACTACAGGTGCAAGCCGACGTAACAAAAATACATTTTTATTAATAGTTGATGTTATTTTGGACGTATGCGTTTTCCAGGTTAGTTTACTATCAATATGAAAGCCTAAGAATTTTACTTCAGTTACGAAGTCTTCTGGGATTGTTTTTAAGGAGAATTAAATATTTACAGTTTTATTATCATTTAAAATTAATTTATTTGCAGAGAACCAATTCAATGCATTTTCCCGAGTATTTAAGTTTTCGCTCTGTAGTTCTGGTTGCGACCTTCCTCGATTTACTAGCGTTGTATCGTCTGCAAACAATACTACATTATCTTCGCCAATATATTTACAAATATCATTTATGTATAGTAGGAATACCACAGGCCCTAGCTTTGAGCCCTGTGGCACACCTACATTACTAATGTATTTATTTGACAGCTCTTGTTTGGATTTTACCTGCTGTATACGATTGGTTAAATAACTTATAATTAGTTTAGTCAGGTTAAATCTTGAAAAATAAGACCGTAAAATACCGCCGCCTTGCGGATCTTCTCTTAGTTGAACGCGTTGTATACTCATCTGCACAATTATTGGAGGGGCGAGCAGCATGCGGCCAGCGTTTATCTCTGGGCCGGTGAACGCTGTGCGGCTTCGCGTTTGTTTTTCTTTTCTCTTTTCAATCATAGTTAACAAAAACGGCTCGCGTCGTTAGCATTTATTCTCGTAAAATTAATATTTCGCAATTATAATCGATATTTTATTGTACTAGTGTTTTATTTTCATGCTTTCTGACTACTAATGGAATAAGTATTTTTTTATACTGCATGTTCACTAATATAGGAAACACGAAATGTTTCACTAATTTAAATAAAGATGTGTAATATACCTTTAATATTGGCTTTCCTTATTATTTGACAGTGTCGGTATTATTGAATTATTTTTAAAGTTTTTTAAGCTGATTAATAAGCCAGAAGCAATCGAATAACAAAGTCTTGTTCAAATCATTATTTCGTCTTAAATCTTTCGTTATTAAAGCAGTTGTTAAATGCCATTAAACTTCTCGCAATAAAACTATTAAAGTAAATTGTAAAGTTTATAGCAATCGGACCTATTTGAACCAACTGCGACTTCATCAACGAATCAATGATATCAAAACTATAAGAATAGTAAGAATAACACCAATATGACGTTGTCGTAGATTATTGTTACAAATCAACTATTTTTTTACTGAGCACAGGTAATATTTGTTTGACGAATGTTTAAAGAAATGTAGGGTTTAACTGCGTGCATATTCATTGTTAATTATTTTAGAAAAAATAGAACTATAATAATAATAAGGTAGTTATTATAATGCATTTCAAATAATAAGCTTCTTGCTCAACATTGCACCGAGCCCAATATATTTTTTTCAATTTTAGCTGATTTATGATGAGTCATATTTTGATAGTAAGTAAATAAGGAATAAATGAATTGAAATTGAATGTTATTGCAATCCTCTATTTATACGGCTCAGTCAACTTAGCCCCCCGAAGTTCGACTTTTAAAAAAATAACTGTTGCGCTAGACGGGCCTTAGCTAGCGCTAGTTAGCGCCACAAAAATTAGAGCTAGCGTCGTTTAGACAAGAAAGTTACGGGGGTTTGAACTTTCGGGGGGCTAGGTTGATGCTAGCCCCCCGAGTTTGGATTTTTCAAGTTTTCTTACAGTATTCGGATTCCTCAGAGCTAGCGCTACCAATTTAAAAGCTAGCGCCACCCCCACAACCCCAAAAGATTATAAAACATTTTAAACCCTAGCCCCCGAAATGAGATTTTTTGAATCAAATTCGGTGCAAAAGATTGCTTAGAGCTAGCGCCAGCAGAATATGAAAAAAATATTCTCTCAAAAATATCAGGTAAAACAAAGTTCACATCCAAACTTTGATGTGAGAGCTTTCAGCTCCTGTATGCGTATTGCCATTTACTTGCTGAATTTCAATACAAAATCATGATTGACATATAAAATACCGCTTCCAAGAAATATGTTGGCGTTGTAATTACTTTATGTATGTTCAAAGACACTAGCTATTACAAAGATGATGCCTAGAAAACAGTAGCCTAACTGACAAGTTTTTTTCAACAAAGTCGTACTTCGGGGGGCTAAGTTGACTGAGCCGTATAATGTAAGCAACAACTATCAAAACATTTAAGCTAAATATTTGATATGTAACATGAATTAGATATTTAGGTTTGCTTAGAGAGTTGCTCTATCATCAGGCAAGAAATGAATCTTAAACTCAATATGAGTAATAACCTAATAATATTTAAGTTGAATACAACATAATAACATACAGGGAGTTTTTTCTTTAAAGTATACGTTTTCCAAATTTAGCTTATTTTCTTTAAATCTTTTGATATTCCTTGTTTTTTAAAAAAAGTTCAATTCAAGGCTTTAAACGAGTGTTTTCCACTCCCAGACTAAGCATGAAGTAAAATTTCGAGTTTAGAAAAGCCCCCGTGAAACATTTTGAAATAATAATAAAGGATAAATTAAAAATACTTTGTTTGTTTCACTTTTTGTTTCTATTTACTTGACTAGTTTCGCTTTTTACGGCATTATCAAGAGTGAACTTTGATAATGCTGTAAAAAGCGAAACTAGTCGAGTAAATAGAAACAAAGAGTGAAACAAACCAAGTGATTTTAATTTATCCTTTAATATCACTAGCTATGTCGTTGTTAGTGTTTATAGACTTCAGTATAGCTATTACAATGCCAAAAAAAAATTGAAATCGTACGGTTAGTTTCCGAGTTATAATGATTTCAACTATCAAAAACAATCGTCACAAGGAAAAATTTGTTTGTTTGTATGTTTCTTAATGTTTAATAAACTTTTTTAGACACATGACATTGAAGAAACGTTATGTAAATGTAAGTAAAATATCTCGTAATAAATATGTAAGCAAAAACGTGATGTTGGGTATGCGGCATACTAAAATAAACGTGGTGTAACACGTTTTCTCATTCTATTTAACCACAAAGGTGCAATATTGTGTATTACACATCGCATACAAGTTCCCGCACTGTGTTTCCTTCTTCATTGCAATTTGCGAGAGCAGCGCGCGCACACACACACCAACACACAGGAAGTTAACTGAAGTTAATTCCGTTTCTGGTTAGTTAACAAGCTTCGAGTAATTTATCGCCCGCGCTCGCGAATCATGCTAATACGAACCTTATAACTTTAATCCAGAAATAATTTAAAAGTTCCGGACGTTTAAGCCGGTGCGCGCTGACATTGAAAAATATATGATTACACATGCACTTTTCCGCGAAAAAACAGATGTATAAATCTAAATTTTACGAGCACTTAGCAAAGGTGACGTTTATAAGTCGGGCGCTCGGACTCCTGGATGGGATGGCGTGTAGTAAATATGGAGACAGCCCTCTGACATCCAGGTGATGTTAATTATGCATGCACCTCTTCCTCCTCGCCATCACAGACACAGACGGAAATATCGATCCACTCGAGAAATAAAGAGCGGGAGATAAAAAAATAATAATAATAATAGGAGGTTTGAAAATGTAATGCCCGAAAACTAATTACAGAATTACAGATATTTTTTGAAAATGGTTTTAATCAAATGGGGGGACCTTAAAATGGATATATCCACTAAAATGTTTGATTTGAAACAATACTTTCCCTTTTTTTGCATATGGGGGAAAGTAAAAAAGTTGAGCGAATGCTAAACTTGATTTACTTTATTGTTTAACAAATATCTTTGTTTCATATGATTTAAAATGTTTGTAAAATGTATAGAATGATTTAAAACTAGTTAAAATTTAATAAATATTGTAATTTAATATATATATATATATATATACATACACATAATCAAAACAGTTCCAATTACTTCTGTTTCCTTGTACATGTACTAATTTCGCCCAATCTTTCTTGTTTTTCGCTAGTGTTCTTGCCTGGTTTACCGTTATGCCCCTTTCTTCTATTATCTTCTCCAATCCTTCTTCCCAACGTTTTCTAGGTCTTCCCTTCTTTTTTTCTTTACTGTTCGTGCGTTCCATACCCTCTTTGTAGTTCTGTTGTCATCCATCCTTTGCAGATGTCCCCACCAGCTCAGTTGTCTTCTTTCTATGAACTTTATCATTTATTCTATTTCAAGGTCTTCTCTAATTATTGTGTGTTGTATTCTGTCAATTTTTGTAACTCCTTTCACGCACCTCAGGTATTTTATTTCAAGCGCTTGTATCTTGCTCTTCTGTTCTCTGTTCAGCATCCATGTCTCGCACCCAAAAGTCAGTATTGGTCTATAGATGGCTTTGAATACTTTTAATTTAGTTTTCTTTGATACTTCCTTACTGTATATAAATTTAGTTTCTCATTACGTGGATCAGCTTTAATGTATTTTCCAGTCTATTATATATTTCTAGCTCGTTCTTTCCATTTGTTTCTACAGGGTGTCTCAGACCGCCCGTACCAGCCTTTTATTTCCACAAGGCTTGGTCGAATGTGACTCGGACCAAAAAAATTTATTACTAAAGTGAACCCAAGGAATCCACTGATGAATTTATTTTTTACCGGAATAATTCGGAAGTACTCGGAACCGGAAGTAACTTTAAAATTTTAAATGGCAACATAGGTCGAGTATGGTATTAATTGATAGGTCTTTTTGAAAGAAACAACTTTTATTTAAATGATTTTTTAATATTTTGCATATTTACATAAATAAACAAAAAAAAACAAAATTGAAAACTAGTTATCTATTTAACACTCAATTCCCTCAAGTAGGCTTTGCTTTTTTGTTATATCAAAATAATTGATGTGCGTGAATATTTGAAGTAAAATAAATTATTATTATCAAAGTATTGAACGTGTCAACATGGTTTTTACAAACCTTGAACGTTTTGATATGCTGATGATATTAGGTGAATGCGGCCAAAACTATCGTGCTGCTGAGCGAATTTATGTTGAGCGATACCCTCAACGAGCCAGTCAAAAAATGTTTTTCGGCGCCTTGCAGAATGAGTTAAGACAACTGGTAAGCTATAGCCCAACTACAACAAAGGTCGAAGTATCAGAAAACGTGTACAAGATGAAAGAGCACCAGATATTCTTGCAGCTATTGCTCTGGACCTGAACATCTCGACTAGAAGAATTGAAATCGATGCTGGAATAAGTCGCTCCACTGCTTGGAGAGTTTTGAAAACACACAAATTCGATCTACACCATATCTCTTTATACCAGAAACTTGAAGAGCGGGATTTTCAACATAGGTTGAATTTTTGTGAATGGATGTCTTATAAAAATTATAATTTCCATTACAAAATTTTATAGACAGATGAGGCGACATTCAAAAGGAACGGAGTTGTTAATTTACAGAATGCTCACTACTGGAGTAATGAAAACCCTCATTAATTAAGAGAAGTTGATAATCAACACGTGTGGACCCTTAATGTTTGGTGTGGTATTTTAGGAAACCAACTAATTTGTCCGCATTTTCACCTAATGTCACCAGCATATCAAAACCTTCGAGGTTTGTAAAAACCATGTTGACACATTCAATACTTTAATAATAATAATTTATTTTACTTTAAATATTCACGAACATCAATTATTTTGATATAATAAAAAAGCAAAACATACTTGAGGAAATTGAGTGTTGAATGGATAACTAATTTTCAATTTAGTTTTTTTAGTATATTTTTGTAATATGCAAAATATTGAGAAAACATTTTTATAAAAGTTGTTTCTTTTAAAAAGACCTATCAATTAATACCATACTCGACCTATGTTACCATTTGAAATTTATAAGTTACTTCCTGTTCCGAGTACTTCCGGATTATTACGGTAAAAAATTAATTCATTAGTGGATTCCTTGGGTTCACTTTGATAATAACATTTTTTGTCCCAGTCACATTCGACCAAGCGTTGTCGAAATAAAAGGCTGGTACGGGTGGTCTGAGACACTCTGTATATTTATTCCGAGGTACTTGTAATTGTCCACTTGTTGTATTTGTTCGCCATCTATTTTTATGTTTAGTTGCTCTAGATATATGTTTCTTTGCTGTTGTTGAAGTTTTTCAGTGATTTGTTTTATTGTAAAGATTTGGTCTTGGATGCTTCTGCCTCTTCTGAATCCGCTTTGCGAGTCGTGTAACTTTTTTCTACTTTATTTCTAATTTGTTTGAGTATTTTCATTATTATATTCAGTAAATGTATGCCTCTGTAATTATTGCAACTTTGTTTTTCTCCATTCTTGTGTATGGGTACTAGTAATGTTTCTGTACACTCCGATGGCATTTGTTCTACCTTCCAAACTCTATTTACTATTCCCAGTAAAATCGTAAATCCCTTTTCGTCTAATTTTTTAAACATTTCTAATGTTAGCTTGCCTCGTCCTGGTGCTTTCCCATTTTTCAAGGATACTATTGTTTGTCTTAGTTCGTCTGCTGTAATCACTGTCTCTTTACTTTCCTTGTCATATTTTTCCTTCGAGTCATATTCGTTCCTTTCTTCGTTCATCAATAGTTCCATAAAGTATTCTCTCCACCTATTCATAAATTCCTCTGTTTTATTTTTATTGTTGTTCTTCTTGGATGTCCCACATACCTCTGCTGCCGTTTGTAATACTGTTTCTTTATAGTATCTCCATAGGTTATTTGTATCACAAGTTTTTTCAGTTTTGTCCCATTTTTCTTTTAGTTTATTGAATGATAGTTTGCTGTGTATATAAAATATAAATTCCATTATAATTTTTAAAAAAATGGTGTTATTTGGGGTTAGTCAAAGTAATAATAATCTCTAATACTTCTTTTTTTTTATATCTTGTATTACAATTTTTTTTATTTTGAGAAGCAAATACTCAAGTTTATACTTGCATGTTTTTTTTTTAAATTCACTTAACCACACTGATGTTTTGTTCGGTTCGGTTTAATACGACTTTAACTTAAGCGTTGAATTTCTCAAAATTGGTTATTATACTCCATTCGCGTTTAGATTAATGTTAGAGAAACAAAGGGCTTATTTGTCCTTGACATGTATACAGAGAGTTTTATGTAACACCGAACATTTTCACAACGAACATTTTTCTTTGAAGTATCCATATGCATACGTTGCACATTTTTCGATGCTTGGTTTATTAAAAGAATTTAATTTGAAGCTTTAAGCGAGTGTTTTCCACTCCCAGGCTAAGCATGAAGTAAAATTTCGAGTTTAGAAAAGCCTGAAAATTTAGTTTGGTCGCGTAGAGCGAAGCGCGGAGCGGCAAAACCAAATTTTTAGGCTTTTCTAAACTCGAAACTTTACTTCATGCGCCACCGGTACAAAGCACTGACATATTACGAAGTTTAAAACACACCGCTAAACTTTACATTGAATCAGTGTTTTGTACCGGTGGCGCAGGAAGTAAAATTTCGAGTTTTGAAAAGCCAGCAAATTTGGTTTGGCCGCTCCGCGCTACGCGACCAAACCAAATTTTCAGGCTCTTCTAAACTCGAAATTTTACTTCATGCTTAGCCTGGGAGTGGAAAACACTCGTTTAAAGTTTCAAATTGAATTCTCTTAGCAAACCGTGCGTCGGAAAATGTACAACGTATGCATATGTATACTTAAAAGAAATATTCTCGTTTTGAAAATGTCCGGTGTTACAGAAAACTCTCTGTATATGTATTTTTGGGTAAAATATTTTTTAAATATTTATATGTAAACTTTAGGTCTCATAATTTTCTATCGGTGCAATCTCGCATCGTTTCGCGTGCCTTATTTACACAATATTCTCCTGAATTATAGCCCGTTGAAGCAATTTATAAATTAACACAACATTCTTGCTCAAATTGCAATTTTCCAATAAACTTCTCCCCTTAATGTGCTTACTACATTAATTACTTCTAGATAGTTCTTTGTCGAATCATTTATTAACTCGCGAAACTGCGCCTCTCCGGAATAATAAATAGGTTATTTTGTAATATTTTCTTGTGTTCGAACGTCTCGAAGCGCAATTCAAGTTTACTAAAATAAATGATTATCAGAAGTAGTTTTCGTTGAATGGTATAAATAATTTATATACAGAGTAACTATTGAAAGCTTATTTTAAATAAGTCTCTCATATTTCACGTGGTGAAATATTTTTAACTATGATTTTAAAACAAAATGGTTAAATTTCAGTAATATTTCGGGTTTTTATTTCAATTATTTTCGACTTTGAATTATTCTCGAGGAAAATCATTGAAAGCTTCAAAGTAATACGGTTGGAAGTAGTGAGCTTATACGTGGAATATGATATAATAAACAGACATTTTGGGTAACCAGTTCTGATTAATAATAATAATAATAATTTATTAACGGATATATCCTCTTTACGATAGTGTAAGTTATTAAAAGTTGTTTTTTAGCAACAGATGGCGCCATGTGAGATTCTCAATATGTGTGCTGAGCACATGGGTATAAAATAACAGACAGTTGTCTTTTAGCAACAGATAGCGCCATGTGAGATTCTCAACATGTATGATCCACACATGGGCATAAAACAACAGAAATTTGTCTTCTAGTAACAGATAACGCCATGTGAGATTGTCAATATGTATGATACACACATTGGTATAAAGCAACAGAAAGTTGTCGTTTAGCAACAGATGGCGCTATGCGAGATTTTTAATAACTATGATACACACATAGGTATTAGGGATGTTACAAACTGTGATTTTTGCGGTAACAGGTCGGAGCAGTGCCAGGTGCAGACACGTGCCTGTTCCGATAAAATGTGATTGCTCCGGAGCAAGAGTGGGCAAATTCTGAATACGTTTAATCATTTAAGAATGTTTTTATTGTATTGAAACTGTCCAAAAACAAAAGCGGAAGGGGCCCTTCCGCAATATGCATGATTAACACACGGGTATAAAATAACAGAAAGTAGTATTTTGGCAACAGATGGTGCCATGTGAGATTCTCAACATGTATGATATACACAAGGGTACAAAACAACAGAAATGTGCCTTTAAGCAACAGATGGCGCCATGTGAGATTTTCAATATGTATGAAATACTCATCAGAAAATTGCCTCTTAGCAACAGAAGGCGCTGTGTAAAATTCTTAATATGTATGATTAACACGCGGGTATAAAACAACAGAAAGTTGTCATTTATCAACAGATGGCGCCATATGAGATTCTCAACATGTATGACACATATATAGGTATAAAACAACTGAAAGTTGCCTTTGAGCAACAGATGGCGCCATGTGAGATTTTCAATATGTATGATACACACACATAGGTATAAAACTACAGAAAGTTGTCTTTTAGCAACAGGTGGCGCCACGTGAGATTTATAATAACTACAATACACACATAGGTATTAGGGATGGTACAAACTGTGATTTTTGCGGAATAGGTCGGAGCAGTGCCAGGTGCAGACACGAACCTGTTCCGATAAACTGTGATTGCTCCGGAGCAGAATTGGGAGAATTATGAATGCGTTTAATCATTCAAGATTGTTTTTAGTGTATTGAAACTGTCGAGAAACAAAAGCGAAAGGAGCCTTTAAACATTTTACCCTGTCAAAAATCAAACGAAAAACCTTTTATTAAATAAAAATACTCTAAAGTGTGTATATACTTTTATGTTTTCTTTTATTTCGTTACTATTATAATACATAACAATCAACATACTGATATAAATTATAGGTTATAGAATTATAATTTTAAAAACAGTATAGTTACTTGAGTTAAGAACAGCATTCACGAAAACATAAATGTCATAATATGTTCAATAGAAGTCCATAAACTTAGTATTTTATTTTATATTTAAACAATTTTATTTAAAACAAATAAAAATATTACCAGAATTTAAAAAAATGTCACCATAAGTAGTGTATTTGCGCTATTTCTAGATTTATTTTCAAATTAAATATTGATATAAATCTCCACTTAATTACTATTTGAGCCAAATAGAATCGTGTTATCGAAACAGCCTAATAGCAGCTAGCAAATGGGAAACAGGCGGAATAATCGAGTCCGACTGTGACTGGTCCGCCCGGAGCAGGCGGAACAACTGAGTCCGACTGGAACAACTAGTCCGCCGGAGCAGGCGGAACAGGTCGGAACAAGCGAGTCCGACTGGAACAACTAGTCCGCCCAGAGCAATCGAGTCCGACTGTAACATCTAGTCCACCCGAAACAGGTCGGAGCAGATGGAACAGGTATCAAAATCACTAGACCAAGGAACAGCTACTTCGGACTTGTTCCGAAATCACATTTCCTGTTCTTTTGTACCATCCAAGAAAGTTGTCTTTAAGCAAAAGATGGCGCTATGTGAAATTCTCAATATGTATGATTAACACACGGGTATAAAACAACAGAAACTTGTCTTTTAGCAACAGATGGTGCTATGTGAGATTCTCAACATGTATGATACATACATGGGTATAAAACAACAAAAAGTTACCACTAGCAACAGATAGAGCCTTGTGAGATTTTCAAAATGTATGATACACACATAGGTATAAAACAGCAGAAAGTTGTCTTTTAGCAACAGATGGCTCTATATGAGATATTTAATAATTATGATACACACATAGGTATAAAACAACAGAAAGTTGTCTTTTGGCAACAGATGGCGCCATGTAAGGTTCTCAATATATAAATCACACACATGGATATATAATAACAGTAGTTCACAACGAATCGTATCGCGGCAAGGACGGATGTCAAATCGCCGCGGCGGTTTGAGATCCGATTGAAGTTTAAAGATTGAAGTTTCGGACGAGCGCGCTCGTTCGAAACTTTAAACTGAATGCTTTGCCAAGAACATTAAATGACTGAAAACGTTTTTAAAGATAATAATCTAGTTAATATTAATTGAAGTAAAACTGACATGGTAGTTACAATCTGAAATGTTAAATGTCAATATTTAAGCTAATTTTATAATTATTTACGTATTTTGTAATTTGCCTGCTGATTTTGACAAATTTAATAATAATTATAATTTATTATTTAATTGTCAGGCATTCGCTGATTTTATAATAGAGTTCAATTTGAAGTTTTGAACGGGTGATTCCACACCCAGGCTAAGCATGAAGTAAAATTTCGAGTTTAGATAAGCCCCGTGAACATTTGTCGAGGGTCGCGCAGCGACTCGAAACAAATTTTCGGGCTTTTCTAAACTCGAAATTTTACTTCATGCGCCACGCGTACAAAACACTGATTTAAAGTAAAGTTCAGAAACACACTAATACATCAGAGTGACAGGGAGTCAGGTATTTAGTCTGTTATCAACGATGTTCAGTGTTAATAATAAATAATTAGGTTTAAAATATTTTTGCTAAGACAACTGGTAACGATATTTATATATTAATGGTTGCAAAAAAATAATAAAATAAAATTTATTCTTGAGGATTTGTATTGGTGATTCAAAAAAACAGGATTCGAACCTTTGATTCGAATCATATTTATCTCTTACGACCTTTGTTCGAGTATTCATGATTTGAATCATATTAGGAGATTCGGATTCGTGATTCGAATCCTTTATACGAGGATTCATCCCAGCTCTGGTGTAAAATTATGTAGGGCTTGTTGTTTAATAAGAATTTTAACCATACAGGGTGTTTTTCTTTTTATTATACATATCCCAATTATATGCTGTAAATCTTTTTTTTAAGTTTAAGCGAGTGTTGAATTTTCTTTTTGAAAATTTTCGCAAAAACAAGACTTTTCCTTTGTTTTGCATATGGAGGAAAGCAACAATGAATACGTTCGTGATTCGAATCCTTTTTACGAGGATTCATCCCAGCTCTGGTGTAAAATTATGTAGGGCTTGTTGTTTAATAAGAATTTTAACCATACAGGGTGTTTTTCTTTTTATTATACATATCCCAATTATATGCTGTAAATCTTTTTTTTAAGTTTAAGCGAGTGTTGAATTTTCTATTTGAAAATTTTCGCAAAAACAAGACTTTTCCTTTGTTTTGCATATGGAGGAAAGCAACAATGAATACGTCAAAATGCACACGCACCGGAATATGTATACTTGTAATAATAATCCAGTGTATTTTTATGTCTGCAGCTCTAGCAATAAAAAAGCTCACGAACCTCTACTGGCTGTGCATTACTAGTATTATAGAAACATCCTGTATAATGAAGAGAGTTATTATAATTGAAATGAGATTCTTAACGGATTATAATATATTAAATTTAATAGCAGGTCGCTATTAATTAATTCCACGGTATATAATACACCCCGTGAATAATCGCGAGCCGCAAATTTCTAATTAATCGGAGGCTCGGTGTTTAATTAAGAAATAATTGCGACTAAATATTAATTAAAGGCGCGCCGCGGAATAAGTTCTTGTCCGAAAGCGGCGACATCCAAACCAACCGACCCCGTGAGTAATGTGTGCGTGAACTTAGCAGATCAATTGCTAGCAGATCAATTTTTTCTTGGAGTTCTACTCGCATGCAGTCGAGGTCTATAGTTCCTGAT
Source organism: Philonthus cognatus (assembly GCA_932526585.2). Taxonomy (NCBI): domain Eukaryota; kingdom Metazoa; phylum Arthropoda; class Insecta; order Coleoptera; family Staphylinidae; genus Philonthus; species Philonthus cognatus. The sequence continues at coordinate 63,550 of CAKOBO020000027.1, read as the reverse complement.
AAGTTTTAGTCATAGTTCTGGCAAATTATGCCCACAAAATTATATCAAAATTATGATCTGCTAACTTCGCGTAGCAGATCATTTTTGTAAAAAGTAATAAAAAATTATATACATCGATAGACAATAAAATTCTAAAGAGTTCCCTTATAATATAAAAAATAGTTCTGCTCTCGGTAATTTGTTATAAATAATTTAAATATTAATTATGATATATTTCACAGATGCTCTTCCTACAAAAAAAAGAGTTCTCGATTTATTTCATTGTGTATATCTTTACTAATTAGGTATAGATACTATGTCCAAGGAGTTGTTACTTGCAACAATAACCAATTTGTTATAAACAATTATTTTGTAGTGCTTTTACCTTCATTTATCAATCAACTATGATCTGCTGATAGGTAAATGGAAGTTCTGGACTAATTTCTTTCTGAATATCATTGCTAAATAGGCCAAAATACTATATCCAAGGAGTTCCCATTTGCAACAATAACCAATTTTTTATAAACAATTATTTTGTCGCGTTTTAACCCACATTTTCCATTCAACTATGATCTGCTGATAATAAAATGAGAGTTCTGGACTAATTTCTTTCTGGATATCATTGCCAAGTAAGTCTCGATACTATATCTAAGGAGTTCTCATTCGCAACAATAACCAATTTTTTATAAATAGATATTTTGTCGCGTTTAAACCCACATTTTCCATTCAACTATGATCTGCTGATAGAAAAATGAGAGTTCTGGACTAATTTCTTTTTTGATACTATTGCTAAGTAGGCCTAGATACCATATCCAAGGAGTTCTCATGTGCAACAATAACCAATTTTTAATAAACAATTATTTTGTCGCGTTATAACCCACATTTTCCATTCAACTATGATCTGCTGATAGAAAAATGAGAGTTCTGGACTAATTTCTTTTTTAATATTATTGCTAAGTAGGACAAGGTACTACATCCAAGAAGTTATCATTTGCAACAATAACCAATTTTTTATAAACAATTATTTTGTCGCGTTTTAACCCACATTTTCCATTCAACTATGATCTGCTGATAGAAAAATGAGAGTTCTGGACTGATTTCTTTCTTAATATCATTGCTAAGTAGGCCCAGATACTATATCCAAGGAGTTCTCATTTGCAACAAATACCAATTTTTTATAAACAATTATTTTGTGCCGTTTTAACCCACATTTTCCATTCAACTATGATCTGCTGATATAAAAATGAGAGTTCTGGACAAATTCCTTTCTTGATATCATTGCCAAGTAAGTCAAGGTACTATATCCAAGGAGTTCCCAATTGCAACAATAACCAATTTTTTATAAACAATTATTAACCCACATTTTCCATTCAACTATGATCTGCTGATCAAAAAATGAAAGTTCTAGACTAATTCCTTTCTGGATATCATTGCCAAGTAAGTCTAGATACAATATCCAAGGAGTTCTCATTTGCAACAAAAAACAATTTTTTATAAACAATTATTTTGTCGCGTTTTAACCCACATTTTCCATTCAACTTTGATCTGCTGATAGAAAAATGAGAGTTCTAGACTAATTTCTTTCTAGATATCATTGCCAAGTAAGTCTAGATACTATATCCACGAAGTTCTCATTTGCAACAAGAAACAATTTTTTATAAACAATTATTTTGTCGCGTTTTAACCCACATTCTCCATTCAACTATGATCTGCTGATAGAAAAATGAGAGTTTTGGACTAATTTCTTTTTTGATATTATTGCAAAGTAGGCCTAGATACTATATTCAAGGAGTTATCTTTTGCAACAAAAACCATTTTCTTATAAACAATTATTTTGTCGCGTTTTAACCCACATTTTCCATTCAACTATGATCTGCTGATATAAAAATGAGAGTTCTGGACTAAGTTCTTTCTGGAAATCATTGCCAAGTAAGTCTAGATACTATATCCAACTAGTTCTCATTTGCAACAATAACCAATTTTTTATAAACATTTATTTTGTCGCGTTTTAACCCACATTTTCCATTCAACTATGATCTGCTGATAGAAAAATGCGAGTTCTAGACTAATTTCTTTCTTAATATCATTGCTAAGTAGGCCTAGATACTATATCCAAGGAGTTCTCATTTGCAACTATATTCAATTTTTTATAAACAATTATTTTGTCGCGTTTTAACCTACCTTTTCCATTCAACTATGATCTGCTGATAGAAAAATGACAGTTCAAGACTAATTTCTTTCTGAATATCATTGCCAAGTAAGTCTACATACTATATCTAAGGAGTTCTCATTTGCAACAATAACCAATTTTTTATAAACAATTATTTTGTCGCGTCTTAACCCATATTTTCCATTCAACTATGATCTGCTGATAAAAAAATGAGAGTTCAAGACTAATTTCTTTCTGGATATCATTGCCAAGTAAGTCTACATACTATATCCAAGGAGTTCTTGATTGCAACAAGAAACAATTTTTTAGAAACAATTATTTTATCGCGTTTTAACCCACATTTTCCATTCAACTATGATCTGCTGATATAAAAATGAGAGTTCTGGACTAAGTTCTTTCTGGATATCATTTCCAAGTAAGTCTAGATATTATATCCAAGGAGTTCTCATTTACAACAATAACCCTTTTTTTATAAACATTTATTTTGTCGCGTTTTAACCCACATTTTCCATTCAACTATGATCTGCTGATAGAAAAATAAGAGTTCTAGACTATATTCTTTCTAGATATCATTGCCAAATAAGTCTTGATACTATATCCAAGGAGTTCTCATTTGCAACAACAAACAATTTTTTATAAACAATTATTTTGTCGCGTTTTAACCCACATTTTCCATTCAACTATGATCTGCTGATAGAAAAATGAGAGTTCTGGACTAGTTTCTCTATTGATATTATAGCTAAGTATGCCTAGATACTATATCCAAGGAGTTCTCATTTGCAACAATAACCAATTTTTTATAAACAATTATTTTGTCGCGCCTTAACCCATATTTTCCATTCAACTATGATCTGCTGATAGAAAAATTTAAGTTCAAGACTAATTTCTTCCTGAATATCATTGCCAAGTAAGTCTACATACTATATCTAAGGAGTTCTCATTTGCAACAATAACCAATTTTTTATAAACAATTATTTTGTCGCGTCTTAACCCATATTTTCCATTCAACTATGATCTGCTGATAAAAAAATGAGAGTTCAAGACTAATTTTTGTCTGGATATCATTGTTAAGTAAGTCTACATACTATATCCAAGGAGTTCTTGATTGCAACAAGAAACAATTTTTTAGAAACAATTATTTTATCGCGTTTTAACCCACATTTTCCATTCAACTATGATCTGCTGATATAAAAATGAGAGTTCTGGACTAAGTTCTTTCTGGATATCATTGCCAAGTAAGTCTAGATATTATATCCAAGGAGTTCTCATTTACAACAATAACCCTTTTTTTATAAACATTTATTTTGTCGCGTTTTAACCCACATTTTCCATTCAACTATGATCTGCTGATAGAAAAATAAGAGTTCTAGACTAATTTCTTTCTAGATATATTGCCAAATAAGTCTTGATACTATATCCAAGAAGTTCTCATTTGCAACAACAAACAATTTTTTATAAAAAATTATTTTGTCGCGTTTTAACCCACATTTTCCATTCAACTATGATCTGCTGATAGAAAAATGAGAGTTCTGGACTAGTTTCTCTATTGATATTATAGCTAAGTATGCCTAGATGCTATATCCAAGGAGTTCTCATTTGCAACAATAACCAATTTTTTATAAACAATTATTTTGTCGCGGTTTAACCCATATTTTCCATTCAACTATGATCTGCTGATAGAAAAATGAGAGTTCTAGACTAATTTCTTTCTGGATATCATTGCTAAGTAAGTCTAGATACTATATCTAAGGAGTTCTTATTTGCAACAAGAAACATTTTTTTATAAACAATTATTTTGTCGCGTTTTAACCCACATTTTCCATTCAACTATGATCTGCTGATATAAAAATTAGAGTTCTGGACTAATTTCTTTTTTGATATTATTACTAAGTAGGCCTAGATACTATATCTAAGGAGTCTCATTTGCAACAATAACCAATTTTTTATAAACAATTATTTTGTCGCGTTTTAACCCACATTTTCCATTCAACTATGATCTGCTGATAGAAAAATGAGAGTTCTGGACTAATTTATTTCTGGATATCATTTCCAAGTAAGTCTAGATACTATATCCAAGGAGTTCTTATTTGCAACAAGAAACAATTTTTTATAAACAATAATTTTGTCGCGTTTTAGCTTACATTTTCCATTTAACTATGATCTGCTGAAAAAAAAATGAGAGTTCTGGACTAATTTCTTTCTTAATATCATTGCTAAGTAGGCCTAGATACTATATCCAACAAGTTCTTATTTGCAACACTAACCAATTTTTTATAAACAATTATTGTGTCGCGTTTTAACCCACATTTTCCATTCAACTATGATTTGCTGATATAAAAATGAGAGTTCTGGACTAATTTCTTTCTGGATATCATTGCGAAGTAAGTCTAGATACTCTATCCAAGGAGTTCTCATTTGCAACAATAACCAATTTCTTATAACCAATTATTTTGTCGTGTTTTAACCCACATTTTCCATTCAACTATGATCTGCTGATAGAAAAATAAGAGTTCTGGACTAATTTCTTTCTTAATATTATTGCTAAGTAGGCCTAGATACTATATCCAAGGAGTTCTTATTTGCAACAATAACCAATTTTTGATCAACAATTATTTTGTCGCGTTTTAACCCACATTTTCCATTCAACTATGATCTGCTGATAGAAAAATGAGAGTTCTGGACTAATTTCTTTCTTGATATCATTGCTAAGTAGGCCTAGATACTATATCCAAGGAGTTCTTATTTGCAACAATAACCAATTTTTTATAAACATTTATTTTGTCGCGTTTTAACCCACATTTTCCATTCAACTATGATCTGCTGATAGAAAAATGAGAGTTCTGGACTAATTTTTCTCTTAATATTATTATTGCTAAGTAGGCCTAGATACTATATCCAAGGAGTTCTTATTTGCAACAATAACCAATTTTTTATAAACAATTATTTTGTCGCGCTTTAACCCACATTTTCCATTCAACTATGATCTGCTGATAGAAAAATAAGAGTTCTGGACTAATTTCTTTCTTGATATATTTGCTAAGTATGCCTAGATACTATATCCAAGGAGTTTTAATTTGCAACAATAACCAATCTATTTTAAATAATTATTTTGTCGCGTTTTAACCCACATTTTCCATTTAACCATGATCTGCTTATCGAATAATGAGAGTTTTGGACTAATCTTTTTCTGCGTATCATTTCTAAAGAGGCCAAGATATTATATTCAAGGAGTTCTTATATGCAACAATAACCAATTTTTTATAAATATTTATTTTGTCGTGTTTTAACCCGCATTTTCCATTCAACTATGATCTGCTGATATAAAAATGAGAGTTCTGGACTAATTTCTTTCTGAATATCATTGCCAAGTAAGTCTAGATACTATATCCAAAGAGTTTCTATTTGCAACAATAACTAATTTTTTATAAACAATTATTTTGTCCTGTTTTAACACACATTTTCCATTCAACTATGATCTGCTCATAGAAAAATGAGAGTTCAGGACTAATTTCTTTCTGGATATCATTGCCAAGTAAGTTCAATAGATATAGTATCTAAGGAGTTTCCATTTGCAATAATAACTCATTTTTCATAAACTATTATTTTGTCGCGTTTTAAGTTACATTTTTTATTCAACTATGATATGATGATAGAATATGAGAGTTCTGGACTAATTTCTTTCTGGATATCATTGTAGATACTATGTCGAAAAGGGTCTTACATGTAACAATAACCAATTTGTTATAAACAGTTATTTTGTCGAGTGTTTTCCTTCATTGACATTCAACTGTGATCTGCTGATAGAAGTATGAGAGTTCTGGACTAATTTTGTTTTGGATATCATTGCCACGTAGGTCAAGATACTATATCCAAGGAGTTCCTACTTGCAACAGTAACCAATTTTTATAAACAATTAATGTGTCGTGCTTTTACATTAATTTCTCTTTTATCTATGATCTTCGCATAGAAATATGACAATTCTGGACATTTTTTTTGTGAATATTATTTTTAACTAGGTCTAGATACAATATCAAAGGAGTTCTCACTAGCAACAATAACCAATTTGTTGGAAACAAATATTAGACCGAATGTCCTACCATTTCGGAGATATTTGACATTTTTGGATAAAACTATTTTATCCACAGATACAAAATTATTAACAAATTCGATAGTCATTTAATTCCAGTCGATTGATGTAAAATAAATCATGTTACCTTTTAGTTACTATTTATAAATTCAACAATTTTTATTTCGTAGCCAAATAACTAAAGAGTAACAACTTTATAATGCTGCCGATAGCGCCCTCTATGCTCAAATGAAAGGAGAAAATGGAAACATTATTTTATTTAGTACGCAAAAAGTTTACATGTTATTTTGTGATATCACAGTCCATACGAGTTTAGTAGTATACTTTGATTAAGAGGTTGAATAATAACGTATACATCAAATTTATTAGATTTTATTCTTCTATCAGCAGATCATAGTTGAATGGAAAATGTAGGTTAAAACGCGACCAAATAATTGTTTATAACAAATTGGTTATTGTTGCAAATAAGAATTCTTCGGATATAGTATCTAGGCCTACTTAGAAATAATATTAGGAAAGAAATTAGTCCAGAACTCTCATTTTTCTATCAGCAGATCATAGTTGAATGGCAAAATGTGGGTTAGAGCGCGACAAAATAATTGTTTATAAGAAATTAGTTATTGTTGCAAATGAGAACTACTTGGATATAGTATCTAGGCCTACTATGCAATAATATCCAAAAAGAAATTAGTCCAGAACTCTTATATTTCTATCAGGAGATCATAGTTGAATGGAAAATGTGGGTTAAGACGCGACAAAATAATTGTTTATAAGAAATTGGTTATTGTTGCAAATGGGAACTGCTTGGATATAGTATCTTACTTGGCAATGATCTTCAGCAAGAAATTAATCCAGAACTATCATTTTTATATCAGCTGATCATAGTTGAATGGAAAATGTGGGTTAAAACGGGACAAAATAATTGTTTATAAAAAATTTGGTTATTGTTGCAAATCGAAACTTCTTGGATATCGTATCTAGGCCTACTAAGCAATGATATCAAGAAAGAAATTAGTCCAGAACTTTCATTTTTCTATCAGCAGATCATAGTTGAATGGAATATGTGGGTTAGAACGCGACAAAATAATTGTTTATAAAGAATTGGTTATTGTTGCAAATGGGAACTCCTTGGATATAGTATCTAGACTTACTTGGCAATGATATCCAGTAAGAAATTAGTCCAGAACTCTCATTTTTCTATCAGCAGATCATAGTTGATTGGAATATGTGGGCTAAAACGCGACAAAATAATTGTTTATAAAAAATTGGTTATTGTTGCAAACAAGAACTCCTTGGATATAGTATCTAGACTTACTTGGCAATAATATCAAGAAAGAAATTAGTCCAGAACTCTAATTTTTCTGTCAGCAGATCATAGTTGAATGGAAAATGTGAGTTAAAACGCGACAAATTAATTGTTTATAAAAAAATGGTTATTGTTGCAAATAAGAACTCCTTGGATATGGTATCTAGGCCCACTTAGCAATGATATCCAGAAAGAAATTAGTCCAGAACTCTTATGTTTCTATCAGCAGATCATAGATGAATGGAAAATGGGGGTTAAAACTCGCCAAAATAATTGATTATAACAAATTTGTTATTGTTGCAAATGAGAACTCCTTGGATATAATATCTAGGCCTACTTAGCAATGATACCAAGAAAAAATAATAGTCGAGAACCCTCAATTTTCTATCAGCAGACCATAGCTGAATGGAAAATGTGGGTTAAAACGCAACAAAATAATTGTTTATAAAAAATTGGTTACTGTTGCAAATGGGAACTCCTTGGATATAGTATCTAGGCCTACTTAGCAATGATATTCAAAAAGAAATTTGTACAGAACTCTTATTTTTCTATCAGCAGATCATAGATGAATGGAAAATAAGGGTTAAAACGCGACAAAATAATTGTTTATAACAAATTGGTTATTGTTTCAAATGAGAACTCCTTGGAAAGAAATTAGTCGAGAACCCTCAATTTTCTATCAGCAGATCATAGTTGAATGGAAAATGTGGGTTAAAACGCGACAAAATAATTGTTTATAGAAAATTGGTTATTGTTGCAAATGGGAACTCCTTGGATATAGTATCTAGGCCTACTTGGCAATGATATCCAAAAAGAAATTAGTCCAGAACTCTTATTTTTCTATCAGCAGATCATAGATGAATGGAAAATGTGGGTTAAAACGCGACAAAATAATTGTTTATAGAAAATTGGTTATTGTTGCAAATGGGAACTCCTTGGATATAGTATCTAGGCCTACTTAGCAATGATATCCAGAAAGAAATTATTCCAGAACTCTTATTTTTCTATCAGCAGATCATAGATGAATGGAAAATGTGGGTTACAACGCGACAAAATAATTGTTTATAACAAATTGGTTATTGCTGCCAATGAAAACTCCTTAGATATAATATCTAGGCCTACTTAGCAATGATATCTAGAAAGAAATTAGTAGAGAACCCTCAATTTTCTATCAGCAGAACATAGTTGAATGGAAAATGTGGGTTAAAACGCGACAAAATAATTGTTCATAAAAAATTGGTTATTGTTGCAAATAAGAACTCCTTGGATATAGTATCTAGACTTACTTGGCAATGATATCAAGAAAGAAATTAGTCCAGAACTCTCATTTTTCTGTCAGCAGATCATAGTTGAATAGAAAATGTGGGTTAAAACGAGACAAAATAATTGTTTATAAGAAATTGGTTATTGTTGCAAATAGGAACTCCTTGGATATAGTATCTAGGCCTACATAGCAATGACATCCAGAAAGAAATTAGTACAGAACTCTTATTTTTCTATCAGCAGATCATAGATGAATGGAAAATGGGGGTTACAACGCGACAAAATAATTGTTTATAACAAATTGGTTATTGTAGCAAATGAGAACTCCTTGGATATAATATCTAGGCCTACTTAGTAATGATATCAAGAAAGAAATTAGTCGAGAACCCTCAATTTTCTATCAGCAGATCATAGTTGAATGGAAAATGTGGGTTAAAACGCGACAAAATAATTGTTTATAAAAAATTGGTTATTGTTGCAAATGAGAACTCCTTGGATATAGTATCTAGGCCTACTGAGCAATAATATTAAGAGAAAAATTAGTCCAGAACTCTCATTTTTCTATCAGCAGATCATAGTTGAATGGAAAATATGGGTTAAAAAGCGACAAAATAATTGTTTATAAAAAATTGGTTATTGTTGCAAATGAGAACTCCTTGGATATAGTATCTAGGCCTACTTAGCAATAATATTAAGAAAAAAATTAGTCCAGAACTTCTATTTTTCTATCAGCAGATCATAGTTGAATGGAAAATTTGGGTTAAAACGCGACAAAATAATTATTTAAAAAAAAAGATTTTTGTTGCAAATGAGAACTAATTGAATATAGTATCTAGGCCTACTTAGCAATATCAAAAAAGTAATTAGTCTAGAACTCTCATTTTTCTATCAGCAGATCATAGTTGAATGGAAAATGTGGGTTAAAACGCGACAAAATAAATGTTTATAAAAGAGGGTTATTGTTGTAAATGAGAACTCCTTGGATATAGTATCTAGACTTACTTGGCAATGATATCCAGAAAGAACTTAGTCCAGAACTCTCATTTTTATATCAGCAGATCATAGTTGAATGGAAAATGTGGGTTAAAACGCGATAAAATAATTGTTTCTAAGAAATTGTTTCTTGTTGCAATCAAGAACTCCTTGTATATAGTATGTAGACTTACTTGGCAATGATATCCAGAAAGAAATTAGTCTCGAACTTTCATTTTTCTATCAGCAGATCATAGTTGAATGGAAAATATGGGTTCAAACGCGACAAAATAATTGTTTATAAAAAATTGGTTATTGTTGCAAATGAGAACTCCTTAGATATAGTATGTAGACTTACTTGGCAATGATATCCAGAAAGAAATTAGTCTTGAACTCTCATTTTTCTATCAGCAGATCATAGTTGAATGGAAAATATGGGTTAAAACGCGACAAAATAATTGTTTATAAAAAATTGGTTATTGTTGCAAATGAGAACTCCTTAGATATAGTATCTAGGCCTACTTAGAAATAATATTAAGAAAGAAATTAGTCCAGAACTTTTATTTTTCTATCAGCAGATCATAGTTGAATGGAAAAATTGGGTTAAAACGCGACAAAATAATTGTTTATAAAAAAATCATTTTTGTTGCAAATGAGAACTCCTTGAATATAGTATCTAGGCCTACTTAGCAATAATATCAAAAAAATAATTAGTCTAGAACTCTCATTTTTCTATCAGCAGATCATAGTTGAATGGAAAAGGTAGGTTAAAACGCGACAAAATAATTGTTTATAAAAAATTGAATATAGTTGCAAATGAGAACTCCTTGGATATAGTATCTAGGCCTACTTAGCAATGATATTAAGAAAGAAATTAGTCCAGAACTCGCATTTTTCTATCAGCAGATCATAGTTGAATGGAAAATGTGGGTTAAAACGCGACAAAATAAATGTTTATAAAAAAATGGTTATTGTTGCAAATGAGAACTAGTTGGATATAGTATCTAGACTTACTTGGCAATGATATCTAGAAAGAACTTAGTCCAGAACTCTCATTTTTATATCAGCAGATCATAGTTGAATGGAAAATGTGGGTTAAAACGCGACAAAATAATTGTTTATAAAAAATTCGTTTTTGTTGCAAATGATAACTCCTTAAATATAGTATTTAGGCCTACTTTACAATAATATCAAAAAAGAAATTAGTCCAGAACTCTCATTTTTCTATCAGCAGATCATAGTTGAATGGAGAATGTGGGTTAAAACGCGACAAAATAATTGTTTATAAAAAATTGTTTCTTGTTGCAAATGAGAACTCCTTGGATATAGTATCTAGACTTTTTTGGCAATGATATCTAGAAAGAAATTAGTCTAGACCTCTTATTTTTCTATCAGCAGATCATAGTTGAATGGATAATGTGGGTTAAAACGCGACAAAATAAATGTTTATAAAAAATTGGTTATTGTTGCAAATGAGAACTCTTTGGATATAGTATCTAGACTTACTTGGCAATGATATCCAGAAAAAACTTAGTCCAGAACTCTCATTTTTATATCAGCAGATCATAGTTGATTGGAAAATGTGGGTTAAAACGCGACAAAATAATTCTTTATAAAAAATTGGTTTTTGTTACAAATGATAACTCCTTGAATATAGGATCTAGGCCTACTTTGCAATAATATCAAAAAAGAAATTAGTCCAGAACTCTCATTTTTCTATCAGCAGATCATAGTTGAATGGAGAATGTGGGTTAAAACGCGACAAAATAATTGTTTATAAAAAATTGTTTCTTGTTGCAAATGAGAACTCCTTAGATATAGTATCTAGACTTACTTGGCAATGATATCCAGAAAGAAATTAGTCTAGAACTCTCATTTTTTTATCAGCAGATCAAAGTTGAATGGAAAATGTGGGTTAAAACTCGACAAAATAAATGTTTATAAAAAATTGGTTATTGTTGCAAATGATAACTCCTTGGATATAGTATCTAGACCTACTTGGCAATGATATCCAGAAAGAACTTAGTCCAGAACTCTCATTTTTATATCAGCAGATCATAGTTGAATGGAAAATGTGGGTTAAAACGCGACAAAATAATTGTTTATAAGAAAATGGTTTTTGTTGCAAAAGATAACTCCTTGAATATAGTATCTAGGCCTACTTTGCAATAATATCAAAAAAGAAATTAGTCCAAAACTCTCATTTTTCTATCAGCAGATCATAGGTGAATGGAGAATGTGGGTTAAAACGCGACAAAATAATTGTTTATAAAAAATTGTTTTTTGTTGTAAATGAGAACTTCGTGGATATAGTATCTAGACTTACTTGGCAATGATATCCAGAAAGAAATTAGTCTAGAACTCTCATTTTTCTATCAGCAGATCAAAGTTGAATGGAAAATGTGGGTTAAAACGCGACAAAATAATTGTTTATAAAAAATTGTTTCTTGTTGCAAATGAGAACTCCTTGGATATTGTATCTAGACTTACTTGGCAATGATATCCAGAAAGAAATTAGTCTAGAACTTTCATTTTTTTATCAGCAGATCATAGTTGAATGGAAAATGTGGTTTAATAATTGTTTATAAAAAATTGGTTATTGTTGCAATTGGGAACTCCTTGGATATAGTACCTTGACTTACTTGGCAATGATATCAAGAAAGGAATTAGTCCAGAACTCTCATTTTTATATCAGCAGATCATAGTTGAATGGAAAATGTGGGTTAAAACGGGACAAAATAATTGTTTATAAAAAATTGGTTTTTGTTGCAAATGAGAACTCCTTGGATATAGTATCTAAGCCTACTTAGCAATGATATTAAGAAAGAAATCAGTCCAGAACTCACATTTTTCTATCAGCAGATCATAGTTGAATGGAAAATGTGGGTTAAATCGCGACAAAATAATTGTTTATAAAAAATTGGTTATTGTTGCAAATGATAACTTCTTGGATGTAGTACCTTGTTCTACTTAGCAATAATATTAAGAAAGAAATTAGTCCAGAACTCCCATTTTTCTATCAGCAGATCATAGTTGAATGAAAAATGTGGGTTAAAACGCGACAAAATAATTGTTTATAAAAAATTGGTTATTGTTGCAAATGGGAACTCCTTGGATATAGTATCTTGGCCTATTTAGCAATGATATTCAGAAAGAAATTAGTCCAGAACTTCCATTTACCTATCAGCAGATCATAGTTGATTGATAAATGAAGGTAAAAGCACTACAAAATAATTGTTTATAACAAATTGGTTATTGTTGCAAGTAACAACTCCTTTGACATAGTATCTATACCTAAAGTAAAGATATACACAATGAAATAAATACAGAACTCTTTTTTTTGTAGGAAGAGCATCTGTGAAATATATCATAATTAATATTTAAATTATTTATAACAAATTACCGAGAGCAGAACTATTTTTTATATTATAAGGGAACTCTTTAGAATAGTATTGTCTATCGATGTATATAATTTTTAATTACTTTTTACAAAAATGATCTGCTACGCGAAGTTAGCAGATCATAATTTTGATATAATTTTGTGGGCTTAATTTGCCAGAACTATGACTAAAACTTATCAGGAACTATAGAACTCGACTGCATGCGAGTAGAACTCCAAGAAAAAATTGATCTGCTAGCAATTGATCTGCTAAGTTCACGCACACCAAATTTTCTACGCGGGGCTTTTCTAAACTCGAAATTTTACTTCATACTTAGTCCGGGAGTGGAAACACTCGTTATAAACTTCATATTGCACGCTTTTATAAAAGATCGATTAGTGACTGCAAATTTACAGAGTATACATTTTGCATATTTAAAACAAAAATTCACAGTGTGTAGAAATTTTCTTTTAAATATGCAAAATGTATACATTGTACATTTTCAGGGATTAATCGATTTTTTATAAAAACATGCGATATAAAGTTTAAAACGAGTGTTTCCACTTCCAGATTAGGCATGAAGTAAAATTTCGAGTTTAGAAAAGCCCCGCGTAGAAAATTTGTCGAGGGTCGCGCAGCGACCCGAGACAAATTTTCACGGGGCTTAAACGTTAGATACGTTACATTCACGGGGCTTAAACGTTACATATGAATTTGGGTTGTTTGCGATCTCTCGGTCGAGATTGCTTTGGATTTTGTTTTTTGACAATGATGTTTACAAGCGATTGACGCCCTTTTTTTTGTAATTTTAATTTTGTGCTGGTTAGGAAGACGCTGCTTGGAGCGAATTGTGAGTATTTTTGGAACGATTGCCGCATTTCTGCACGTCATTCTCAGCGAATATCACCAGAGAGGCCGCCCATCATCTAAGGACTTACCTCAAATTTTAATTTGAAGCCGTTAATCTTCATTGAGGTTATTTTGATTAGCCATGTTCAGTGCGACATCTTGCTGTGAAGCATCAGGTTAGTGAAGACTGTTTCATCAGGTTAGTAAAGACTGTTTCATCATATCAATAAAAACTGTTTCGTAAGAGTTAATCTCCCGGATTCGTTTGAAGAAATTACGGTGCGAACTCAAAAACGCGGGGGTGACGCGTGCAGTTGTCAATTCTCCCCGAGCAGAACACCCTAGTTAAAATAGGAACTGCCGTGAGGCGTTGCCATTTCAACTTATATCAAATGTGTGGAGGGTTTTATCACAACGAGCAATTATTTTGAATTGAAAGTTTATTTGATTCTGCGGTTGTTGTTGTATTTGATTGCACTTGTTATTGAAGGTGTTGTTTATTTGTGCATTGCAATTAAGATAAAAGATTATTAGTTTGTTCGGCGTACTATTTTAGTAAGTCTTGCGTTCTTAAACAATCTTAAACAAGTACATTTCTTGTTTCGGTCCCGGTACGGACAGCAATGGCCATTATTTATCTTTAATCAAGACGTGTTATTCTCTTTGATCGAGTACATTTATAAATTATAACGGTAAGAATTTACTATACACCCCGTAAGTATTATAGATAAAAATGATATTATTCTAAAGTACTCGCCAAGTACTATCTAGATATGCACATTATTTCAACCGGAAATGTCAAATAAATAAAATAAATTAGTTTGAAAATTTTGAAAATATTAACCCCTATCAGCATGTAAAATAATCATCGTGCGCAAAGAGATTTACGCAATTTATTCTATTGCAAAGTTTTCTCCTAACCTAACCTTACCTAGAAGTATGTGGAAATATAGCCGTTTACAAAAACTAGAATTTAGTCCAAATGAATTTCCAAGATTGTATTCATTTACGATAGTTATTCTATAAAGCCATATGAGTCCAAGTGTAATGTGCTAATTTGTTATAATCGTCATCCGGTTAAATGAACCTTTGAGTTGAAGTTAGATTGAAGTCTTTAACAAACATTTCTTTCGTCTTTCCCAATGTCTCCAGTAAAGATTGCAATGGTTAATAGCAATCAGTGAGGTTTTGTAGAAGTTGCTAGTCAAAATTTCAAAGTTATAAAAGTGAACATTTATTATTTCCGTTGTGAATTTATTGATTTTAATTTGTGATATATGTCAATACAGTGTGAATCTATAATATAATGCATGTTATTCCACGGGGTATAAAGTAAAGTCGAGACATACAATTTCGTTGTTGTCTTAAAAGAGTTAAATTTGAAGTTCAAATGAGTGTTTTCCACTCCCATGTTAGGCATGAAGTAAAATTTTGAGTTTAGAAAAGCCTGAAAATTTGGTTTATTGCGTAACGGGAAGCGCGGAGCGAACAAATTAAATTTTTAGGCTTTTCTAAACTCGAAATTTTATTTCATGCTTAACCTGGGAGTGAAAAACACTCGTTTAAACTTCCAATTTAACTCAAAATATTTGCAGAAAGTCGATGTTAATTTTAATTTGTTTTTATTTTATGTATATACTTCTTGAGTTTAATGTTACGTTAATAAATATTTCAAAATGTGACCCGAAAAAAAGCCTTTGTTGCGTCATCCCATTACATGTAAACACTTCCTTCTTTCTCGAGGAGATTAATGTGCAAGGAAAAGCACTCAAACGTCTTAATATAAACACAATTTATGCACTGCACATCCTTTCGAGACATAATCCACTTTTAATGAGCATCATTTGTTACACGGATCGCTCGCCCTAGCACAAACTCTACTCTATGTTATTATTACCCTCTCGCGAACGCTTCAATTTATTTCCTGAAAACAGGCGATCTGCATTTTATTAATTGATACACGTTTGTATTTAGAAAAGTAACCTCTATCAGAATCAATTTAATAGAATATACGTGGCCATTTGAAAAAAAAAATTGACTATCGCTGACATGAAACTTGATTTGGTAAAGAAGTAAAATGAGGGCTTGTTTGTAGATCTTGTGGGGCCATTTTATTTGATTTTTGATTTTTTTAAAATCGGTCAATAAACAAAAAGGCTATGGCCTGCGGCGTTTTTAGTAGACACCCTGTATAAGCTACAAAACAAAACAAAACTGTTGTTTGGTTGAATATTGGATATATACCCATTAGTGTAAAACATGTTTACATTAATAAAATAATTGTTCGTAATTCTAAACCATATAATGCAGCCAATTTTGCAGCAAAAACTGCTTTGTAGCATATTTTTTGCATTTAAATTTTGTTTGTATTTTTATAATCTAAAAGAAAAAGTCATGAATTTAAGTATCAAAATTAGAGATTCTAAGTTCAAAATATACTGCCTGTTTTATCTTACATTCATCCCTGGAATTTTTCTGGTGTCCAAAAAAAGAGTTTTTCCTTTAAGTATACATATGTTAATATATTGTATACGCTATACATCTTCAGATATTTATTGTTTTTATAAATATTTCAAATTGAACTTTTAAACAGGTGTTTTCCACTCCCAGATTAAGCATGAAGTAAAATTTCGAGTTAAGAAAAGCCTACGCTACCAAACCAAATTTTCAGGCATTTCTAAACTCGAAATGTTACGTCATGCGCCACGCGTACTAAACACCGACGTGATGTGACGTTTAGATTACACGTTTTTAGTAGACTGCTTTAGTAGAGTATTTTGAACTTCACCTAAAATAATAATAATAATATACTTTAATAATAATATACTTTATTGTCCACGGAGAAACCACAAATCGGACAAAATCATACAATACATATAGTTAACAAAATTATATATAAAATGATGTAAAATATACAAAAGTTGGTATAATTAAAGATTTACAATATTACAAAATATATCAGTAAAACGCGAATTAGCATTAATAGACATGTGATATATTGGCGCTTTTAATAGTATATTGGTATTAACTCTTGGTAATAGAAACGAACTACTTTGCCGCGAAACTATACGTGGCGTATTAAAAGGTATCATAGAGAGTAATTGAGGAACATCTATTATATTATGAACTAATTTGAGCTTGAATGTACTACTAGCTAACTTACGACGATCAGACAAAGATATCATACTGTGTATAGATAATAAAGTGCTGTAGTCAGTGAGATAATCAGGATATATACCAGTTAACTTAAAATTTAAATATTTTAGAAAACGTTTTTGTACACGTTCTAGCAAGATGGATTGATTTGTGTAATATGGATAAAAAATTATGGAACCGTACTCTAAGCGGCTTCTAACTAAGGCACAGTATAATACCCTGATCAAATCAGTATCATTAAAATACTTGCAAGTCCTAATTACAAAGCCAAGCATCTTGAAAGCTGATGAGGTGACGTTGTAAATATGATTAGTGAATGACAACCTGTGATCAAACGTAATACCAAGATCTTTGAAAATTTGGTCTCGTTTGGATTGGATTTTTTCGTATATGAAATAGTGACACACTTACTAACGTTAAGAGACAGGCAGTTATTGTTACACCAACCACTTATTATATCCAAATTTCTCTGCAAAGTAACACAGTCGTTTTGATTGTTGATGATATTATATATTTTAATATCATCTGCGTAAGCTAAAACTGGACAATTTATGGATTCAATTAGGTCATTAATATACAAATTAAATAATAATGGACCTAGATTAGACCCTTGCGGAACACCTGAAGGGGAATAAAATTCATAAGAATTGAAGCCATTAAAATAGACGTAGTTTGTTCGATTTATAAGATATGAAGAAAAGAAAATGATAAAGTTATTAGAAAGTCCAAAATTGTCCAGCTTACTCAGTAAGATATTATGATTTATGGTATCGAAAGCACGAGCAAAGTCTGTATATACTACATCAATTTGCTCGCGTTTGTCCAGAGCCTCGCTAATGTGTTGTGTAATTACTGCTAGATTTGTCATTGTCGAGCGACCAGACATAAAACCATGTTGAAATGGAGAAATATAAGGTTTGACATGAAATGATACTACACTATAAATAATTTGCTCAAAAATTTTAGCAAAATTAGACAGTAACGCGATTGGCCTATAATTTGTAATAACGTCCGTATCACCACGCTTCAACACGGGAGTAATTACAGCTCGTTTCCATAAATCAGGGAATGTGTTAGTTTGCAGAGAAAGGTTATACAATATGGACAAAGGATATGAGAAAGTGAATTTACAGTCCTTTACAAGAAAATTTGGAATTTTGTCATCACCACAGGTGTTCGAGTTTTTGGTACGATTAATGCTTCTAATGATATCTTGTTCCTCTATTACGGGGGTTAGCAACGTCTGACAATTGGAGATGACATTGTGCGAATCTAAGTTAATCGTTGAATACATACTGGAAAAGTTATCCGCAAATGCATTGACAATGTCAGTCGGGGTTTCATAATACAAATTATTTCCATCTCGCAGACGCCCAGGAATACGGGTTTTGCCTTTTTTGTTGTTGACGAATTTCCAGATGTTATTTGGAGAAGTTTTAAGATCCTTTTCAATCATATTTATATACGTATCATAGGATGTTGCAATTTGTTGCTTCAGTTGTTCCCGAATTCTCTTAAATTGGCTATAAAAATAATTGCTCCCGGACCGTTTCCATTTGTTGTGATAGTATTTTTTTAATTTTAAATTACGTTTTATACTGTTAGTAAACCATGGTGGGTAAAATGTATTACTTACATGAGTAGAGCAAGGGACGGACTTGTTTAGAATAGTATATAATTCATTGTAAAAAGCATCACATGCATCATTTACATTGGTATATGATTTGAAGAAGGACCAGTTTGCGAGATTTAGATCTTGGTATAATTGAATAAAATTTGCTTTTTTAAAATTATATTTGAAGTTATTGTTCACTGGAAATGGATTGTTGGTTGTATTGTGTTTTACACATGATAGAGATATAGATAGAGCTGGGTGATGGGAATCTTCTGGTATTAACGGCAATGTGTCTCTTTCAATATTTATAGAATCTGTAAAGTTACTAAAAACCAAGTCTAATAGCACATTATTAGCATTTTTAACACTGTTTAGTTGTTTCAATCTCAGAATATTAACAAAATGCGATAATATTGTGCTTTTAGAGTTGGTGCGAGTATAGTCATCTATATGACTATGAGAGGGTATATTAAAGTCGCCTATTATTAATAACGATTCATTACATACTACACGTTCAATTAACTCGAAGAATAAATCAAGTGTTGTTGCGGAGACGTCGGGAGGAATGTAAATTACCATGACATTAAATTTAAAATTATTGATGCTACATTTGCACAAAATAAAATCTATTAGCGGACATTGTGAGTAAATATGCGGTAAATCAACACGTTCAGTAATAATAGAGTTCTTGAAGGCTAATAGCACTCCGCCACCAACACTTCTTTGAGTTGATACGAAATCACGATCACGACGCATAATTTTGTAAGTATTATTAAACAGTTCAGAGTCTAAAATTGAGTGTGATAGCCACGTTTCGGTTAGAAATATAATATCAAACGCTGAGTTATATACATTGTTATAAAATTGATGAGTTTTCGTACGTAGTCCTCGAGTGTTCTGGTAGTAGATATGTATCCGATGGGTTTTTCCGGGCCTATTCAGTTTCCCGAAGGCGTTTTACGGGCAGCAGAGATAATAGTCGGCAATCCACGTACGTAAGCAATCGTTAAATCGTTCTCACCGGCCGATATGCGTCTTTGAAGCTCCATTTTTGTGTTTCTATATGTTTCTCTTTGGAGCTGAGTTTGATCCCTTGAAATATTCAGATGCTTAAATTCTTGAGAGTTTTTTAATTTTGAAATCAATCAGTGTTTAATACGGTGGCGCATGAAGTGAAATTTCAAGTTTAGAATAGCCTAAAAATTTGGTTTGATCGCTACACAACCAAGACAAATTTTCAGAGTTTTCTAAACTCGAAATTTTACTTCATGCTTATCTGGGAGTGGAAAACACTCGTCTAAGACTTCAAATTAAACTATAAAAAAAACAAACGATTGACGTAAAAGTTACAGTTTATGCATACATATAGGTATATTTAAAAAAAATGCGCTTATTTTTATCAAACTTTAATGGTGGCAAATGCCACTGTCAGGGCCGAAAGGGTTTATACATTTTACAGATGTTTATTTCGTGTGACTAAATTTGCGCTTTTAAAATTCAAGCAATTTGCTTTGGGATCCTTATTGATTTATTAAAAAATACCTAATAGAAAAAATCTGTGTATGAATTTCGAGTAGAAACTTTTTTCCTCCAACACACATTATTAAAAGAATCCCATTAAACTTCTATTCGGCCCGAGAGAAAAATCAAACATCACCAATAATTTATTTACACCCATAAAGTTCCTTCTCCAAGATTTTTACGACCCTTCTCCCCTCCCCCTCTCCGCGAAAGTTTGAAAAGCGATCAGACAGGATGCGGAAACGCTTGTTTACAATAATGATAGCGGGTAGTAAGATTTTTGAATTTACGATCGGCCGTACAATGCGGCTTCCTCGCATTTTAATCCATATTTTCCGCCCGCCCCTTTTGCTCGTATAATTATTTGGATATTCCTCCTGGCTCTTAATACGCGAGACCGTTAAAAGCGATAATTCCTGTGTTAACAACATGATTATTATAGTTGAATTTTAGTTAACGCACTCTAATATTATTAACTTGTAAACCTGTATGGGTGATTAACCTTTAGCCCTTATTTTAGGGTTAACTAGGAACATTGAAGAACATTTTATAGTATAAGTGAGATGATGAGAGCAAGTATAGCCTAACCCACAAAAACATGTAAATGCCAATAGTAGATTTAGCATCCCAGTGCAGTTGGGATCAAAACATACTATATATTATATATCGTATGTACAATTAATAAAAATCTCTAGAGTGTCATGGAAAATATTCTATGTTGTAAACTCTAAAAATATACATTATTATTATCATGTCTGACGTTTTAAATGTCAATTCTTGAAGTGAAGCACACTAGAGGTTTTTTTATTGAAAATATAATGGTATGCTGTACTAAATAATGTCGAGCCCGGCCCATCCGCCATTTGTGATTTTAATCAAGCGCTTAGTATATAATCAGGCAGAAGACATTTTTTTAATCCACTCCAAACAGAAACTCACATATTTTCCAATATATCAATCAATAAAGCACCATATTTCGTGCAGATGTGTTATTATATATATTTCGGTATCTCTGGCGATTAAGGGGATTATTGCAGTGTAACACGCCGATCGTGTTGGAAAGACCCACATAGTTTAGAGTAGCTCATCCGATGCCAAATTTACAGCACAAGTGGGGAGAATACAGTCAGAGAGAAAAGCGGCAGTTCGCTGTACATTTGTGCATTGCTCCTTGGCATGAGCGGGTGGGGTCTCGCGTCGCGTGGAATAGACGAAAAAAACAAAGCGTATAAAAAAGACGGATCCACCGAAAGTGTCGATTCGTATTATTTAAACACGCTGATAATACGTACAAGCTATGTATTGTTTTTAATTCGTTAGAAAGCGTTATTGGATCCTGTGTTATTTTTCGGTATTTACAAAACTGATGATTCTTATTCTTGTCATTATAACACATTATTTTTACTTTTAAGGGGAATATAACAGTAGTCTGAAATTTAATGTTAGGTTTATTTAAAAACTAAAGGTCCTAGAAAGTTGAAATTTTGACAGCGTATATTAAGCCCAATTATCTAGTAAAATATCGAAGTACTTTTTTTTAAACAATTCGCTTTCAGAGGTATGAAAAAAATAATGTTAAATTTTTCAAAATTAAAAAAAAAATTCCCATATCTTACTAGTTTATACTATAAGGAATATAATGTGAACATTTCATAAGGATGCGATAGCTCATGCCCGAGTCAGGTTAAAATAAAAATCTTGAAAAATAAGACCGTAAAATACCGCCGCCTTGCGGATCTTCTCTTAGTTGAACGCGTTGTATACTCATCTGCACAATTATTGGAGGGGCGAGCAGCATGCGGCCAGCGTTTATCTCTGGGCCGGTGAACGCTGTGCGGCTTCGCGTTTGTTTTTCTTTTCTCTTTTCAATCATAGTTAACAAAAACGGCTCGCGTCGTTAGCATTTATTCTCGTAAAATTAATATTTCGCAATTATAATCGATATTTTATTGTACTAGTGTTTTATTTTCATGCTTTCTGACTACTAATGGAATAAGTATTTTTTTATACTGCATGTTCACTAATATAGGAAACACGAAATGTTTCACTAATTTAAATAAAGATGTGTAATATACCTTTAATATTGGCTTTCCTTATTATTTGACAGTGTCGGTATTATTGAATTATTTTTAAAGTTTTTTAAGCTGATTAATAAGCCAGAAGCAATCGAATAACAAAGTCTTGTTCAAATCATTATTTCGTCTTAAATCTTTCGTTATTAAAGCAGTTGTTAAATGCCATTAAACTTCTCGCAATAAAACTATTAAAGTAAATTGTAAAGTTTATAGCAATCGGACCTATTTGAACCAACTGCGACTTCATCAACGAATCAATGATATCAAAACTATAAGAATAGTAAGAATAACACCAATATGACGTTGTCGTAGATTATTGTTACAAATCAACTATTTTTTTACTGAGCACAGGTAATATTTGTTTGACGAATGTTTAAAGAAATGTAGGGTTTAACTGCGTGCATATTCATTGTTAATTATTTTAGAAAAAATAGAACTATAATAATAATAAGGTAGTTTTTATAATGCATTTCAAATAATAAGCTTCTTGCTCAACATTGCACCGAGCCCAATATATTTTTTTCAAATTTGGCTGATTTATGATGAGTCATATTTTGATAGTAAGTAAATAAGGAATAAATGAATTGAAATTGAATGTTATTGCAATCCTCTATTTATACGGCTCAGTCAACTTAGCCCCCGAAGTTCGACTTTTAAAAAAATAACTGTTGCGCTAGACGGGCCTTAGCTAGCGCTAGCTAGCGCCACAAAAATTAGAGCTAGCGTCGTTTAGACAAGAAAGTTACGGGGGTTTGAACTTTCGGGGGGCTAGGTTGATGCTAGCCCCCCGAGTTTGGATTTTTCAAGTTTTCTTACAGTATTCGGATTCCTCAGAGCTAGCGCTACCAATTTAAAAGCTAGCGCCACCCCCACAACCCCAAAAGATTATAACACATTTTAAACCCTAGCCCCCGAAATGAGATTTTTTTAATCAAATTCGGTGCAAAAGATTGCTTAGAGCTAGCGCCAGCAGAATATGAAAAAAATATTCTCTCAAAAATATCAGGTAAAACAAAGTTCACATCCAAACTTTGATGTGAGAGCTTTCAGCTCCTGTATGCGTATTGCCATTTACTTGCTGAATTTCAATACAAAATCATGATTGACATATAAAATACCGCTTCCAAGAAATATGTTGGCGTTGTAATTACTTTATGTATGTTCAAAGACACTAGCTATTACAAAGATGATGCCTAGAAAACAGTAGCCTAACTGACAAGTTTTTTTCAACAAAGTCGTACTTCGGGGGGCTAAGTTGACTGAGCCGTATAATGTAAGCAACAACTATCAAAACATTTAAGCTAAATATTTGATATGTAACATGAATTAGATATTTAGGTTTGCTTAGAGAGTTGTTCTATCATCAGGCAAGAAATGAATCTTAAACTCAATATGAGTAATAACCTAATAATATTTAAGTTGAATACAACATAATAACATACAGGGAGTTTTTTCTTTAAAGTATACGTTTTCCAAATTTAGCTTATTTTCTTTAAATCTTTTGATATTCCTTGTTTTTTAAAAAAAGTTCAATTCAAGGCTTTAAACGAGTGTTTTCCACTCCCAGACTAAGCATGAAGTAAAATTTCGAGTTTAGAAAAGCCCCCGTGAAACATTTTGAAATAATAATAAAGGATAAATTAAAAATACTTTGTTTGTTTCACTTTTTGTTTCTATTTACTTGACTAGTTTCGCTTTTTACGGCATTATCAAGAGTGAACTTTGATAATGCCGTAAAAAGCGAAACTAGTCGAGTAAATAGAAACAAAGAGTGAAACAAACCAAGTGATTTTAATTTATCCTTTAATATCACTAGCTATGTCGTTGTTAGTGTTTATAGACTTCAGTATAGCAATTACAATGCCAAAAAAAATTGAAATCGTACGGTTAGTTTCCGAGTTATAACGATTTCAATTATCAAAAACAATCGTCACAAGGAAAAATTTGTTTGTTTGTATGTTTCTTAATGTTACTAAACTTTTTTAGACACATGACATTGAAGGAACGTTATGTAAATGTAAGTAAAATATCTCGTAATAAATATGTAAGCAAAAACGTGATGTTGGGTATGCGGCATACTAAAATAAACGTGGTGTAACACGTTTTCTCATTCTATTTAACCACAAAGGTGCAATATTGTGTATTACACATCGCATACAAGTTCCCGCACTGTGTTTCCTTCTTCATTGCAATTTGCGAGAGCCGCGCGCGCACACGCACACCAACACACAGGAAGTTAACTGAAGTTAATTCCGTTTCTGGTTAGTTAACAAGCTTCGAGTAATTTATCGCCCGCGCTCGCGAATCATGCTAATACAAACCTTATAACTTTAATCCAGAAATAATTTAAAAGTTCCGGACGTTTAAGCCGGTGCGCGCTGACATTGAAAAATATATGATTACACATGCACTTTTCCGCGGAAAAACAGATGTATAAATCTAAATTTTACGAGCACTTAGCAAAGGTGACGTTTATAAGTCGGGCGCTCGGACTCCTGGATGGGATGGCGTGTAGTAAATATGGAGACAGCCCTCTGACATCCAGGTGATGTTAATTATGCATGCACCTCTTCCTCCTCGCCATCACAGACACAGACGGAAATATCGATCCACTCGAGAAATAAAGAGCGGGAGATAAAAAAAGAATAATAATAATAAGAGGTTTGAAAATGTAATGCCCAAAAACTAATTACAGAATTACAGATATTTTTTGAAAATGGTTTTAATCAAATGGGGGGACCTTAAAATGGATATATCCACTAAAATGTTTGATTTGAAACAATACTTTCCCTTTTTTTGCATATGGGGGAAAGTAAAAAAGCTGAGCGAATGCTAAACTTGATTTACTTTATTGTTTAACAAATATCTTTGTTTCATATGATTTAAAATGTTTGTAAAATGTATAGAATGATTTAAAACTAGTTAAAATTTAATAAATATTGTAATTTAATATATATATATATATATATATATATATATACACATAATCAAAACAGTTCAAATTACTTCTGTTTCCTTGTACATGTACTAATTTCGCCCAATCTTTCTTGTTTTTCGCTAGTGTTCTTGCCTGGTTTACCGTTATGCCCCTTTCTTCTATTATCTTCTCCAATCCTTCTTCCCAACGTTTTCTAGGTCTTCCCTTCTTTTTTTCTTTACTGTTCGTGCGTTCCATACCCTATTTGTAGTTCTGTTGTCATCCATCCTTTGCAGATGTCCCCACCAGCTCAGTTGTCTTCTTTCTATGAACTTTATCATTTATTCTATTTCAAGGTCTTCTCTAATTATTGTGTTTTGTATTCTGTCAATTTTTGTAACTCCTTTCACGCACCTCAGGTATTTTATTTCAAGCGCTTGTATCTTGCTCTTCTGTTCTCTGTTCAGCATCCATGTCTCGCACCCAAAAGTCAGTATTGGTCTATAGATGGCTTTGAATACTTTTAATTTAGTTTTCTTTGATACTTCCTTACTGTATATAAATTTAGTTCTCATTGCGTGGATCAGCTTTAATGTATTTTCCAGTCTATTATTTATTTCTAGCTCGTTCTTTCCATTTGTTTCTACAGGGTGTCTCAGACCGCCCGTACCAGCCTTTTATTTCCACAAGGCTTGGTCGAATTTGACTCGGACCAAAAAAATTTATTACTAAAGTGAACCCAAGGAATCCACTGATGAATTTATTTTTTACCGGAATAATCCGGAAGTACCAGGAACCGGAAGTATTAATGGTATTAATTGATAGGTCTTTTTAAAAGAAACAACTTTTATTTAAATGATTTTTTAATATTTTGCTATGGGTGAACTCGCTATTCCTCTGAGTCTCTAACGGCTATGGGTGAACTCGTTAGTCTAGCTAGTTACCACGGCTATGGGTGAACTCGTGGTAGGTGAGCTGTTAGACTGACTATTATCGCTTGCGCTAGCGTCTTTATACCTGCGTCTCCTCCCTTGTAGCTGGATCGCGCGGTGGGGTTGTTTTCGTGTGCGTGCGCTGTAGTGGGAGTGTATGCGGGTCGTCTCGCGTACTTACGTACTCTGGTGAGTCACCCTACTCACGATGCTGTTTCGCGCGTCGGGGCTCTACACGGGTGTGCTAAACCCCACAGACAGCAATGGCCATTGTTTATCTTTAATCAAGACGTGTTATTTTCTTTGATCGAGTTCATTTATAAATTATAACTAAGTAATGCCAAATAACCGTTTATAGTGTAATTCCGGAGATATGTTTTATGACTTATTGATGTGGAATGTGTGGTTCAAATATTTTAGAGAGTATCTTTAATTAATTTCTCACTTAACTTGTGGTGAAACATTTTTGAATCTAATACTAGATGATTTAAATTAAATATAAATTTAAACACTTGGTTTGTTTCACTTATTGTGAAACAAAACAAGTGTTTAAATGTAAATTTAATTTAAATCATCCAGTTTTAGAGAGTATGTCGACAGTTGTTTCTGCAACGATTTTTCTTCACTGTGGCAAATTTTGACGTAACATGACAATGTTTAGGTCGCGAGTATAATAATGTTCTTTCTTTAAGAAAAGCTTTAAATCATAATTTCTTGTGATTATTCTTCTTTTGAGTATACATATCCCAATTACGTGTTGTAGATTTTTAAATATTCGTTGTTTTCTTAAAAGAGTTCAATTTTTGGCTTACAGTGAGTGTTTTCCACTCCCAGACTAAGCATGATGTAAAAATTCGAGTTTAGAAATTCCTGAAAATTTGGTTTGGTCGCGTAGCGCGAACCGCGGAGCGACCAAACCAAATTTTCAGGCTTTTCTAAACTCGAAATTTTACTTCATGCTTAGTCTGGGAGTGGAAAACACTAGTTGTAAGCTTCAAATTGAACTTTTTAAAAAAAGCGTCGGCATATGACAGTCACATTTCACTTTTCATTTATTTTTAAACGTTACATATGATTTTGGATTGTTTGCGTTCTCTCGGTCGAGATTGCTTTAGATGTTGTTTTTTGACAATAATGTTTACAAGCGATTGACGCCATTTTTTTAGTAATTTTAATTTTGTGCTGGTAAAGAAGACGCTGCTTGAAGCGAATTGTGAGTATTTTTGGAACGATTGCCGCATTTCTGCACGTCATTCTCAGCGAATATCACCAGAGAGGCCGCCCATCATCTAAGGACTTACCTCAAACTTTAATTTAAAGCCGTTAATCTTCATTGAGGTTATTTTGATTAGCCATGTTCGGTGCGACATCTTGCTGTGATTTATATTAAAACAATGAGAGTATTTTAAAATTAAATAAATAAATAAACATTAGCTTGTAATTGTTAGGGCTGGGAATATGGATATTCGCGGATATTCAAATAGCATGTCACTTAATTTTCACAATATTAATTAATTTAGCTATTTGAATATTTAAATACTTCAATAAATTAGTGTAAGAAGATGTCAAATATATTTTCTAAAACTAAAAAATCTATAAATTCAAATAGTTTATTTGTTTAAATATATGACTAATTTCAATGTTTCATATTTAAATATTCACGAATATTTTAATTCTCAGCCCTAGAAATAACACCTGTAATTAATCGTTAGTTATTGTGCAAATATGATAAAACTGTAACAAATTAACTTGAACTTTCCTTAACAGAAAAATTTAAATAATATATTTTTATGTGAATTATGCGAGTCGTATGCACCCGGCCGACACGGCCAGTAATCATGGATCTAAGACAGACGAGGGGGTAGGCGCGGCCTATGTGGTATATAGAGGGGGAAGGGAGACGGAACACCGGCTGATTGGACTGGAGGACACATGCACGGTGTTCCAAAGCGAAATGGTGGCGATCAGGGAGGCGCTGAAACACATAAAACACACGGCTCAGTCAACTTAGCCCCCCGAAGTTTGATTTTTTTGAAAAAAACTATTGCGCTAGACGGGCCTTAGCTAGCGCCAGCTAGCGCCACAAAAATTAGAGCTAGCGCCATTACGACAAGAAAGTTACGGGGGTTTGAACTTTCGGGGGGCTAGGTTGATGCTAGCCCCCCGAGTTTGGATTTTTAAAGTTTTTTTACACTATTCGGATTCCTCAGAGCTAGCGCCAGCTAGCGCCACCAATTTAAAAGCTAGCGCTACCCCCACAACCCTAAAAAATGATAAAACATTTTTAACCCCAGCCCCCCGAAATGAGAATTTTTTCATCAAATTAGGTGGAAAAGCTTGCTTAGAGCTAGCGCCAGCAGAATACGAAAAAAAAATTCTCTCAAAAAAATCAGGTAAAAAAATATTCACATCCAAATTTTGATACGAGAGCTTTCACATCCTGTGTGCGTATTACCTTTTACTTGCTGAATTTCAATACAAAATTAAGTGTGGCATTTAAAATACTGCTTCCAAAAATATATCGGCCTTCGAAATACCTTATTTATGTTCATAGACATCAGCTATTAGAAATATGATGCATGGAAAACAGTAGCGGAACTAAAAATTGTGTTTTCACTCCTTGCTAATTTAAATCGTCATAACTCGGAAACTAACGGTACGATTATAATTTTTCTTTCGTCGTTGGAACACCTAAAATGATATTTTTTTTTCGTTGATGGAATGACTAAAGTAATGTTTATAAACACTGCCAACAAGAAAGCTAGCGCCAGTAAGACAGTGGCGTACCAGACGATTGATTTTTTACCCCTTGATAATTTAAGTCGTTATAACTCGGAAACTAACTGTACGATTTCAATTTTTTTTTCGTTGATTGAATGACTAAAGTGATGTTTATAACCACTGCCAACAAGAAAGCTAGCGCAAGTAAGACAGTGGCGTAACTGACGATTAATTTTTTACCCCTTGATAATTTAAGTCGTTATAACTCGGAAATTAACTGTACGATTTCAATTTTTTTTTCGTTGATGGAATGACTAAAGTAATGTTTATAACCACTGCCAACAAGAAAGCTAGCGCTAGTAAGACAGTGGCGTACCAGACGATTGATTTTTTACCCCTTGATAATTTAAGTCGTTATAACTCTGAAACTAACTGTACGATTTCAATTTTTTTTTCGTTGATTGAATGACTAAAGTAATGTTTATAACCACTGCCAACAAGAAAGCTAGCGCCAGTAAGACAGTGGCGTAACTGACGATTGATTTTTTACCCCTTGATAATTTAAGTCGTTATAACTCGGAAATTACCTGTACGATTTCAATTTTTTTTTCGTTGATAGAATGACTAAAGTAATGTTTATAACCACTGCCAACAAGAAAGCTAGCGCCAGTAAGACAGCGGCGTACCAGACGATTGATTTTTTACCCCTTGATAATTTATGTCGTTATAACTCGGAAACTAACTGTACGATTTCAATTTTTTTTCGTTGACTGAATGACTAAAGTAATGTTTATAACCACTGCCAACAAGAAAGCTAGCGCCAGTAAGACAGTGGCGTAACTGACGATTGATTTTTTACCCCTTGATAATTTAAGTCGTTATAGCTCGGAAATTAACTGTACGATTTCAATTTTTTTTTCGTTGACTGAATGACTAAAGTAATGTTTATAAACACTGCCAACAAGAAAGCTAGCGCCAGTAAGACAGTGGCGTAACTGACAATTAATTTTTTACCCCTTGATAATTTAAGTAGTTATAACTCGGAAATTAACTGTACGATTTCAATTTTTTTTTCGTTGATGGAATGACTAAAGTAATGTTTATAACCACTGCCAACAAGAAAGCTAGCGCTAGTAAGACAGTGGCGTACCAGACGATTGATTTTTTACCCCTTGATAATTTAAGTCGTTATAACTCGGAAACTAACTGTACGATTTCAATTTTTTTTTCGTTGATTGAATGACTAAAATAATGTTTATAACCACTGCCAACAAGAAAGCTAGCGCCAGTAAGACAGTGGCGTAACTGACGATTGATTTTTTACCCCTTGATAATTTAAGTCGTTATAACTCGGAAATTAACTGTACGATTTCAATTTTTTTTTCGTTGATAGAATGACTAAAGTAATGTTTATAACCACTGCCAACAAGAAAGCTAGCGCCAGTAAGACAGTGGCGTACCAGACGATTGATTTTTTACCCCTTGATAATTTATGTCGTTATAACTCGGAAACTAACTGTACGATTTCAATTTTTCTTTCGTTGACTGAATGACTAAAGTAATGTTTATAACCACTGCCAACAAGAAAGCTAGCGCCAGTAAGACAGTGGCGTAACTGACGATTGATTTTTTACCCCTTGATAATTTAAGTCGTTATAACTCGGAAATTAACTGTACGATTTCAATTTTTTTTTCGTTGATGGAATGACTAAAGTAATGTTTATAACAACTGCCAACAAGAAAGCTAGCGCCAGTAAGACAGTGGCGTAACTGACGATTGATTTTTTACCCCTTGATAATTTAAGTCGTTATAACTCGGAAATTAACTGTACGATTTCAATTTTTTTTTTCGTTGATTGAATGACTAAAGTAATGTTTATAAGCACTGCCAACAAGAAAGCTAGCGCCAGTAAGACAGTGGCGTAACTGACGATTGATTTTTTACCCCTTGATAATTTAAGTCGTGTAACTCGGAAATTAACTGTACGATTTCAATTTTTTTTTCGTTGATGGAATGACTAAAGTAATGTTTATAACCACTGCCAACAAGAAAGCTAGCGCAAGTAAGACAGTGGCGTAACTGACGATTGATTTTTTACCCCTTGATAATTTAAGTCGTGTAACTCGGAAATTAACTGTACGATTTCAATTTTTTTTTCGTTGATAGAATGACTAAAGTAATGTTTATAACCACTGCCAACAAGAAAGCTAGCGCCAGTAAAACAGTGGCGTACCAGACGATTGATTTTTTACCCCTTGATAATTTAAGTCGTTATAACTCGAAAACTAACTGTACGATTTCAATTTTTTTTTCGTTGATTGAATGACTTAAGTAATGTTTATAACCACTGCCAACAAGAAAGCTAGCGCCAATAAGACAGTGGCGTAACTGACGATTGATTTTTTACCCCTTGATAATTTAAGTCGTTATAACTCGGAAATTAACTGTACGATTTCAATTTTTTTTTCGTTGATAGAATGACTAAAGTAATGTTTATAACCACTGCCAACAAGAAAGCTAGCGCCAGTAAGACAGTGGCGTAACTGACGATTGATTTTTTACCCCTTGATAATTTAAGTCGTTATAGCTCGGAAATTAACTGTACGATTTCAATTTTTTTTTCGTTGATTGAATGACTAAAGTAATGTTTATAAGCACTGCCAACAAGAAAGCCCCTTGATAATTTAAGTCGTTATAACTCGGAAATTAACTGTACGATTTCAATTTTTTTTTCGTTGATCGAATGACTAAAGTAATGTTTATAACCACTGCCAACAAGAAAGCTAGCGCCAGTAAAACAGTGGCGTACCAGACGATTGATTTTTTTACCCCTTGATAATTTAAGTCGTTATAACTCAAAAACTAACTGTACGATTTCAATTTTTTTTTCGTTGATTGAATGACTAAAGTAATGTTTATAACCACTGCCAACAAGAAAGCTAGCGCCAGTAAGACAGTGGCGTAACTGACGATTGATTTTTAACCCCTTGATAATTTAAGTCGTTATAGCTCGGAAATTAACTGTACGATTTCAATTTTTTTTTCGTTGATTGAATGACTAAAGTAATGTTTATAAGCACTGCCAACAAGAAAGCTAGCGCCAGTAAGACAGTGGCGTAACTGACGATTGATTTTTTACCCCTTGATAATTTAAGTCGTGTAACTCGGAAATTAACTGTATTATTTCAATTTTTTTTTCGTTGATGGAATGACTAAAGTAATGTTTATAACCACTGCCAACAAGAAAGCTAGCGCCAGTAAGACAGTGGCGTAACTGACAATTGATTTTTTACCCCTTGATAATTTAAGTCGTTATAACTCGGAAATTAACTGTACGATTTCAATTTTTTTTTCGTTGATCGAATGACTAAAGTAATGTTTATAA
The DNA here is from genome assembly GCA_932526585.2 of Philonthus cognatus. Taxonomy (NCBI): domain Eukaryota; kingdom Metazoa; phylum Arthropoda; class Insecta; order Coleoptera; family Staphylinidae; genus Philonthus; species Philonthus cognatus. Next base: position 31,221 of record CAKOBO020000027.1, on the reverse strand, counting down.
CCACTGCCAACAAGAAAGCTAGCGCCAGTAAAACAGTGGCGTACCAGACGATTGATTTTTTTACCCCTTGATAATTTAAGTCGTTATAACTCAAAAACTAACTGTACGATTTCAATTTTTTTTTCGTTGATTGAATGACTAAAGTAATGTTTATAACCACTGCCAACAAGAAAGCTAGCGCCAGTAAGACAGTGGCGTAACTGACGATTGATTTTTTACCCCTTGATAATTTAAGTCGTTATAGCTCGGAAATTAACTGTACGATTTCAATTTTTTTTTCGTTGATTGAATGACTAAAGTAATGTTTATAAGCACTGCCAACAAGAAAGCTAGCGCCAGTAAGACAGTGGCGTAACTGACGATTGATTTTTTACCCCTTTATAATTTAAGTCGTGTAACTCGGAAATTAACTGTATTATTTCAATTTTTTTTTCGTTGATGGAATGACTAAAGTAATGTTTATAACCACTGCCAACAAGAAAGCTAGCGCCAGTAAGACAGTGGCGTAACTGACAATTGATTTTTTACCCCTTGATAATTTAAGTCGTTATAACTCGGAAATTAACTGTACGATTTCAATTTTTTTTTCGTTGATCGAATGACTAAAGTAATGTTTATAACCACTGCCAACAAGAAAGCTAGCGCCAGTAAAACAGTGGCGTACCAGACGATTGATTTTTTTACCCCTTGATAATTTAAGTCGTTATAACTCAAAAACTAACTGTACGATTTCAATTTTTTTTTCGTTGATGGAATGACTAAAGTAATGTTTATAACCACTGCCAACAAGAAAGCTAGCGCCACTAAGACAGTGGCGTACCAGACGATTGATTTTTTACCCCTTGATAATTTAAGTCATTATAACTCGGAAACTAACTGTACGACTTCAATTTTTTTTTCGTTGATTGAATGACTAAAGTAATGTTTATAACCACTGCCAACAAGAAAGCTAGCGCCAGTAAGACAGTGGCGTAACTGACGATTGATTTTTTACCCCTTGATAATTTAAGTCGTTATAACTCGGAAATTAACTGTACGATTTCAATTTTTTTTTCGTTGATGGAATGACTAAGGTAATGTTTATAACCACTGCCAACAAGAAAGCTAGCGCCAGTAAGACAGTGGCGTAACTGACGATTGATTTTTTACCCTTTGATAATTTAAGTCGTTATCATTTGGAAAATAACTGTTTGATTTCAAATTTTTTTTCGTTGATGGAATGACTAAAGTAATGTTTATAACCACTGCCAACAAGAAAGCTAGCGCCAGTAAGACAGTGGCGTAACTGACGATTGATTTTTTACCCCTTGATAATTTAAGTCGTTATAACTCGGAAACTAACTGTACGATTTCAATTTTTTTTTCGTTGATAGAATGACTAAAGTAATGTTCATAACCACTGCCAACAAGAAAGCTAGCGCCAGTAAGACAGTGGCGTACCTGACGATTGATTTTTTTACTCCTTGATAATTTAAGTCGTTATAACTCGGAAACTAACTGTACGATTTCAATTTTTTTTTCGTTGATAGAATGACTAAGGTAATGTTTATAACCACTGCCAACAAAAAAGCTAGCGCTAGTAAGACAGTGGCGTACCTGACGATTAATTTTTTACTTCTTGATAATTTAAGTCGTTATAACTCGGAAACTAACTGTACGATTTCAATTTTTTTTTCGTTGATTGAATGACTAAGGTAATGTTTATAACCACTGCTAACAAGAAAGCTAGCGGCGGTAAGACAGTGGCGTACCTGACGATTGATTTTTTACTCCTTGATAATTTAAGTCGTTATAACTCGGAAACTAACTGTACGATTTCCATTTTTTTTTTTCGTCGATTGAATCACTAAAGTAATGTTTATTACGACTGCTAACAAGAAAGCTAGCGCCAGTAAGACAGTGGCGTACCTGACGATTGACTTTACTTTAGTGATTCAATCAACGAAAAAAAAATTGAAAACGTACAGTTAGTTTCCAAATTATAACGACTTAAATTATCAAGGGGTAAAAAATCAATCGTCAGGTAAGCCACTGTCTTACTGGCGCTAGCTTTCTTGTTAGCAGTGGTTATAAACATTACTTTAGTGATACAATCAACGAAAACAAAATTGAAATCGTACAGTTAGTTTCCGAGTTATAACGGCTTAAATTATCAAGGGGTAAAAAATCAATCGTCAGGTACGCCACTGTCTTACAAGCGCTAGCTTTCTTGTTGGCAGTGGTTATAAACATTACTCTCGTCATTCAATCAACGAAAAAAAAAATGAAATCGTACAGATAATTTCCGAGTTATAACGACTTAAATTATCAAGGGGTAAAAAATCAATCGTCAGTTACGCCACTGTCTTACTGGCGCTAGCTTTCTTGTTGGCAGTGGTTATAAACATTACTTTAGTCATTTCATCAACGAAAAAAAAATTGAAATCGTACAGTTAATTTCCGAGTTATAACGACTTAAATTATCAAGGGGTAAAAAATCAATCGTCAGTTACGCCACTGTCTTACTGGCGCTAGCTTTCTTGTTGGCAGTGGTTATAAACATTACTTTAGTCATTCCATCAACGAAAAAAAAATTGAAATCGTACAGTTAGTTTCCGAGTTATAACGACTTAAATTATCAAGGGGTAAAAAATCAATCGTCAGTTACGCCACTGTCTTACTGGCGCTAGCTTTCTTGTTGGCAGTGCTTATAAACACTACTTTAGTCATTCCATCAACGAAAAAAAAATTGAAATCGTACAGTTAATTTCCGAGTTATAACGACTTAAATTATCAAGGGGTAAAAAATCAATCGTCAGTTAAGCCACTGTCTTACTGGCGCTAGCTTTCTTGTTGGCAGTGGTTATAAACATTACTTTAGTCATTCAATCAACGAAAAAAAAATTGAAATCGTACAGTTAGTTTCCGAGTTATAACGACTTAAATTATCAAGGGGTAAAAAATCAATCGTCTGGTACGCCACTGTCTTACTGGCGCTAGCTTTCTTGTTGGCAGTGGTTATAAACATTACTTTAGTCATTCCATCAACGAAAAAAAAATTGAAATCGTACAGTTAATTTCCGAGTTATAACGACTTAAATTATCAAGGGGTAAAAAATCAATCGTCAGTTACGCCACTGTCTTAATGGCGCTAGCTTTCTTGTTGGCAGTGGTTATAAACATTACTTTAGTCATTTCATCAACGAAAAAAAAATTGAAATCGTACAGTTAATTTCCGAGTTATAACGACTTAAATTATCAAGGGGTAAAAAATCAATCGTCAGTTACGCCACTGTCTTACTGGCGCTAGCTTTCTTGTTGGCAGTGGTTATAAACATTACTTTAGTCATTCCATCAACGAAAAAAAAATTGAAATCGTACAGTTAATTTCCGAGTTATAACGACTTAAATTATCAAGGGGTAAAAAATCAATCGTCAGTTACGCCACTGTCTTACTGGCGCTAGCTTTCTTGTTGGCAGTGCTTATAAACACTACTTTAGTCATTCCATCAACGAAAAAAAAATTGAAATCGTACAGTTAATTTCCGAGTTATAACGACTTAAATTATCAAGGGGTAAAAAATCAATCGTCAGTTAAGCCACTGTCTTACTGGCGCTAGCTTTCTTGTTGGCAGTGGTTATAAACATTACTTTAGTCATTCAATCAACGAAAAAAAAATTGAAATCGTACAGTTAGTTTCCGAGTTATAACGACTTAAATTATCAAGGGGTAAAAAATCAATCGTCTGGTACGCCACTGTCTTACTGGCGCTAGCTTTCTTGTTGGCAGTGGTTATAAACATTACTTTAGTCATTCCATCAACGAAAAAAAAATTGAAATCCTACAGTTAATTTCCGAGTTATAACGACTTAAATTATCAAGGGGTAAAAAATCAATCGTCAGTTACGCCACTGTCTTACTGGCGCTAGCTTTCTTGTTGGCAGTGGTTATAAACATTACTTTAGTCATTCCATCAACGAAAAAAAAATTGAAATCGTACAGTTAATTTCCGAGTTATAACGACTTAAATTATCAAGGGGTAAAAAATCAATCGTCAGTTACACCACTGTCTTACTGGCGCTAGCTTTCTTGTTGGCAGTGGTTATAAACATTACTTTAGTCATTCCATCAACGAAAAAAAAATTGAAATCGTACAGTTAATTTCCGAGTTATAACGACTTAAATTATAAAGGGGTAAAAAATCAATCGTCTGGTACGCCACTGTTTTACTGGCGCTAGCTTTTTAGTTGGTAGTGGTTATAAACATTACTTTAGTCATTCCATCAACGAAAAAAAAAATTGAAATCGTACAGTTAATTTCCGAGTTATAACGACTTAAATTATCAAGGGGTAAAAAATCAATTGTCAGTTACGCCACTGTCTTACTGGCGCTAGCTTTCTTGTTGGCAGTGGTTATAAACATTACTTTAGTCATTCTATCAACGAAAAAAAAATTGAAATCGTACAGTTAATTTCCGAGTTATAACGACTTAAATTATCAAGGGGTAAAAAATCAATCGTCAGTTACGCCACTGTCTTATTGGCGCTAGCTTTCTTGTTGGCAGTGGTTATAAACATTACTTAAGTCATTCAATCAACGAAAAAAAAATTGAAATCGTACAGTTAGTTTTCGAGTTATAACGACTTAAATTATCAAGGGGTAAAAAATCAATCGTCTGGTACGCCACTGTTTTACTGGCGCTAGCTTTCTTGTTGGCAGTGGTTATAAACATTACTTTAGTCATTCTATCAACGAAAAAAAAATTGAAATCGTACAGTTAATTTCCGAGTTACACGACTTAAATTATCAAGGGGTAAAAAATCAATCGTCAGTTACGCCACTGTCTTACTTGCGCTAGCTTTCTTGTTGGCAGTGGTTATAAACATTACTTTAGTCATTCCATCAACGAAAAAAAAATTGAAATCGTACAGTTAATTTCCGAGTTACACGACTTAAATTATCAAGGGGTAAAAAATCAATCGTCAGTTACGCCACTGTCTTACTGGCGCTAGCTTTCTTGTTGGCAGTGCTTATAAACATTACTTTAGTCATTCAATCAACGAAAAAAAAAATTGAAATCGTACAGTTAATTTCCGAGTTATAACGACTTAAATTATCAAGGGGTAAAAAATCAATCGTCAGTTACGCCACTGTCTTACTGGCGCTAGCTTTCTTGTTGGCAGTTGTTATAAACATTACTTTAGTCATTCCATCAACGAAAAAAAAATTGAAATCGTACAGTTAATTTCCGAGTTATAACGACTTAAATTATCAAGGGGTAAAAAATCAATCGTCAGTTACGCCACTGTCTTACTGGCGCTAGCTTTCTTGTTGGCAGTGGTTATAAACATTACTTTAGTCATTCAGTCAACGAAAGAAAAATTGAAATCGTACAGTTAGTTTCCGAGTTATAACGACATAAATTATCAAGGGGTAAAAAATCAATCGTCTGGTACGCCACTGTCTTACTGGCGCTAGCTTTCTTGTTGGCAGTGGTTATAAACATTACTTTAGTCATTCTATCAACGAAAAAAAAATTGAAATCGTACAGTTAATTTCCGAGTTATAACGACTTAAATTATCAAGGGGTAAAAAATCAATCGTCAGTTACGCCACTGTCTTACTGGCGCTAGCTTTCTTGTTGGCAGTGGTTATAAACATTATTGTAGTCATTCAATCAACGAAAAAAAAATTGAAATCGTACAGTTAGTTTCCGAGTTATAACGACTTAAATTATCAAGGGGTAAAAAATCAATCGTCTGGTACGCCACTGTCTTACTAGCGCTAGCTTTCTTGTTGGCAGTGGTTATAAACATTACTTTAGTCATTCCATCAACGAAAAAAAAATTGAAATCGTACAGTTAATTTCCGAGTTATAACTACTTAAATTATCAAGGGGTAAAAAATTAATTGTCAGTTACGCCACTGTCTTACTGGCGCTAGCTTTCTTGTTGGCAGTGTTTATAAACATTACTTTAGTCATTCAGTCAACGAAAAAAAAATTGAAATCGTACAGTTAATTTCCGAGCTATAACGACTTAAATTATCAAGGGGTAAAAAATCAATCGTCAGTTACGCCACTGTCTTACTGGCGCTAGCTTTCTTGTTGGCAGTGGTTATAAACATTACTTTAGTCATTCAGTCAACGAAAAAAAATTGAAATCGTACAGTTAGTTTCCGAGTTATAACGACATAAATTATCAAGGGGTAAAAAATCAATCGTCTGGTACGCCGCTGTCTTACTGGCGCTAGCTTTCTTGTTGGCAGTGGTTATAAACATTACTTTAGTCATTCTATCAACGAAAAAAAATTGAAATCGTACAGGTAATTTCCGAGTTATAACGACTTAAATTATCAAGGGGTAAAAAATCAATCGTCAGTTACGCCACTGTCTTACTGGCGCTAGCTTTCTTGTTGGCAGTGGTTATAAACATTACTTTAGTCATTCAATCAACGAAAAAAAAATTGAAATCGTACAGTTAGTTTCCGAGTTATAACGACTTAAATTATCAAGGGGTAAAAAATCAATCGTCTGGTACGCCACTGTCTTACTAGCGCTAGCTTTCTTGTTGGCAGTGGTTATAAACATTACTTTAGTCATTCTATCAACGAAAAAAAAATTGAAATCGTACAGTTAATTTCCGAGTTATAACGACTTAAATTATCAAGGGGTAAAAAATTAATCGTCAGTTACGCCACTGTCTTACTTGCGCTAGCTTTCTTGTTGGCAGTGGTTATAAACATCACTTTAGTCATTCAATCAACGAAAAAAAAATTGAAATCGTACAGTTAGTTTCCGAGTTATAACGACTTAAATTATCAAGGGGTAAAAAATCAATCGTCTGGTACGCCACTGTCTTACTGGCGCTAGCTTTCTTGTTGGCAGTGTTTATAAACATTACTTTAGTCATTCCATCAACGAAAAAAAAATATCATTTTAGGTGTTCCAACGACGAAAGAAAAATTATAATCGTACCGTTAGTTTCCGAGTTATGACGATTTAAATTAGCAAGGAGTGAAAACACAATTTTTAGTTCCGCTACTGTTTTCCATGCATCATATTTCTAATAGCTGATGTCTATGAACATAAATAAGGTATTTCGAAGGCCGATATATTTTTGGAAGCAGTATTTTAAATGCCACACTTAATTTTGTATTGAAATTCAGCAAGTAAAAGGTAATACGCACACAGGATGTGAAAGCTCTCGTATCAAAATTTGGATGTGAATATTTTTTTACCTGATTTTTTTGAGAGAATTTTTTTTTCGTATTCTGCTGGCGCTAGCTCTAAGCAAGCTTTTCCACCTAATTTGATGAAAAAATTCTCATTTCGGGGGGCTGGGGTTAAAAATGTTTTATCATTTTTTAGGGTTGTGGGGGTAGCGCTAGCTTTTAAATTGGTGGCGCTAGCTGGCGCTAGCTCTGAGGAATCCGAATAGTGTAAAAAAACTTTAAAAATCCAAACTCGGGGGGCTAGCATCAACCTAGCCCCCCGAAAGTTCAAACCCCCGTAACTTTCTTGTCGTAATGGCGCTAGCTCTAATTTTTGTGGCGCTAGCTGGCGCTAGCTAAGGCCCGTCTAGCGCAATAGTTTTTTTCAAAAAAATCAAACTTCGGGGGGCTAAGTTGACTGAGCCAAAACACACCGAGGAAAACGAGCACGAATGCGAATGGGAGGTAATATCGGACTCAAAAACCGCCCTTCAGGCGCTAAGAACGTACACAAAACCGACGGAACTAATGGCCGAAATTATAAATAAAAAAAAAAAATCAGGGGAATAGTAAATTTTCGGTGGACTAAAGCACACGCGGGGAACAAGGGGAACGAACGGGCGGACGAACTAGCAAAAATAGCTGTAGAAAGGGGGGAAAGAATGTACAAAAAGGCACCATTCTCTTACGCTAAAAAGAAAATAAGGGAAAAAGCAATACAGAACTGGGATAACGGGTGGAACAGCACAGATAAGGGGAGAACGACCTTCTTGTACATTAAGAACCACGAGGAAAGGGAAAAGATAAAGATAGGCATCACATATAGAATGTCACAACTAATGACCGGACATGGGAACTTCAGGGGGCATCTAAAGAAAATAAAGAGAAGAGAGACGGAGGAATGTACGTGCGGGGCGTTTTCTGAAACATGGGAGCATGTAATGTTCGAATGTGACAACACGACAGAACAGCGGGGCAGGACAGACAGCAGATTAGAAGGGAAGGGACTCAACTGGCCACGAAACACGCAAGAACTAGAAGAAATCAGGAAAGAGGGGGCGTTTTGGGAAACGTTCAGCGAATTCGCGGGGGAAGTGGAATCGCTGAAAGTCGGGTAGGCTATGATTAAGGGGCACAAAACACGTGAAGAAAAAAACAACAAAAAAAAAACAAAAAAAAAACAAGCATGAGTAAAAAACACAAGCGGAAATTGAATTGATTAATGAGTTGACCGGGGCACGCGACTGGGATTAAGCCTGCACACACTTGATCGACGATGGACTCACGCCGTATACCGGGAAAGAACTACGGATTGGGCATCTGAAAACCCGCACAAGGAGAACGTTTCCGAACGAAAATATTTTTGTGTATAATGTAAATAAATGAAAATGACGATAGAGCCTAATAGCTCTAACGAATATATGTAAATATGTGGATTTAGAATTAATTGGAAGTGGGTGAATAAAAATAAAAAGCTTTATGTGTATTATTTTACTTTAAGGATGGGGAAATTTTAAGGGGTGGAATTAAATATATAAAACAACGGGGAATACTATTTATTGTTGACTCACAAAACCTGGGAGAGTAGGATTAAGTTTAGATTAAGTTTATTGTAAATTGCTATACGTATTGTGATGCAAATTCTTATTATGAATAAATTAAATGTTCTTCGCAATCCGCACGTTCGGGATATTAATAATCCCGATAGCACAGATTTGGTAATTTCGAAAAATTAGGAAATTTTGGATTTATTGCTTGTCCAGCTGAGCTTTGAAGATTTTGTTAATCCGAAACTGAAATTCGGAGATTTTGTTAATCTGGACCGAAAAGGTTTTATTACCTATCCCGAAAATACGCCGGCGGTTTATTGTTTTATGACCCTATTAACAATACAAAAAGGAAAACATTTCTTTACGAACTTAACGGATTTACGTTTAATTTTTCTTATATTATCAAATGAAATGAAATGCAATGGGATCCGATGTTAAATTGAAGAAATTTAAATCGCGGATTAAAAATTAAACGAGTTACGACGTGACAAAATGACACGCCAGTAACAGGCACAGCATCAGACAACATTAAAATTACCTTTTCAGTCGGAACGCGATCGGGCAAAAGTCTTGTAAAATCTGGCAATTTTTTAATGATTTATCCTTTGCAATTCATTACAAAATATTAAGTATGACTTTTTTGCTTGATCGTCTTCACTTAAAATACTAATAACTAAATTGGCAACAAATCGTCCGCAACTATCGGTCGTTTCATCCACAGTAAACCATATGTAATTGTTTCCGATTGTGGTTTTTATTTCGGCAAACACATTTAAATACACTTCGTCTAAATATTTTTTTCGAATCAAGCTTTCAGTGGGAATACTTCTGTTACAGTATGTTTCGAGAAATATCCTAAATACCGTATTTTCTAATTTGTTAAAGGGAATATTCGCCGACACCATGGCATTGCACAAATCAAACGAGAATTTACTTTGTGCAGTTTGTAGACTAGTGGTGGCTAACGATTCTTCTAGCGTTTGTTACTGTCCGGTGCTCTTGCTTTTTTTAGAATTATTTTGGTGAGAAGTTGTATTAATATGTTGAGCTATATATTTTTTTCAATAGATATCTAAAAAGAAAATGTTTACCATTAGATTAGTGATTCTGATTTATTTAGATAAGTAGTATCGGCGGACATAAAATGTTGGGATAAATAAAAAGTTGGATAATGTCAAACATAATCAAATTTATACCGCTTAAGTCAGGTTTTTTTAAAGAAAGGTTATATTATGGAGTGACAGTGAGAATATGCAAATGAATGGAAGACGTATTATTGTGTAAATTTTGAAACTTTGACATATCAAAGGACAATTACTTGATAAGTCCAAGACACACACTAAACAAATTTGGGTGTCCCAACATTTTATTTTCACTGATGGCACCTATATTATATTAATTTTGTATATTTCTCTAACAGCTTTCATTTCAATTTTAAATTAAGTGTATTGGAAATGCTTAGTTACAATATTTACCTGTATTAATTTACTTCAGTAAAAAAAACGAGCATAATATATAAAATTACGACAATGTTCGTATAAAATCCACCTATAGGAACAACTATTTCCCGTGCAAATACACGGCCGAATATTGGATTATACAATGAAATATTTCAAATCTTATTTGATTTGTTACATTTACGAGTTTTACGAAGAATAATAAACTAATTGAAAACACACACCCCTGCTAACGAAACAATAACCTTTTACTAATTTTTAATTTGGCAGCATTTTCATAATTATATTTCGCAATAAGTAAATATCTACAGCGTGTACAGAATAACAAAGTAAATAACTATTCTTAATTTCTAAGAAAACGTTTTGGAATTTGTCACCACTCGAAACACATACATTTTAAATTAATATAAATATATGTAACATTTCACTCACCGTTTTCATGCAACATCTGCAAAATATTCTCGACCCTTCCAGGACTAAATCAGGGTAATCTTTCAACCAACTTGCAGGCAAAGATTTGTCTGTGACTTTCGGCATTTTCAATTATATTTTAGCACATCAGTTAGTTTTACTACACTTTATACTACACTTGAGTTATAATTTTGTAGTGATACAAAATATAGCACAGTATAGCTTCGACAGACCGAAGAGTTTTGTGTTTATATTCTCTCGAATCTGAGCACATACGTAAGTCTTGTAAATCACGTTGCTCGGGGATTTTCCGATTTTTGTGCCAAGCGTAATAGTATTCCCGCTATTGAATGTTCGTTAAAAAAATAATGTTTGCAATAAAATGGGAAAAAAAATAAGCACACTAAAGCACGAATACGCACCGATAAAATTGGCAAAATAGCAAAATATTACAAATATGCAGAAAAAAGCTAAATAAGCAAAATAAGCTAAAATATGCTGTCAGTAGAGATTTAATGGGATGAACAGATTGGCTCGTTTTCCCAATTTATTTCTTACCTTTTTTGTTAACCCCCATCAACCCACACTTGCGCGCAGCGGGCGCGCGAGAGAGTCGCAAAGTGTTCACGGAAGAAGATGGTGGTGTGAACCGCGTGTGATTTGTTCTCTGTTTGTTATTGTTACTATTTCAAGGGTATTGAATTCTTATTCATGCATTTCTTGATTCAATAACGGTGTTGGCTGTTTTCGAGCATTTGCCGAAATCACGCACGGCCTAATTTCGGACGTAGCGCTCGCTCTGAGCCCGGGTTCAAATGCTTTTAAAATATATATATATATATATATTTTTATTTTAAACAATTATTACACGAGTACAAAATTTAACATGATTGTGTTTTAAAATAAAGGAAACGAAATTTAATCAGACACAAATATTGTGTTATATTAATATTATCATAATTGCATCCGGAGTGCAACCAGGAAAATTTGAGTAGATGTTATTGATAAAATCGTGAACATTCATAAATTCAACACAAATTCGACAAATTTTATAAAAGAAGATAAAATTTCATAATTCATTTTTAAAATTAAATTTGACAAATTGACAAATTTTTGTTGAATTTATCAATGTTGACCATTTTATTAACTATTGCCAATTATGTGGTTTGTGTAAATTATAATAAGCCGGTTTTGTTAAATTTTCCAATTTTAACGTTTTCCTTACGCTACAATTTTAGTTATTTTTTTTTTATTTTTAGGATCTTTGTATTTTTTTTTTTTAGATAAGAATAATTATTTTTTATGATTTTCGTTCGAATTAATTGATTTTGACGATTTATTAATGTGTGGGTTGTGTTACTTTTGACGATACTATTCAAAATAATAATTAGGTACCAGTATTATTTAAAATGTATGATTTTTCCTCAAATCTTTATTTATCTTTTCATTTTATTGTATTCGACATTTCTTTACTATTGTCGCCAGTGCCTCTTTCAGGCACCCGTCCGGGGGGGCGAAGCCCCCCCGGTGAAACTGTACCGCCCCCCCCCCCCCGGAGAAATTTCGTCGATACACGTAAAATGTGAATTATGATTACCATCGTAACGTAAATGTATTATAAAATGCGTTTCGCATATTTTCAGTTTGTATGAAACATTTACTGCCCTAAGTCGAAATAATGCTATGATAATACACGAAATGAGCTGCCCCATCTCCCCTTCCCCCCAATATCTGATCAGCCCCCCCCCCGGATTAAATAAGCTGAAAGAAACACTGATTATCGCGTATATAAATAAATTGAAGGTAATCGATTTGTAATGTACAAAATATTACAATATTCGAAAATGAAAATGTATATTTTGGTGAAATTGTCAGCTTTTGAAAATTTTATTGTTTGATAAAATTGTATATAATTCATTTTGATTGTTTTTTATATAATCAAAAGAGGATTTGTCACAGGAACGTAATTTCGATTAATGTTATATTTGCAAGTTTTGCCTTTATATTCTGTAAATTTTGTAATGTCATATAATTTTTGTTATTGCTTACTTGGCAGAGGGCAAAAAAACATGACAGTACAGTGAATTTACCCAATTCGTATTCTCTGTTCAGAATTGACGGTCGTGTTTATTGATGTTTTTACTACAATCCGCCGGAATTGAATACGTATAAATTGTGCGATAGTTTGTTGAAGTGAAAATGGGAAAATCTAATACTTTTCGAAATAGGGTTACTTCGCGCCCAAAGAAAAGATATTTAGATTTTAATAATATTTATTATAAAAAGAAACAGAACATTGTAGGAGACATTCTTGATAGCATTTTAGATAATATTTCTCGAGATGAAACTGTACAATTTATGAAAGATATATCCGTTGAAAATAACAATGCAGGTAAGTTTAATTATACATTTTATATAGTGTTAATTAATCATTATTTTAAATGCGATGAAAATTACAAAGTTATGAGCTGCGGCGGGTTTTGCGTAATATCTTATAGCTTTAAGAAAATAATGTATACATTGTGTGTTCAATTAACTATGAAAATAGCGATCAATTCTAATTTTTAAAATACACATAAAATTATTAGTTAAATTCAGTATAATGGTGAAACACAATCAAAAGTAAAATAAATTCCCACAAAACAATAGAATATTTATTAGATTTTAGCTCCATTGTTTGTGTTCTTAATTTCTACACATTACCACTCATTTGGTAACTTTCCGAATAATATTAATAAATGTTTAATTCTTTGTTACAAATGTATCAATCCGAAATAAGTGATACCGAATTATTAAAGTAGACTACTGTTTTCATGTTAAAAAGAACACTGCAAACAAATTATATCACATATAATATTTTTTTTTATCTCGAGAAACTTTTATTTGAAAACTGTGTTTATATTTTATACGGTTTCTTTCAGATATTAACCAAGACCAAAAACAAATTGGAATCAAACATTATAATGAATTGATTAAAGGTAAGACATTTGAAATTTACAACGAAAATAATATTTAAATAAATAAAAGAAAAATTGTGACAATCATATTGGTATGTGTGGTTATATTTAACTTTCATCCAGAAATCGACCATGATCAACAACCAGGCCCAAGCAGCACAATCAAAAATTATAATTATTTGAATGAAGGTATGAATGACACGGACAAACATATCTATAGAGTATATATTTAACTTTCTTTCAGATATCGGCCACGACCAACAATCAGGCCCAAGCAGTACAAATTATAACGGTTTTATGATTGAAGGTAATTTGAAGATTTTAACTTAAATAAACCCGCACTTAATGCGTCTATTTTTCTTTCAGATATAGACCACGATAAACAAGCAAACAGAATTCAAAATAGTAATTATGTTACGAAAAGTAAAATATTTGAGGATTTGGGAATTATTGAAAATCGGAGAATAATAGATTTCCAATATTTTTTTGAACAATTGGTTGAAATATCAAACCATGGAAATCGATTTGGCTGCAATTTAAATAATATTGTTTTTCGTAATGAAAATAGAACTGGGCTTAAATCAGACTTTTCCTTGAGATGTAATATGTGTAATTCACAATTTAAAATATCGACCTCAGAAACAAAAGACATTAATAATGATTTAGTGCAGGGTGCTATGAGTATTGGTTCTGGATTTACTAATATGGATGAATTATTTTCTGTGTTACAAATCCCATTCATGACAAATAGACTCTACTCAAAATGCCATGAGTTTGTCAGTGATGGATGGGAAAAATCAGCAATTATTGAAATGAAAAAAGCAGCTAAAGATGAGTGTGATTATGCTAAAAAAATAGGCAGTATTGACGAATATGGCGTACCATTAATAACGGTAGTTGCGGATGGTTGTTGGTGAAAAAGATCATACAAACAAAATTACAATGCCCTATCTGGCGTGGCTGCAATAGTAGGACAACACACTGGAAAAGTGTTATATATGGGCATTCGAAATAAATTTTGTTATTCGTGCACTAGATATCCCAATACAATACACAGATGTTTTAAAAATTATATAGGCTCATCAACTGGCATGGAATCTGATATTTTAGTAGAAGGTTTTAAAATGAGTGAAGATATGTATGGTATAAAATATTATAAAATTATTGCGGACGGCGATAGTAGCACTTATAAGAAACTACTGGAATCACGTCCATATTCAAACATAACAATTGAAAAGATTGAATGTTCAAACCATTTATTGAGAAATTTTTGTAATAAATTAAAAATTGTTTCTAAAGACACCCGGTTTCCAATTAAATATAGGAATTATGTCTCAAAAAATATTTTACGGTTTAGGAAAGGATTCAAAGGTGCCATAGATTATAGAAAAAAAAAAACAAATAATGTTAATCAAATATTATTATTAAAAAAAGACATTGACAATTCTCTCTTACATATATTTGGTGAGCACCAGCAATGCGAGGCATATTTTTGTGATAAGAAGTTAGAACAAAATGTTTATGCAGATATAAAAATGAAGTGTCCCGAACTACTTGTCCGCCTTAAACAAATACTATCTTCTATATCAAATCAAAGTAGAAGTTTGCTACAATGTAAGACGAGCAATATTGTAGAACAATTTAATTCAATTATCGCAAAATTTGTAGGTGGAAAAAGAATAAATTTTTCTACAAAACAGTCATATGGCGCACGGTGCTACGGAGCCACTGTTTCATTTAATTCAAAAATGCCGCATACTTCATTTATAAAATCAATTTATAACCGTAGTCCATCTAATTTAGTAAAACGACTAGAAATTAAAAAAAAATAAAAATGCGCAATATAGTAAATTACGTAGGGAAAAGTGTAAGCGAAAAATAGCTGCAATAAGTAAAGTAGATCAAGATGATGATTATGGAGATAAATGTTTTCAAGCAGATCTCGACGAAGATATTTTAAATATCGAAAAAAATAGTTTCTTCAAAAATCTAGAAAAATCGGATAAAGAACGGGATAACTTACAGAAGGAAACAGTGTTACAGTGTCAAAGTGGAAAGTGGATGGAAATAAGGAGAAAATTATTAACAGCTTCTTCTTTTTATTCAGTTTGCACTAGAAGAGAGACAACAAGCTGTGCTAATTTAGTTAAACAAATTATTTATGGTACTTATGAAAGTAAATCAAAAGCTATAGAGCATGGAAAAAACAATGAAGATATAGCAATTAAACAATTACAAGAACAGGAGAATATAATAATCAACAAGTGTGGAATTTTTATACACAACGAAATACCCTTCCTTGGAGCATCTCCAGACGGTATCGTGGGGACCGATGTTCTCGTTGAGATAAAGTGCCCATATTCGTCATATAATATAGATGCAGGTGAAGCCATTATGCAAAAAAAATCACATTTTGGAAATTTGATCACAAAACTAAACAAATTAAATTAAACACTAAAGGTAAATGGTATTATCAAATCCAAGGGCAATTAGCTGTTACTAATAAAACAGGGTGCATATTCGCAGTTTGGGTTGGCCATAATTTTTCACTGAAAGTAGAATACATTAGAAAAAATAATCAGTTTTGGACACAAAATATGTTACCTAAATTGGTACGATTTTATACAGAATGTATTCTGCCTGAATTAGTAGATCCACGACATCCTCGCAAAATGCCAATTAGGGAGCCTAAATTTATTTTAGATGCTCAAAAAATTAAAAACAAAAGCGTAACACCTGTCACAAACATCAACATAGGAAATAATTATGATGTTTTAGTGTTATAAATAATACATCCTCATAGCATCCTTCACTAATAGATCTTTAATTGTAAATATTATTCACATTTTATTATCTACAAACTGAAACATAACACAAAACAAGAAATCTCCGCTCATTAAAATGTTATTTTTGGGCATTTTTCGAAAAGACTTAGTGTATGCATTAATCGGGTACTGTTTCTTGGAGTCGAAGACCCAGATTTATATTTGTTATTTGTTGTAAAAATTATAACAGTAAATAAATTGAAAAATAATATAAGTCATATTTCTTCTTCAGCCCCATTTACCAGCATTGTCATTCAAATAAAAAGTGATATAACAATGATATTGAAATTATTTTCTAAGAAATTATTTTCAATTCTAAGTCATTGAACATTTATACGGTAGTATTTTAGTTTCGTCGTGATTTTTCTGCGATCATTCGAATAAAACTGATTCAAAATATAAAATAAAAGCTTGATATTAAATAACAGAATGAGTTTAATATGATTTGAACCATTTAATCAAAATACTAGGGATCATAAATCAATCAAAATATGAACATGGAAATTCCCTGGAGGTGAACCGAACCGTCTTGAAACGGTACATTCGGTATATGTCGGCAATCGGCCGAACGCATCGTGAACACGTGCCCTTGAATCAATCTGAGCCGAATTAAAAAAAACGTATTTGTAACGAGAGCGTGCCATGCGTGTATTTCCCAGCGCGCTTCGGTTGAGGGGAATACACTAAAACTCCGTCCGTAATAGAGCGAGTGGTGGGGAACGAAAACCAGGGGAATCGGTGGATTTCGAACCGAGCGGGCTAGCATATTGCCTCTTAAACTCTTCACGAAACTCAAAAACATATATCGACCAATCTAAATTTTCAGGCTTTTCTAAACTCGAAATATTTATTTCATGCGCCAGTGATTTCAAACTAAGTTTACTAGTTCACAATATTTCAGTGCTTGCAGTGTTTAATAAGCATGCCGCATTAAGTAAAATTTCGAGTTTAGAAAAACCTGACAATTTTGTTTGGCCGCTCCGTGCTTCGCGATACGCGCCAAACCAAATTTTCAGGTTTTTCTAAACTCGAAATTTTACTTCATGCTTAGTCTGGGAGTGGAATACATTCGTTTTAAACTTCAAATTGAACTCTTTAAAAAAAAGCATATGCATATGACGGTCACATTTCATCTTTTCATTTATTTTTAAACGGTACATCTGATTCTGGGTTATTTGCGTTCTCTCGGTCGAGATTGCTTTGGATTTTGTATTTTGACAATAATGTTTACAAGCGATTGACGCCTTTTTTTTGGAATTTTATTTTGTGCTGGTAAAGAAGACGCTGCTTAAAGCGAAATGTGAGTATTTTTGGAACGATTGTTGCATTTCTGCACGTCATTCTCAGCGAATATCACCAGAGAGGCCGCTTATCATCTAAGGACTTACCTCAAACTTTAATTTGAAGCCGTTAATCTTCATTGAGGTTATTTTGATTGGCCATGTTCGGTGCAACATCTTGCTGTGAAAAATCAGGTTAGTGGAGACCGTTTCATCAGGTTAGTAAATACTTTCATCATGTCAGTAAAGACTGTTTCGTAAGTTTATCTACCGGCTTCGTTTGAAGAAATTACGGTACAAACGGAAGAGCGCGGAGGTGAAGCGTGCAGTTGTCAATTCCCACGGAGCAGAGCATCCTACTTAAAATAGGAACTGCCGTGAGACGTTGCCATTTCAACTTATATCAAATGGGTGGAGGGTTTTATCACGACGAGCAATTATTTTGAATTTAAAGAGTATTAGATTCTGCGTTTGTTGCCTTATTTGATTAAACTTATCATTAAAGATGGTTTATTTGTGCAGTGCAATTAAGATTATTCGGCGCGCAATTTCGGTAATTTTTGCGTTCTTAAACAATCTTGAACAAGTACATTTCTTGTTTCGGTCCTGGTACGGACATTAATGGCCATTGTTTATCTTTAATCAAGACGTGTTATTTTCTTTGATCGAGTTCATTTATAAATTATAACTAATACCAAATAACCGTTTATAGTGAAATTTGGGAAAGATGTTTTATGACTTATTGTTGTGGAATGTGTGGTTCAAATTATTTAGAGAGTATGTCGACAGTTGTTTCTGCAACGATTTTTCCTAATTATGTCAAATTTTGACGTTACATAACAATGTTTAGGTCGCGAGTATATTATTGTTCTTTCTTTGAGAAAAGCTTTTAATCATAATTTCTTGTGAATTTTTTTCATTTGAGTATACATATACCAATTACGTGTTGTAGATTTTTAAATATTCGTTATTTTCTTAAAAGAGTTCAATTTTAAGCTTATAGCGAGTGTTTTCCAATCCCAAACTAAGCATGGAGTAAAATTTCAAGTTTAGACGAGCCTGAAAATTTGGTTTGGTCGCGTAGCGCGAAGCGCGGAGCGACCAAACCAAATTTTCAGGCTTTTCTAAACTCGAAATTTTACTTCATTCGCCACGCGTACAAGACACTGATTTCAAGCTAATTTTACTCGTTCACAATATTCCAGTGCTTTCAGTGTTTAATACGCGTGGCGCATGAAGTAAAATTTCGAGTTTAGAAAAGCCTGAATATTTGGTTTGGCCGCTCCGCGCCTCGCGCTGCGCGACTAAATCAAATTTTCAGGCTTTTCTAAATTCGAAATTTTACTCCATGCTTAATCTGGGAGTGGAAAACACTAGTTGTAAGCTTCAAATTGAACTCTTTAAAAAGAGCGTAGGCATGTGACAGTCACATTTCACTTTTCATTTATTATTAAACGTTACATATGATTTTGGGTTGTTTGCGTTCTCTCGGTCGAGATTGCTTTAGATGTTGTTTTTTGACAATGATGTTTACAAGCGATTGATGCCATTTTTTTAGTAATTTTAATTTTGTGCTGGTAAAGAAGACGCTGCTTGAAGCGAATTGTGAGTATTTTTGGAACGATTGCCGCATTTCTGCACGTCATTCTGATTCACTATTTAATTTAAATATAAAAACATGCTTAAAACGTTTTTTTCTTTTTTGCAAACGTGAGATATTGAAATAGAAGTGCAAGTAACATTTTATCTATACGTGTATTATGTATTATTTCTATTAATATATTTTGCATAGATATCTATTAAAAGTGTACAAATTAATATGTACAATATTAGAAGAGCAAATTTGCTCTCCTAATATTGTACACATCAATTTGCACATGCTCAATAGATATCTATGCAAAAAATATTAATAAAAAAATGCATAATACACGTATGCAGAAAATGTTACTTGAATTTCTATTTCAGGATCTCATGTTTGCAAAAATATAAATTATATTAGTATATTCTTTTTCTGTGTATTGTATATGTATATTAGCACGTCATTCCTGCATGAAATTTTTATCAATAAAATCCTCCTACGTGTATAACACGTGACATGTCTGGTGTATCGCACAAATTCGCAAATGGAATAAAACGTATCAATCAATACATCCCCGTTGCTCTCTTATTACCCAAGCAACCTAAAAAAAAAAATACCTGAACCTAGTTTTTCATTTCGTCCTATGATTGATAAACGCTGACCCTAATTATCCCGACGTTTATCAGTAATGAAGGGGAAATCCGAAATAATTTGTTTACCATTTAATAAATCAATAGCTTCAATAACACAAATAACTTGTTGTGTGTTTGGGTTAAATTGATTAACTTAATGTTATTTTGTGTATATTAATATTAAATTCGAATTGGGCTGATAAAATTAATCTTTTGCCGGACATTTATAAAATTAATTCAAATTTATCTTGTATTGCCCACAGCAGCTTGTTTAAGAATAAAATAATTTCATTTCTTCGCCTGAAAAAGCCACAGTGCAGTGTGGCGAAACAATTATACGAGGTCTGGCTAATATATAACAAGACTGCGCGCGCAGAGAGCGTCCTAGAGGGGTGGGGGCAAACAAATGCAGCGTGTTTACTATTCCATTATCAAAACACGTTTTTGTCGCTGTAGTAGTATTTGTTCTGTAGAAGTTAAAACGAACGTGTTTTGTTCTCGTGTCGATAACAATGTGTGACGAAAAACACAAGCAACGGATCAATGTGAAATTTCTCGTTAAATTAAAAAAAAAAAACTCCGTCTGAGTGCTATAAGTTGTTGAAATAGGCCTATGGTGAGAATTCTCTACCTCGTGCGCGTGTTTTTGAGTGGTATAAACGGTTTTCTGAAGGCCGAGAGAGCACCAACGATGACCAACGTCCAGATCGACCTGTCTCTGTTTCAACGCCGCAAACAGTGACCAAAATCAATGAAATTGTGCGCGGAGATCGTCGTATGAGCATTCAGATTATTGCTGAGACTGTAAACGCCGATAAAGAAACTGTCAGAAAAATTGTACATGACGAATTGAACATGAAGAAAGTCTGTGCGAAGTTTGTCCCAAAAAAATTGACCCCTGACCAAATTTCGTCGGTCAACAGATCTGCTCAGACGTTCTTAAGAGGTTAGATGAAGAGCCTGAATTGATAGAAAACTAATCACTTGCGATGAAACTTGGATATTCCAATACGATATTGAAACTAAATGGCAATACATGCATTGGAAAACTTCTGCATCGCCAAGAATGAAAATAGCAAGGATGTCGAAATCAAAATTTAAAGCCATACAAATCGTTATTTCGACAACAACGGCATCGTGATGACTGAATGGGTTCGAGAGGGTAAAACTGTAAACCAAACTTATAATTTGAAAGTTTTTGCGAGAGCGTGTTCGTAAGAAACGGTCGGAGTTGTGGAAAAACAAGTCGTGGATTTTGCACCATGACAACGGGCCTGCCCATAACGCACTGTCTGTGAAGCGTTATTTAGCCGCTAGAGGCACGATTTACCACCCTGTGACTTTTTTCTCTTTCCGAAGATCAAGTCTGCCTTAAAAGGAACCCGGTTTGAGTCGATGAAAGGGGTAAAGCGAAAATCGGCGGAGCTCCTAAATGCTTTTACAAAAGAAGACTTTCAGCATTGCTTTGCCCAATGGAAAAAACGAATGGAACGGTGTGTGGTAAGAGAAGGGGGGAGTACATTGAAGGGGAGCATTCGATTGTAGAATAATTTTTAAATAAAACTCTTCATAAACAGTCTTGTTATTTAATAGCCAGACCTCATATATGGTTTTGTACATTTGAAAGTGTTTTATTTATATAAAAGTGAAATAATTTTATGTTTAATTCCCATTTATCTTTTACTCACAAGCTTTCTATCTTGTTTAATATTACTTCGGAAATTAAATGTATCAATGAAACTCACATTTCAAAAGATATACAATTTCCTCGTGCAGTTTAGCGCATGTGTGTGGAAGGGGGTCATTCAAAATGGCATTAAAGTTGAATCTTCAGGGTCGTAGTAAATATTAAATTAACAAGCTAGTTACAAGTTAAACATTTTTCCAATTGCGCAGAGCATACAAACGGGAGTTTATTGCCGTCTAAAAATAAAGTTCACTGTTGGAAGTTTGTTTCCTCTACATATCATAAATGTTACAGCTTTTGCATTATTTTTTGTTTGTTTTGCAAAATAAAACTTTTTTTAAATTGTAATTACAGGAGTAATAACATAAACACAGATAGTGTCATTAAATGCTATTAGATTTGTTTTTATTAAAGTAATCTTATTATTATTTAAAAGCAATAAAATCATTTCTATGAGTTCTAAAATAATATGGGAGTATGTTACGGGGTGGGATGCTTAGCAGTGGGAATTTAAATAAAATCTTCGTTAAATAATTGAGGTGTTAAACGAAGACCCACATCGCAACTTCCGGCTAGCTATTTAGTCACTGAATAATAAAATTATGCTTACCAGGGTAATCACTTCACTGATTCTAAGTTAAAAGGTAAATGAAAGGTTTGAAATTGAACTTTAAAAGTAAATGAATACTTTAGTCAAAAAGTAACAAAATGTATTAACACGAATCAAATTAAACAACGAATATAAACTTACAAATGAAGATAGAAAAATAAACAAGCAAAAAAAAAAACAAGAAATACAATTAAAAAAATAACTTACGTACTACCACTGGGTCGTAAAGAAATTTAGCACGGTTCGAAGACTTTTTCGAGGTGATGTTGACGGGTCAACAGACTTTTTTGAAGTGATTTTAGCCCTTGAGACCGGCGGTATTTATTTGGTTTTTAGTCAACCCTCTTCCGTCTTCCCCTCTGGCGACTACCAACTTTCGTTGGCCGAAAGAAAAATGGTCAAAATAAATATTAAATATTAATATTTTGAAATACAAAATATGTCATTATATGCGTGATATGATTCTGCGTCCGGGCATGTATGACATATTTTGTTTCGAGCTAAGAACGGGGTTTAATAGACGTTTAATTTAATTAAGCCGAAGGGGTTGACCGAATTCGCCTAAAAGTAATACCAACGATGTGGAATGATAAAGCGCATCGTTTGGTATACCTAGCAACAATATGCATAAACAATTACGCCTACCAACTCCAAAAAACATATAAACAATAGGGGTGTTATGCCTGGACTTAGAAAATGTATAATAATAAGGAAAATACTGAATAGAAGTTTATGAAACTTCGTCCAAGCATAACGGGGAGCATAGTAATTGTTTATACATATTTGTTGCTATGTGGAACCTCGTCTAAAAGCAAATTAGTAACAATTAAATATCATGACAGCTCGCGGTTTATATCCTTCTGGTTCGAACTAACAATATCGTGTTTGGTGTCGTTCGAATCGTTCTTTTCTCAGTTATCCGATGAGAGTTGTGACGTTCGCGTATGTATTCTACATACGCGAACCACGTAGGGGATGTTCCTATCCCTTGCATTCGGCGGTTTTATAACCCCTGACGTCATGCCCGATTCTTTTGTGCTTCGCACGTACGTTTCGCTCGCGCGATCGGGCCGGTCGCAGGTAGCGGCGTCCCATCGCAGATGTGGCGAACTCAGGGATAACCGGGAAATCCGTATATATTTTGGACAACCCTGGAACTGGAAATAGCGGATGCCGTAGAGTTCTACCCATGGATGGCCGAGAGGAGTTTTGAGCTGGGTTGAACTGTCTGATGTTCGAGGGCGCTATTTGACGAGATTTCACTAGGCAACCTATCTCACTTAAATAATATCAATGTATGGCGCGAACTTTACTCATTTGGAAAATAATAGAGAATGAAGCAATATTGTGTACTGAAAAACAGAATGAGGCGAATTGGGACCGTTGTTCCGAATATTAAAATATGTAACAAAATAACGCCCGTGGTTATGTTGCAGCTGAAATATAGCTGAATGAACAAGTTGACGACGCTTACGAAAAAGCGCCGGTAACAAGTAAATACTATTTATTTATGTATTTATTGAAGAATGTGAAACATAACTAAAAATAAAGATTTTGATTTTGATATGTAATAATATTATCAATTCTTACCTAACAGAAATAAAAACAATTAATAGTATATTACGTAACAAGACTATGCAGCATTTTACATATGAGCGGACATATTGCGCACGAGTCGCGCAGCGGCGAGTACAGTATTCCGCGAGTATGTAATTGCCATACCACTCGAGAAACGTACGATACTTTACCTACGCCCAACAAAATAAACAATGAGCATGAAAGAACTTATTTATTGTAATAATTTTTAATAGTACCATTACAATTATGAAAACTAAATTACTACTTCATCAATATACAGAGAATAAAGCTGTACATTTTCCGACATTTGTTGTTTTTTAAAACAGTTCAATTTGAAGCTTTAAACGAGTGCTTTCCACTCCCAGACCAAGCATGAAGTAAAATTTCGAGTTTAGAAAAGCCCCGTGAAAATTTTCTAGGCTTATCTAAACTCCAAATTTTACTTTATGCTTAGTCTGGGAGTGGAAAACACTCGATTAAAGCTTCAAATTGAACTCTTAAAAAAAAAACAACAACGAATAACTAAAGATTCAAAGAAAAAAGCTGAATTTGGAATACTTATACTTTAAAGAAAAACTCCCTGTACATCAAAGAAATGTCATTTGGTTGTACGGTAAGCAATCAGCTGTTCAGCTGTCAGCACGTAATGTACTTGTCAAAGCTTTTACATGCATGTGTACGTAATGTCAATCATACTTGTCAAGATGACAGTGGTATGATGCGGTTACTAGATAGGTCGTAGAGATCATAATGCAAGATTTTAGTAAGTGCTACAAAACTGTTTGGTGTATAAAATACTACTTATCAAATAATAAGCAAGTGCGTTTTATTTATATTTTATTTAAATTTTGTGGCTACGCGAAACTAAAAAAAAACATAACAAAAAGGAGGTGCGTTTAAATATTCTATCAACATTAGGTAAATCTATGAGGGCTAAGCGAGGCTCTTATTTTTTTAATGTTTTCTTTTTAATAATAATAAAACTGAGATAGTAGCTGTGTTCGAAAATCGTGTACCTAACAATTATTGTTTTCATTTAATTTATCTCCACTCCACCCTACTTTTAACAAAACCTGATTCATATGTTACCGAGCCTACTACTGTAATTTTATATTACTCAACCACTAGATTTTCTAGATCATTTTATTTTCAAGCAAATCATCTTGACTTACACTATTCCGTTACTTTTGAGTACTCTCCTGTCGGGGAATAGCATTGCGCGAACGTTTCAGATAAGATAAGGTGCGCAGCATCCCTCGTCAATTGCCGCAAGGAATAAAAGCAGTCGAAAAGATGTCGGGGGGCGCACATTTTACACACTCCCTGTACTATTCAGTTACAAGGCGTTGCACAAACACGGACAGGCTTTTAGGACTTTTTCACTCACACACATACACATAGATGCAAGCTTTAGGTGTTCACCTACGTCGGAGGTATTACATTCCTTAAGATAGAGATAGGTTTCGCTTTGCAAAAAAAGACCCGAAAGGATTGTTATGGCGCCAGGCATTCTTGTCGTCGTCGACGGCCGCCGACAATGAGACTCTTTCTTTATGTAGTGCGGGATGGGGGTGAGATTTAAATTTCGAATGTAATTTAATTCAAATTTCTGTACTTATCTCGGAATGGCACTGGGATATATTTTTCTTCGGGTATGTTTTTATTTTTATGCGCATTTAAAACAAATTCTTTCAGGAAAACCTTATTTTCCTACAAAAAATTATCGGTAGAGATAAGATTGATTTTATATTTAAAAAAAAGAATTTCTTAAAAATTTAGTAATGCATTTAGGTTTTTGTCAGTGTATCTGCCGGTTAACATATTAGCTTAAAAACGCAGCGGGTTGAACTTTTATTTTTCTACTTTTATTTTGAAATGTCTTACTTATGGGTTCATTATTGATTAGTAAATTTAATACATTATATGCGATTTTTTATAATGTTATCGTTGGCATAGAAACTATTGTAGTTCTAAAGTTACAACAGATGTGTTGTAACTCTAGAACTGTAATGCTTTCTATGGCAACAACCACATAACAACAACATCCTAACTAAGTGCGGCCTGAAAAACGTGAATCTGACAAAACGTTAGAAATTCTAAATTGTATTCACTCGACTTGCGTTACAGAGACTGAATGGGACCTCCGGATAGGTCTGTTACGAAGTTAGTGCCACCAACACGTAAAAACCACTCAGTACGCTCAAAAGCGCGGAATAAAAAAATTAAGTATAAATCTAAACTAAAACAAACGAACGCACTCGACTAAAAAGGGGATAATTTTTAGTCGAGTACGTTCGAAATAGTGTGGTGTGACACCATCAAACTGCGCATTTAAAAGTACGATTGGCAGCTATTGACAAACTCAATTTTTCTATATATTTCTTGTTTGATAATGACAAGTTAAAGTTGTCGAAACTATAGTCACTATAAGAACCGAGTCGTATGCACCCGGCCGACACGGCCAGTAATCATGGAGTCGCAGCCCATCCCTACTCAATTTCCAAATAATTTCAAAAGGAAGAGTGCGGGCCAATGATTATAACGCCAAGAGGTCCAGGTAGTCAGCCATTTTCAGTAAGGGTGACTTTTTTCATTTCATTCATAATTTCTAAAAGTAACTAAATCTTTCCGGATTATTTTACAAATTATTGATATTTTATTTAGAATAATAATAATTTTAACCGACGACGAAAACAGGACCGCAATAATCTATTTTGAGGCCCTATACATTTCTTTCCTGTTTTGTATGGTACATTTTTGGGTACCATACAAAAAAAGACTCCCAAAAAATTAGACAACAAGAAATGAAATTAAAAAAGGAAAAATATTCATGTAGTAATAAAAAAATTATTACCTATTTACATTTTTTATTAAAATATTAGATTTTCGCTAATTTCCAATAGAGTGGTCATTAGAATCAGTAGATAATACAATTAAATAAACAAATTCACTTGGACAACAAAAACTTAAAAAATGAGAACAATTATAAATAATACCTACAGGGATATTTTTTTTAAGTATACATCTCCCGATTTGTAAACTTTTAGAAATTCGAAGTTTTTCAAAAGCGTTCAATTTGAAGCTTCTAATGAAACTTGAAAATTTAGTTTGGTCGCTTAGCGAAGCGAGGCGACCAAACCAAATGTTCAGACTTTTCTAAACTCCAAATTTGAGTTCATGCGCCACGCAAGTGTAGTTTAAAATATACTGGCATAATTTCTTAAAGTAACTAGATCTTTTCGGATTTTAAATAAATCTTGTATATCTTTTTACAAGTTATTGTATTCAAAATAATAATTATAATTGAATTCAATTACGAAAATAATAGATTCTGTTGTTTATTAATTCACATAGTTTAATATAATTAACGTACATCAATCCTTTTGTGTTTACCCTTTCACGTTTTAAGGTCCCCTAATCGATCATTAAATAAAATAAACCAACGACAAAAACAGGACCGGATTAATCTATTTTGAGGCACTTGACATTTCTTTTCTGCCAGACCCTCACAAAAAAAATATCATACAAAAATACACTCCCTAAAAAATTAGGCAACAATAAATAAAATTAAATAAATACAAAAATTCATGTCGTCATTAAAAAAGTAATAAGTATTTCATTTAAAATTAAACACTGTTAGTAGCTTCAAATTGCACGCTTTTCAAAAGAACGAATGCCTGAAAATGTATAATGTATATATCGAAAATAAAAACGAAAAGAAAAATTCTCTGTATGTGCCCATAGAGTAAAATGTTTGTAATTAAATTTGTACCGATATATTCTATAAGATTTTGAAATAACAAACATTTTTTATGTACTATTAACTAAAGTAATCACTTTGTAATTTCGTTTTAAATGTGTGATGTATACGCTCTTTTAATATGAGAAAAAACGATATTAATCGAATTACGAAGGTTTAAAATTTAGAATGAATCGTGAAATTTTGATTAAATCAACAGAAAATATTGAGAATTAAATGAACTATTTATTTCTTGTTTGGAGAGAAATCAAATCGCTTGAAATAAAATTGTAAGTTATTGAAATTTTCAATTCTTCCACATTTAATCTTTAAAAGTGTTCTAAAAGGGAAAGTGCCCAAATGTCTAAGAAAATAAGTTCGTAATTTATTTGAAAACATAAAAGTAAATTACAAATACATTGAAATGTATAATTTTATTTTATTGGGGAGCGCGTATTTTATTTAACCTCTTATACTTTTACTTATATTGTGAAATATAATAAATCTTTCATATCTTTTGGGTTTTTAAAAATGGACGGTTTGATTGGGCCCCACAAAAAAACGGGCCCTAGACATTTATCTCATTTGTCTACGCCGTGATCCGGCCCTGGGCGAAAATAAAATATTTTGTTGTTTATTCATTCATATACTTTAATATAATAAGGTAAATCCTTTTGTGCTTTTTCTTTTACATTTTAAGGTCCTTTAATCGACCATTTAATAAAAGAAACAGTAGATTAATAATCCGTGAATTACCCACAATTAGCAGCGTCGTTTATGGTCAAAGGCCCGCACAGTACCTGTCGGTCGATTGGAGTTTTGAACACCTTTTATGGGATTAAGCGGAAAATCCAAAGTGGATTTGTTTGTGATTTAAGTATTTTATAATCTTCAGTTAGCAATTGTACTCGGTGTAGGTCTAGAACACGTGAGGTGATCGGATTAGGTGGAAAACCCAACGAATGAATAATTCAACAATATTAAATAATTCAACATTATTCAACCAATTATTTATATTGTAATATCAGTACTATAAATCGTTAAAAAATAAATAATAAAACAGTCCCAATTAAGCTCAAATTTTACATGTCGACTTACAAACCAATTTCTTTTGTAATAACATATTTTCTAAAATTATAATTAGAGGTACTTTTCTGTAATCATACTGATTTTTAATTTTTGAGCTCCCTTTATTGAAAATTTAAGATTTAATACTGAAAATGGTGTTTTCAAGTCAAGCATAACTTTTTGTCAAAAAATTGATAATAAAGAGTTTTCTTCGGGCGGACACTGTAAGCGAAATGTTAAAATTAACGTATATATTATTTTTAACAGTTCAATCTAAGTACACACATCAATTACCAAACCCGCTTAGACTGTGATGATAATGAATAACATGTACGATAAATCACTAATAGTTTAATTGAGTTATGTGGAGTATTTAATCACAATGAAACACTTTTTTATTCCTTACTTCACTTTTATTTTTAGTTCCGTGTATGTTTCGAGTTCTAAGCACTTATTATCAATAACTATTCCAGTTATTAATAATGAGTGCTTAGCACTCGAAATGTACATCTAACGGAATAAAAATAAAAGTAAAGTAAAGAATAAAAAAGCGTTTAAATGTACGTTAAATTTAACATTTCGCTTACAGAATCAGCTCACTTATTTCTAAAATTCCACTTGGTATTTGTTATTTAAACAAAACCCACTTGCAATATGATGCTTAAGGAATAATGGTTATGATTTTTTAATGTTGTGCTTATAGAATAGGTGCAAAGTTCCAATTAAGACTAATTATTTTATTTGAAAAACTAGCATTATAACTTTAATGATCTGGCGAGAAAAGTTAAAATCGATGAAATGTTATTCTGACAAAAAGAAAATTATTCCGATGTTAACTTTTTAATTCTAGATGAAATGCATAATACATTGTTACATTTTGAGGTCCGACAATAAACCGTGAAATATCCACAATTAGCGCAATTGGTCAAAGGCCGTCAAGGTACCTGGATTTTTTAACACCCTTACTCGGATTAGGGGGAAACTCCAAAGTAGATTGTTTGAGATTAAGATTCCTTGAGTCTTCATTGTAAATATCGGTCACGTATTTCGCAGATGATGAATACCGACAAAGTACCTTATTTTCATTATTTACGATCCATAATTATGCAGTAAATTAGAGGTCGGTCCGTGTTTTAAATACCTTTGCTCGGATTAGACGGAAATTCCAAAGTGTTATTTTTGTTTGAATCCAATAAAATGTAATTAAAATATTTTTACCGTCAGTATTTTTCGATATGATCAATATTTCAATCAATTATAAAATTAAACGTTTTCAAAAAAGTTGAATCTTAGCAAATGTTTATCGTTGAGCGTTTCTACATAACTAAATGTTTAACTCACAAAAATGTAACGAGGCCCACAGTGTGTTAAAATTCGAGATTCTGCCCAGCGGTAAGTAAGGTAAGGAAAATGAAAATGAATATGAATATAGGACATTTTTTAATACAATTCCTTATTCTGCAATTAATTTCTAAAGTTGAACGTTTTCATTTAGTAAGCGAAGCGGGAATAAATGCACATTTTATAATAATTAATTATTACGTTCTCGTTTCATCAAATACTTTGGTTTTTATATACATATATATATTATTAATATTGTATTGAGGTTTTATTTGGTGTTGATTTTATTTTAATAGGAGTATTAGACAAAAAAAATACGATTATTTTAAAATAATACATTTGTATTTACAATTTTTAACTTTAACCAGACTCAAATTAAGTATATTAAAACGTAACATATATCAAAATGGTAGCATTCGATAAAATAATGACAAAGTAATAAATGTAATAATATGTGAAGCGCGAAATGGCTAGGCCCGCGATGAGATTTGGACTGACTCGCGGAACTAAATAAATCATAGCTCTCTTAACTGGTTGGAAACAATAGTTGATATTTACAGAGTGGATAAAGGACACTTAGCAATTTTTTTGGTGTGTCCATTTTTTGTTACGTTTTAATATACTTAATTTAAGTCTGGTTAAAGTAAATAAAAATCTATTATTTTAAAATAATCGTATTTTTCTTTCTAATACTCCTATTAAAATAAAATCTACACCAAATAAAACACGCAACGCTGCCCCGGGTTACGCTCGCATTGTACACGGATGTGGTGTTTGGAATGCACAAGTAAACTGAAACCGGCGGTCCGCTCCGAGCCAGCTACAAAAAGTACCTGCCAGAGTATCTTCACTCTGATTGGTAGAGAAAAGGGTCTGAGTTGGGACCCTGAAGAAAGCACCCCCCTTACGGCGGTCAGGGGTACAAAATAAGTGTTGGCCAGATGACACGCACCCCATACGACTCCCTAATTAAGGCATCGTAAAATATTTCTATATTTCTATAGTGTACAGTTTTAACAAAACATATTTTTCTCCAACATAATTTAATTAAACATACTCTTAATTAATTTAACTTATTCTAGTCTGATACCTTAATCGAATTTGTACATATTCATAAGTTGAAATATAATTTCAATCAGACTTTAAAATCAGTTTTCCTTTTGTATATATTTCATTAATTAACTCGTCACGTTTATTTTCGAACATCATATATGTAGGTATATTTTGTATACAGAGAGTTTTATGTAACACCGAACATACTAAAATGTACTTAATGTTAATTTTCTTATGTTCGATGTGTACTGGGACGCATCA
>CAKOBO020000026.1:0-45379 GCA_932526585.2 Philonthus cognatus | reverse complement strand
CCATGTCGGGAGTTAGGTTAGGTGTAACTGGAAATTCAGACGCAGTATCAGGAGTTAGGTTAGGTGTAATTGGAAATTCAAACGACATGTCAGGAGTTAGGTTAGGTGTAATTCTAAATTCAGACGCCATGTCAGGAGTTAGGTTAGGTGTAATTTTAAATTCAGACGCCATGTCAGGAGTAAGGTTAGGTGTAATTCTAAATTCAGACGCCATGTCAGGAGATAGGTGATTTTATAAATTACACCTAACCCAACTCGTGATTTTATAACTTACACCTAACCCAACTCTTGATTTTAAAACTTACACCTAACCCAACTCTTGATTTTATAACTTACACCTAACCCAACTCGTGATTTTATAACTTACACCTAACCCAACTCGTGGTTTTATAACTTACACCTAACCCAACTCTTGATTTATAAACTTACACCTAAACCAACTCTTGATTTTATAACTTACACCTAACCCAACTCTTGATTTTAAAACTTACACCTAACCCAACTCTTGATTTTATAACTTACACCTAACCCAACTCGTGATTTAATAACTTACACCTAACCCAACTCGTGGTTTTATAACTTACACCTAACCCAACTCTTGATTTATAAACTTACACCTAACCCAACTCTTGATTTTATAACTTACACCTAACCCAACTCTTGATTTATAAACTTACACCTAACCCAACTCTTGATTTTATAACTTACACCTAACCCAACTCGTGATTTTATAACTTACACCTAACCCAACTCGTGATTTTATAACTTACACCTAACCCAACTCTTGATTTTATAACTTACACCTAACCCAACTCTTGATTTTAAAACTTACAAATAACCCAACTCATGATTTTATAACTTACACCTAACCCAACTCGTGATTTTATAACTTACACCTAACCCAACTCGTGGTTTTATAACTTACACCTAACCCAACTCTTGATTTATAAACTTACACCTAACCCAACTCTTGATTTATAAACTTACACCTAACCCAACTCTTGATTTTATAACTTACACCTAACCCAACTCTTGATTTTATAACTTACACCTAACCCAACTCTTGATTTTAAAACTTACACCTAACCCAACTCTTGATTTTATAACTTACACCTAACCCAACTCGTGATTTTATAACTTACACCTAACCCAACTCGTGGTTTTATCACTTACACCTAACCCAACTCTTGATTTATAAACTTACACCTAACCCAACTCTTGATTTATAAACTTACACCTAACCAAACTCTTGATTTTATAACTTACACCTAACCCAACTCTTGATTTTATAACTTACACCTAACCCAACTCTTGATTTTATAACTTACACCTAACCCAACTCGTGATTTTATAACTTACACCTAACCCAACTCGTGATTTTATAACTTACACCTAACCCAACTCGTGATTTTATAACTTACACCTAACCCAACTCGTGATTTTATAACTTACACCTAACCCAACTCGTGATTTTATAACTTACACCTAACCCAACTCGTGATTTTATAACTTACACCTATCCCAACTCGTGATTTTATATCTTACCCCTAACCCAACTCGTGATTTTATATCTTACACCTAACCCAACTCGTGATTTTATAACTTACACCTAACCCAACTCGTGATTTTATAACTTACACCTAACCCAACTCGTGATTTTATATCTTACACCTAACCCAACTCTTGATTTTATAACTTACACCTAACCCAACTCGTGATTTTATAACTTACACCTAACCCAACTCTTGATTTTATAACTTACACCTAACCCAACTCGTGATTTTATAACTTACACCTAACCCAACTCGTGATTTTATAACTTACACCTAACCCAACTCGTGATTTTATAACTTACACCTAACCCAACTCGTGATTTTATAACTTACACCTAACCCAACTCGTGATTTTATAACTTACACCTAACCCAACTCGTGATTTTATATCTTACACCTAACCCAACTCGTGATTTTATAACTTACACCTAACCCAACTCGTGATTTTATAACTTACACCTAACCCAACTCTTGATTTTATAACTTACACCTAACCCAACTCGTGATTTTATAACTTACACCTAACCCAACTCTTGATTTTAAAACTTACACCTAACCCAACTCTTGATTTTATAACTTACACCTAACCCAACTCTTGATTTTATAACTTACACCTAACCCAACTCGTGGTTTTATAACTTACACCTAACCCAACTCTTGATTTATAAACTTACACCTAAACCAACTCTTGATTTTATAACTTACACCTAACCCAACTCTTGATTTTAAAACTTACACTTAACCCAACTCTTGATTTTATAACTTACACCTAACCCAACTCGTGATTTTATAACTTACACCTAACCCAACTCGTGGTTTTATAACATACACCTAACCCAACTCTTGATTTATAAACTTACACCTAACCCAACTCTTGATTTTATAACTTACACCTAACCCAACTCTTGATTTATAAACTTACACCTAACCCAACTCTTGATTTTATAACTTACACCTAACCCAACTCGTGATTTTATAACTTACACCTAACCCAACTCGTGGTTTTATAACTTACACCTAACCCAACTCTTGATTTATAAACTTACACCTAACCCAACTCTTGATTTTATAACTTACACCTAACCCAACTCTTGATTTATAAACTTACACCTAACCCAACTCTTGATTTTATAACTTACACCTAACCCAACTCGTGATTTTATAACTTACACCTAACCCAACTCGTGGTTTTATAACTTACACCTAACCCAACTCTTGATTTATAAACTTACACCTAACCCAACTCTTGATTTTATAACTTACACCTAACCCAACTCTTGATTTATAAACTTACACCTAACCCAACTCTTGATTTTATAACTTACACCTAACCCAACTCGTGATTTTATAACTTACACCTAACCCAACTCGTGATTTTATAACTTACACCTAACCCAACTCTTGATTTTATAACTTACACCTAACCCAACTCTTGATTTTAAAACTCACACCTAACCCAACTCATGATTTTATAACTTACACCTAACCCAACTCGTGATTTTATAACTTACACCTAACCCAACTCGTGGTTTTATAACTTACACCTAACCCAACTTTTGATTTATAAACTTACACCTAACCCAACTCTTGATTTATAAAGTTACACCTAACCCAACTCTTGATTTTATAACTTACACCTAACCCAACTCTTGATTTTATAACTTACACCTAACCCAACTCTTGATTTTAAAACTTACACCTAACCCAACTCTTGATTTTATAACTTACACCTAACCCAACTCGTGATTTTATAACTTACACCTAACCCAACTCGTGGTTTTATCACTTACACCTAACCCAACTCTTGATTTATAAACTTACACCTAACCCAACTCTTGATTTATAAACTTACACCTAACCAAACTCTTGATTTTATAACTTACACCTAACCCAACTCTTGATTTTATAACTTACACCTAATCCAACTCTTGATTTTATAACTTACACCTAACCCAACTCGTGATTTTATAACTTACACCTAACCCAACTCGTGATTTTATAACTTACACCTAACCTAACTCGTGATTTTATAACTTACACCTAACCCAACTCGTGATTTTATAACTTACACCTAACCCAACTCGTGATTTTATAACTTACACCTAACCCAACTCGTGATTTTATAACTTACACCTAACCCAACTCGTGATTTTATATCTTACACCTAACCCAACTCGTGATTTTATATCTTACACCTAACCCAACTCGTGATTTTATAACTTACACCTAACCCAACTCGTGATTTTATAACTTACACCTAACCCAACTCTTGATTTTATAACTTACACCTAACCCAACTCGTGATTTTATAACTTACACCTAACCCAACTCGTGATTTTATAACTTACACCTAACCCAACTCGTGATTTTATATCTTACACTCGTGATTTTATAACTTACACCTAACCCAACTCGTGATTTTATAACTTACACCTAACCCAACTCTTGATTTTATAACTTACACCTAACCCAACTCGTGATTTTATAACTTACACCTAACCCAACTCGTGATTTTATAACTTACACCTAACCCAACTCTTGATTTTATAACTTACACCTAACCCAACTCTTGATTTTAAAACTTACACCTAACCCAACTCATGATTTTATAACTTACACCTAACCCAACTCGTGATTTTATAACTTACACCTAACCCAACTCGTGGTTTTATAACTTACACCTAACCCAACTCTTGATTTATAAACTTACACCTAACCCAACTCTTGATTTATAAACTTACACCTAACCCAACTCTTGATTTTATAACTTACACCTAACCCAACTCTTGATTTTATAACTTACACCTAACCCAACTCTTGATTTTAAAACTTACACCTAACCCAACTCTTGATTTTATAACTTACACCTAACCCAACTCGTGATTTTATAACTTACACCTAACCCAACTCGTGGTTTTATCACTTACACCTAACCCAACTCTTGATTTATAAACTTACACCTAACCCAACTCTTGATTTATAAACTTACACCTAACCCAACTCTTGATTTTATAACTTACACCTAACCCAACTCTTGATTTTAAAACTTACACCTAACCCAACTCTTGATTTTATAACTTACACCTAACCCAACTCGTGATTTTATAACTTACACCTAACCCAACTCGTGGTTTTATCACTTACACCTAACCCAACTCTTGATTTATAAACTTACACCTAACCCAACTCTTGATTTATAAACTTACACCTAACCCAACTCTTGATTTTATAACTTACACCTAACCCAACTCTTGATTTTATAACTTACACCTAACCCAACTCGTGATTTTATAACTTACACCTAACCCAACTCGTGATTTTATAACTTACACCTAACCCAACTCGTGATTTTATAACTTACACCTAACCCAACTCGTGATTTTATATCTTACACCTAACCCAACTCGTGATTTTATATCTTACACCTAACCCAACTCGTGATTTTATAACTTACACCTAACCCAACTCGTGATTTTATAACTTACACCTAACCCAACTCGTGATTTTATAACTTACACCTAACCCAACTCGTGATTTTATATCTTACACTCGTGATTTTATAACTTACACCTAACCCAACTCGTGATTTTATAACTTACACCTAACCCAACTCGTGATTTTATAACTTACACCTAACCCAACTCGTGATTTTATAACTTACACCTAACCCAACTCTTGATTTTATAACTTACACCTAACCCAACTCTTGATTTTAAAACTTACACCTAACCCAACTCATGATTTTATAACTTACAACTAACCCAACTCGTGATTTTATAACTTACACCTAACCCAACTCGTGGTTTTATAACTTACACCTAACCCAACTCTTGATTTATAAACTTACACCTAACCCAACTCTTGATTTATAAACTTACACCTAACCCAACTCTTGATTTTATAACTTACACCTAACCCAACTCTTGATTTTATAACTTACACCTAACCCAACTCTTGATTTTAAAACTTACACCTAACCCAACTCTTGATTTTATAACTTACACCTAACCCAACTCGTGATTTTATAACTTACACCTAACCCAACTCGTGATTTTATAACTTACACCTAACCCAACTCGTGATTTTATATCTTACACCTAACCCAACTCGTGATTTTATATCTTACACCTAACCCAACTCGTGATTTTATAACTTACACCTAACCCAACTCGTGATTTTATAACTTACACCTAACCCAACTCTTGATTTTATAACTTACACCTAACCCAACTCGTGATTTTATAACTTACACCTAACCCAACTCGTGATTTTATAACTTACACCTAACCCAACTCGTGATTTTATAACTTACACCTAACCCAACTCGTGATTTTATAACTTACACCTAACCCAACTCGTGATTTTATAACTTACACCTAACCCAACTCGTGATTTTATAACTTACACCTAACCCAACTCGTGATTTTATATCTTACACTCGTGATTTTATAACTTACACCTAACCCAACTCGTGATTTTATAACTTACACCTAACCCAACTCTTGATTTTATAACTTACACCTAACCCAACTCGTGATTTTATAACTTACACCTAACCCAACTCGTGATTTTATAACTTACACCTAACCCAACTCTTGATTTTATAACTTACACCTAACCCAACTCTTGATTTTAAAACTTACACCTAACCCAACTCATGATTTTATAACTTACAACTAACCCAACTCGTGATTTTATAACTTACACCTAACCCAACTCGTGGTTTTATAACTTACACCTAACCCAACTCTTGATTTATAAACTTACACCTAACCCAACTCTTGATTTATAAACTTACACCTAACCCAACTCTTGATTTTATAACTTACACCTAACCCAACTCTTGATTTTATAACTTACACCTAACCCAACTCTTGATTTTAAAACTTACACCTAACCCAACTCTTGATTTTATAACTTACACCTAACCCAACTCGTGATTTTATAACTTACACCTAACCCAACTCGTGATTTTATAACTTACACCTAACCCAACTCGTGATTTTATATCTTACACCTAACCCAACTCGTGATTTTATATCTTACACCTAACCCAACTCGTGATTTTATAACTTACACCTAACCCAACTCGTGATTTTATAACTTACACCTAACCCAACTCTTGATTTTATAACTTACACCTAACCCAACTCGTGATTTTATAACTTACACCTAACCCAACTCGTGATTTTATAACTTACACCTAACCCAACTCGTGATTTTATAACTTACACCTAACCCAACTCGTGATTTTATAACTTACACCTAACCCAACTCGTGATTTTATAACTTACACCTAACCCAACTCGTGATTTTATAACTTACACCTAACCCAACTCGTGATTTTATATCTTACACTCGTGATTTTATAACTTACACCTAACCCAACTCGTGATTTTATAACTTACACCTAACCCAACTCTTGATTTTATAACTTACACCTAACCCAACTCGTGATTTTATAACTTACACCTAACCCAACTCGTGATTTTATAACTTACACCTAACCCAACTCTTGATTTTATAACTTACACCTAACCCAACTCTTGATTTTAAAACTTACACCTAACCCAACTCATGATTTTATAACTTACACCTAACCCAACTCGTGATTTTATAACTTACACCTAACCCAACTCGTGGTTTTATAACTTACACCTAACCCAACTCTTGATTTATAAACTTACACCTAACCCAACTCTTGATTTTATAACTTACACCTAACCCAACTCTTGATTTTATAACTTACACCTAACCCAACTCTTGATTTTAAAACTTACACCTAACCCAACTCTTGATTTTATAACTTACACCTAACCCAACTCGTGATTTTATAACTTACACCTAACCCAACTCGTGGTTTTATCACTTACACCTAACCCAACTCTTGATTTATAAACTTACACCTAACCCAACTCTTGATTTATAAACTTACACCTAACCAAACTCTTGATTTTATAACTTACACCTAACCCAACTCTTGATTTTATAACTTACACCTAACCCAACTCTTGATTTTATAACTTACACCTAACCCAACTCGTGATTTTATAACTTACACCTAACCCAACTCGTGATTTTATAACTTACACCTAACCCAACTCGTGATTTTATAACTTACACCTAACCCAACTCGTGATTTTATAACTTACACCTAACCCAACTCGTGATTTTATAACTTACACCTAACCCAACTCGTGATTTTATAACTTACACCTAACCCAACTCGTGATTTTATATCTTACGCCTAACCCAACTCGTGATTTTATATCTTACACCTAACCCAACTCGTGATTTTATAACTTACACCTAACCCAACTCGTGATTTTATAACTTACACCTAACCCAACTCGTGATTTTATAACTTACACCTAACCCAACTCGTGATTTTATATCTTACACTCGTGATTTTATAACTTACACCTAACCCAACTCGTGATTTTATAACTTACACCTAACCCAACTCGTGATTTTATAACTTACACCTAACCCAACTCTTGATTTTATAACTTACACCTAACCCAACTCGTGATTTTATAACTTACACCTAACCCAACTCGTGGTTTTATCACTTACACCTAACCCAACTCTTGATTTATAAACTTACACCTAACCCAACTCTTGATTTATAAACTTACACCTAACCAAACTCTTGATTTTATAACTTACACCTAACCCAACTCTTGATTTTATAACTTACACCTAACCCAACTCTTGATTTTATAACTTACACCTAACCCAACTCGTGATTTTATAACTTACACCTAACCCAACTCGTGATTTTATAACTTACACCTAACCCAACTCGTGATTTTATAACTTACACCTAACCCAACTCGTGATTTTATAACTTACACCTAACCCAACTCGTGATTTTATAACTTACACCTAACCCAACTCGTGATTTTATAACTTACACCTAACCCAACTCGTGATTTTATAACTTACACCTAACCCAACTCGTGATTTTATAACTTACACCTAACCCAACTCGTGATTTTATAACTTACACCTAACCCAACTCGTGATTTTATAACTTACACCTAACCCAACTCGTGATTTTATAACTTACACCTAACCCAACTCGTGATTTTATAACTTACACCTAACCCAACTCGTGATTTTATAACTTACACCTAACCCAACTCTTGATTTATAAACTTACACCTAACCCAACTCGTGATTTTATAACTTACACCTAACCCAACTCGTGATTTTATAACTTACACCTAACCCAACTCGTGATTTTATAACTTACACCTAACCCAACTCGTGATTTTATAACTTACACCTAACCCAACTCGTGATTTTATAACTTACACCTAACCCAACTCGTGATTTTATATCTTACACCTAACCCAACTCGTGATTTTATATCTTACACCTAACCCAACTCGTGATTTTATAACTTACACCTAACCCAACTCGTGATTTTATAACTTACACCTAACCCAACTCGTGATTTTATAACTTACACCTAACCCAACTCGTGATTTTATAACTTACACCTAACCCAACTCTTGATTTATAAACTTACACCTAACCCAACTCGTGATTTTATAACTTACACCTAACCCAACTCGTGATTTTATAACTTACACCTAACCCAACTCGTGATTTTATAACTTACACCTAACCCAACTCTTGATTTATAAACTTACACCTAACCCAACTCGTGATTTTATAACTTACACCTAACCCAACTCGTGATTTTATAACTTACACCTAACCCAACTCGTGATTTTATAACTTACACCTAACCCAACTCGTGATTTTATAACTTACACCTAACCCAACTCGTGATTTTATAACTTACACCTAACCCAACTCTTGATTTATAAACTTACACCTAACCCAACTCGTGATTTTATAACTTACACCTAACCCAACTCGT
The DNA here is from genome assembly GCA_932526585.2 of Philonthus cognatus. NCBI lineage: Eukaryota > Metazoa > Arthropoda > Insecta > Coleoptera > Staphylinidae > Philonthus > Philonthus cognatus. The sequence continues at coordinate 35,932 of CAKOBO020000026.1, read as the reverse complement.
GATTTTATAACTTACACCTAACCCAACTCGTGATTTTATAACTTACACCTAACCCAACTCGTGATTTTATAACTTACACCTAACCCAACTCGTGATTTTATAACTTACACCTAACCCAACTCGTGATTTTATATCTTACACCTAACCCAACTCGTGATTTTATATCTTACACCTAACCCAACTCGTGATTTTATAACTTACACCTAACCCAACTCGTGATTTTATAACTTACACCTAACCCAACTCGTGATTTTATAACTTACACCTAACCCAACTCGTGATTTTATAACTTACACCTAACCCAACTCTTGATTTATAAACTTACACCTAACCCAACTCGTGATTTTATAACTTACACCTAACCCAACTCGTGATTTTATAACTTACACCTAACCCAACTCGTGATTTTATAACTTACACCTAACCCAACTCGTGATTTTATAACTTACACCTAACCCAACTCGTGATTTTATATCTTACACTCGTGATTTTATAACTTACACCTAACCCAACTCGTGATTTTATAACTTACACCTAACCCAACTCGTGATTTTATAACTTACACCTAACCCAACTCTTGATTTTATAACTTACACCTAACCCAACTCGTGATTTTATAACTTACACCTAACCCAACTCGTGGTTTTATCACTTACACCTAACCCAACTCTTGATTTATAAACTTACACCTAACCCAACTCTTGATTTATAAACTTACACCTAACCAAACTCTTGATTTTATAACTTACACCTAACCCAACTCTTGATTTTATAACTTACACCTAACCCAACTCTTGATTTTATAACTTACACCTAACCCAACTCGTGATTTTATAACTTACACCTAACCCAACTCGTGATTTTATAACTTACACCTAACCCAACTCGTGATTTTATAACTTACACCTAACCCAACTCGTGATTTTATAACTTACACCTAACCCAACTCGTGATTTTATAACTTACACCTAACCCAACTCGTGATTTTATAACTTACACCTAACCCAACTCGTGATTTTATAACTTACACCTAACCCAACTCGTGATTTTATAACTTACACCTAACCAAACTCGTGATTTTATAACTTACACCTAACCCAACTCGTGATTTTATAACTTACACCTAACCCAACTCGTGATTTTATAACTTACACCTAACCCAACTCGTGATTTTATAACTTACACCTAACCCAACTCGTGATTTTATAACTTACACCTAACCCAACTCTTGATTTATAAACTTACACCTAACCCAACTCGTGATTTTATAACTTACACCTAACCCAACTCGTGATTTTATAACTTACACCTAACCCAACTCGTGATTTTATAACTTACACCTAACCCAACTCGTGATTTTATAACTTACACCTAACCCAACTCGTGATTTTATAACTTACACCTAACCCAACTCGTGATTTTATATCTTACACCTAACCCAACTCGTGATTTTATATCTTACACCTAACCCAACTCGTGATTTTATAACTTACACCTAACCCAACTCGTGATTTTATAACTTACACCTAACCCAACTCTTGATTTTATAACTTACACCTAACCCAACTCTTGATTTTATAACTTACACCTAACCCAACTCGTGATTTTATAACTTACACCTAACCCAACTCGTGATTTTATAACTTACACCTAACCCAACTCGTGATTTTATAACTTACACCTAACCCAACTCGTGATTTTATATCTTACACCTAACCCAACTCGTGATTTTATAACTTACACCTAACCCAACTCGTGATTTTATAACTTACACCTAACCCAACTCGTGATTTTATAACTTACACCTAACCCAACTCGTGATTTTATAACTTACACCTAACCCAACTCGTGATTTTATAACTTACACCTAACCCAACTCGTGATTTTATAACTTACATCTAACCCAACTCGTGATTTTATAACTTACACCTAACCCAACTCGTGATTTTATAACTTACACCTAACCCAACTCGTGATTTTATAACTTACACCTAACCCAACTCGTGATTTTAAAACTTACACCTAACCCAACTCGTGATTTTATAACTTACACCTAACCCAACTCTTGATTTTATAACTTACACCTAACCCAACTCGTGATTTTATAACTTACACCTAACCCAACTCGTGATTTTATAACTTACACCTAACCCAACTCGTGATTTTATAACTTACACCTAACCCAACTCGTGATTTTATAACTTACACCTAACCCAACTCGTGATTTTATAACTTACACCTAACCCAACTCGTGATTTTATAACTTACACCTAACCCAACTCGTGATTTTATAACTTACACCTAACCCAACTCGTGATTTTATATCTTACACCTAACCCAACTCGTGATTTTATAACTTACACCTAACCCAACAATAGATATTTTTACAGATAATCACAATTGTTGTCACATTTTTTCTTTTATAGTTTCTTATTGACTAAATTGTTGTGTTCAATGGTCAATATTTTAAGTACAAGTACTTGTTTCATGCTTCCATTTAAACAAATGAATGTCTAAATAATATTACTGTTAGAAACTAATGAAAATACTCACAATATCTGCAATTGATATGGAATCGGAAAGGAGAAATTGTTTTTAAAATGAAGATTATATTTAAATTGGGTATATTGCCGCTTTTTACATGATCAGCTGTGTCGGCATCGTTCTTTACAAAACATGTTAAATGTGAGGTTATGGTGGGATTATAACAACGCCCATCCCCACCACGGCATTACTCGTCTATACTATTCTTAGTCTGAGCTTCACACGTTTTATTTAAATCAAATCTATTAGGTTATAGAAACAAGCAAGAAAACAACAATCGCTGTTTTTTTAATATAAATTTAATACAATTAATAAAATCACTCTACCCGTTTCAATTATATCAAATCACTCGTCTTGGTAAACAAATAAAACAGCCAGCGCCGGCCAACCAAAACATGTTCCGCCGAGCCACGCGTGATTTTCCTGCTCTCCATTGGTCTAAAACGCGCGGTGCACGATATTTTTGGTGCCGGTGCCGGCAGTGCACTCGGCACTTTGTTGTTTGTGCCGGTTTAAAAGCCGGTTTAAAAGACGCGAGTTTAAAATCGAATGATTCAACAAGTGTTTGCGTTTTTCTCTTCGCAATTGTAAATTATTCACGTGAATTGTTGAGGGTGATTTGGGAGATATTAGTGTGAACAGAATGTAGAAATGGTGAGTGCTTTTCTGATTTATTACATTTAACAATTATCGCTTTACTTATTTAACTCGTAATTAGTACACAGTGGAGCGTTGTAACGTCGCTTCTGATTTTTATCAATTTTCTATTGATAACAGATCGCTACAAGTTCCTTTTTATTACTTCCTCAATTTACCTATGTAAAAGACTGGGTACCACTGGTGAGACTGGAGTGAAACACAATGTACACAAAACTTGGTTTATTCAACTTGATCCATTTATACATACACAAGCTTAAAACAAAACGAACGTGTTATCGTAGGACAAAGCGACCACATAACAACACTAAAAGTTACTTGTGCTGTCGTAAACACAAAATAATATAACTTCTTACTCGGAGGGTTTTTACAAGACTAACTCCCAGAAGGTATGTTGGTCTCCTCGACACTAGAACAACCCCGCTTCTTTTGTTGATAAAAATATATTAAAATCTAATTAGAGACACACATAACATTGGGAAGCAAAGTCTAGGAGTTCAAGCTGAAAATATTTACTTTACAATAATGAGATTGAGACGGGACTTAATGGTATTTACTAATGATAAAATAGACATGTGAATAATATTTAAGTTTGAGCTATTTGCTGTTCCCAATGTTATCTGTGCGACAGAATATCCATAAAACTAGATGATAGCTAATGACAAATAAGTAATGAGACATTGAAAGAAAAATATATTTATGTTATTGAAAAATATTTACTCCGCAACAATGAATTCGCCAATGTGCATTAAAGATATTTACTTATGATAAAAATTAAAAGTGAACAATATTTAGAATAACGGTTGATAAGTTATTTGTATCTCTAATGTCGTTACTGCGAATAGATAATTAAATTGGTCATCTAATGATTTAAAAAGAAAAACAACTAACTCTAAATTAAATAATGGAATTTAAATAATAAAGTTAAATAAAAATAGATATTAATATATGTATATAAGTAATAATAATAATAATGGTTATCATTATTAAATGTATTGGTATACATTACATAACCATTATCGCTTTACTTATTTAACTCGGAATTAGTACACAGTGGAGTGTCAGAAATTTCACACGCTTTGATGCTTCAATAACTACGGCTACTAAACAAAGTTTTAAAAATCTGCCTGTATACTTGTGATGTATTAGTAAGTTTGTTCGTTTGTACTGCACTAAGTTGAACTGAGATCAAGTTTTTGACGTCACAGTTCAAGTAAGTATAACTTTACATTCACAATTACAGGTGTCCAGTTCATATAACGAACAGATTCAGTGTAAAAAATTCAACAAGTGCTGCATTAGTTCATGTAACGAATCAGACCTAGTATGTAATAAGTAATTTAATACACACAGTGACATCTCTCGATTAATTGTAGAAGAATTAGTTTTTGAGAAGCTAGAGTTACGAAGAAATTCGCACATAAACTTGGGCCCATTTTAGGACCTGTGTGCATCGGTTATAATTCTAGCTATTATGGTTTTTTCGAAAAAAAAATCATAAAACTTGCAATTATTTTCAATCACAAAATAATCTTCAAAAATTCTCACGAATTTGCAAAACCGATGCACACCGGACCTATTTTTGCCCCCTGGACATTTCTGTAGTTAGATTTTCATGAAATTGCCTGGGAAAGCTCAAATAAAAATTTACACTCGTATTGCAAATTTCGACATGCTGTCCCGCTATCTAGGGATTAGATACGACCCCAAAGCCATTTAACAGTCTACACTTATTTTGGTGAACTTGTCGAATATGGTCTTCACCTCCGATTTCAATGAAACTTGGTGAAAAAATTCCTCTCAGCAAGCACATTATGGGAAAAATAACAACTAGTGGCGGTCGGAATCGAATTAGGTTAGGTTAGGTTCTTTTTCTTTTTCGAATTGTCGGAATCGATTATCGTTGCGTGGCACCGATACCTCAAGTTTTCGCGATCTAGCGAAAGATTCTTTCCGCATCGCGGACAAAGAATAAACGACGCAAAGACGTGTTTATCAATTAAAAACTGCAAGCACTTTTCGTCATCCGAAATTTCACGGACAAATGCGGTAAATGTGACACTCATGGCAAACAGCGAAATACTGAATGTAAAACAAAATATAACCAGACGACTCTTGCTATTCCAAAAATTGTCGGCGTCGAACTTTACCAGGAATTTTTTCCAGTGCATAAACAAGGACGAAAGTAGAAAATCGGCAAGACATTTAGCGCGTAAACACGCATGTACCCGAACACGCGCGCGCGCACACGCATGTACCCGAACACGCGCGCGCGCACACACACGCACGCCCGCGCGCGCGCACACTCACGCACGCTGCGCGCGCGCACACACACGTACGCCCGCGCGCGCGCACACACACGCACGCCCGCGCGCGCGCACACACACGCACGCCCGCGCGCGCGCACACACACGCACGCGCGCGCGCGCGCGCACACACGCACGCACACACAAACACGTACACGCACGCACACACACACACACACACACAAACACGCACACGCACGCACACACACACAAACACGCACACGCACGCACACACAAACACGCACACGCACGCACACACAAACACGCACACGGACGCACACACAAACACGCACACGCACACGCACGCACGCACGCGCGCACGCACGCACGCACGCACACACACACACACACACACACACACACACACACACACACACACACACACACACACACACGCACACGCACACGCACACACACACGGTACATTGAATAAATAGGTGAATAAACAAAAAAATGTTTTTCAAGGTCATACGATTCCGACCGCCACTAGTTATTATTTTTCTCATAATGTGCTTGCTGAGAGGAATTTTTTCGCAAAGTTTCGTCGAAATCGGAGGTGAAGACCATATTCGACAAGTTGACCCTTATTTTAATAGATGGCGATCAGAAAAAGAGTTTAATAGAAGTATTCATTTAATAGTTTTTCAATATTTATTTACTTTTATAAACCATATTCGATACCATAAAGTTGGATAAAGTGCTATTTTAATAAAAACGAGTTTTAATTTTTTTCAACATAAATCTAAACAGCTGTGATATCATTGCTTGTATTATTATGTAATATACTATCAAAACATATTTTTAATAAAACAATGGCATTCTATCAAAACGAGCATTTCTGTTGATTTCCCATGAAATAATACTCCAAATAATCATCATAATTATAAATTATAAATGTGTGTTAACTTGACAATCCAGTTGATATAAAACATAACGAAGTGAATTAAACAAAATGGAATTATTTTGATGAAAATGATTTGATCAGCCGTTTCTCTCATTGCTGGCCTCCTTCTGCTAGTTCGACTGAACCCAGCAACTGGATATGTTGGTCCCAACGTCGTGTCGCTGATCCAGTGTTTTATAAAATTTGGTGTGCGTCCAAGATAGTGATTGATTAATTTACATCATTTTTTTATCATTTGTGAAGTATTTTTGGCAATCCTCGAGAATAGGGTCGTCAGCATATCTGAGACATTGCAGTGGTAATTTGTTATTGTTTTGGGCTAATGTGTAGAACAGGGTACATACTCCATTTTTGATACGTTTCTATACACAGATTATTTATCTGTACGGTGGTATGTGTGTGTGTGCTTTAAGATCAAAAATCAAACATCAAAAATTAAAAAAATCGGATATTTGTAACTTTGATAATCGACACTTTTGAGCGTCGCGAATTGTCTTGTTGTGCCGGGTGTGTGCTCGTACGTCGGAATTGACCTATCCAGGGGGCTCATTCGGGCTTTGGAACGCAAGCCCAGTATAAAAGGAATTTCGCGATTGATTTTTTAACCACTCACTAAAAATTGAATCTGAATTTTCGCTTTGAATTTGATAAAAAAAATAAGCTTACAAAAGAATACGACTACACAACTTACATTTTAAGGTTATTTATAAAAAAAAAATAATGTATTCCATTGCAAACCTTTATACTAATCTAACCTAAGTATGTAAAGTCGCTAACATGCGCAAAGATACTGCTGTTTCGTTTCCCTCACCTGATAAGTGTTAGCGTTGCAAAGAGATGAGTAGTTTATTCTATTAAAAACCTTTTTCTAAATCTAACCTAACCTAGAAGTACATGGATTAGGCACAGTGTCCAAAGAGACAGAAGCAATTTATTCTATTGCAAACCTTTCTCCTAACCTAACCTAATCTAGAAGTATGTGGAACAGGCATCGTTCGCAAAGAGACTTGCGCAATGTATTCTATAGAAAACCTTTCTCCTAACCTAACCTAGAAGTATGTAGAACAGGCATCGGGAGCAAAATGACTTGCGCAATTTATTCTATTGCAAACCTTTTTACTAACCTAACCTAACCTAACCAAACCTAGAAGTATGTAAAATCGCTAGCGTGTGCAAAGATACTTAAGCAATGTATTCAATTTGAAACCTTCCACTTAAGCCACAAACTCGTAGAAATTGCTTAACCGCGGTTCAGTATCTATGGTGCAAGTGGGTATTGGATAAAAGTCATATGCTCTTACCTACACAGAACATTACATTGTTTACTTTTACACACAACAGCACTCGGCGGCGCTGTGTAAATTTATATTCCGATTTATAGATATTTTTTTAATTCGGCAATTGATCGGGATCAAACTTGTACTACCGAGTCGGGCGTACGATTTTATGTCGGTTTTGTCCCATCTGAGGGTTTGATTCGGTGTAACGTGTGCCGAGCGTACAAAGTTTGGAAATTTTTGACAATTTGTCAGGTTTGGTCGGCCATTGTAAAAATTGTATTTATTTAAAATAGACACACAATCACACACTCATATATCCACATGTTGAGAACCACTGGAGTGGGTGCTGCTGCGTATGCACGAATCTCTCAAAATCGACCATGTACCCTATTCTACACATTAGCCTTGTTTTGTTCTGGGAGAGTGTTTAAAGGATTTCTTGGATAAATCAGGGTTACAGATCCAAACCACGTTGGAAGCCGACCCAAATTTTTATTAATTAATGCACTTTCTACATGCACATGCTCCGACGACCCCTTTTTTAGTGAAAAACATTTTTAAACATAAATAAACCATTTAAATTTAGAAGAATCGTTTAAAATGCATTTAAATCGTTTAACTCTGTTTAAAAAATGTTCATAAGTGTAAATTAGGCCATCAGAGCATTGCATGCACAAGCTCCGACGGCCTAATTTACAGTTATACTGCATTTATTAATATAAATTTGGGTTGGCTTCCTTTATGTTTATGTAATCCTAATTTATCCAAAAAAGCCTTTAAACACTCCCAGAACAAAACAATTACAGTTTATTATCACCGCAATGTTTTCATTTAGCAATGCAATGATTTTGTTTAAATGTTTTATAAGTATTTGCTGTTAAACAATACTTTTAATTTTTTAATCCAACTACTTCTTCAGGAATCGTAAAAGATTTCACAGCCCTTAAATACATGATCACTCCAATAATAGCTCAAATGATCGCTATAGTAATTGCAAGAGTGATTGCTCCTACGATCACTTGAATAATGATTCTAAAAATAATGACAATAAAAAAATAATACTGCAGGAAAAAAATATACAGCTTAAAAGTTTAAACAAATTCAATTGGAATATGAAGCATACGAGCTATGATTCAGGTAATGGAGTGGATCCTTTGAGCAGTCATATGAGAGATTTCTCGAGCAATTTAAGTGATCTCTGGTAGATCTGAAGATGTTAGATTATTTACATAATCGAATCAATTGATTTTGTTCATTTGAATGAATGAATGATTCTTGTTATGCAAAAGTTATTGAGAGATATCATAAATCCTCTTTTATAACAAGAGGATAATTAAATCAAAAGCTACTTTGGAAATTTATAAATATGTGCGAGAGAAAACTTTTCTCGCACCAGCCTGAAAATTCTAGTGAGAGGTGGTACCAAATACCAAGAAAGCCCATTCTTGAAATATTGAATGATATTTTTCTTTCATTACATACTGTTTTTAATATACTTGATACTTGTGCTATTTTCTTTATGGAACTATTAGGTAAAATAAAACACTTGTTAAACTGACTATAACCACAGTTCATATATAAGGTTATACTCAGTTTAACAAGTGTTTTATTTTACCTAACATAGTTCTATCAAGAAAGTAACACAAGTATCAAGTATAATAAAAACAGTAAGTAAAAAAAGAAAAATATCATTCATTATTTCAAGAATGGGCTTTCTTGGTATTCGGTTATGCCTCTTACTAGAATTTTCTGGTTGGTGCCAGAAAAGTTTTCTCTCACATATATTTATAAATTTCCAGAGTGGCTTCTGATTGATTTATCCTCTTGTTATAAAACAAGATTTATGATATCTCTCAATAACTTTTGCACAATAAGAAACTAGAGATCATTCATTCAAATGAAAATAATCAATTGGTTCGATTATGTAAATAATTTAACATCTTTAGATTTACCAGAGATCACTTAAATTGCTCGAGAAATCTTTCATATGATTGCTGAAGATATTGAATCATAGCTCATATGCTCATTTCATATTCCAACTGAATTTGTTTAAACGGTTAAGCTATATATTTTTTTCCTGTTACTTTCCTATTACTTTCCCCCGTATGTAATACAAAGGGAAAGTATTGTTTTCGTGAAAATTTTCGAATCAAAAATTTTAGCGGAAATATCCGTTTTGAGGTCCCCTGAGTCGAATAAGACCATTTTTGAAAAATGTCTGTCTGTCTGTGTGTCTGTGTGTGAGTCTGTGTGCGCTGTACCGCAAAAACCGCTAAAGATATAGCTTTTGGTGAAAATCGGAAAACCGGAAGTGGTACTTTACTCGTAGCGTTTTTCAGTTTTTTCTGATTTTTTTTATTAAATGTTCATCAAATAAAAAATTCTTTCAAATAAAATTTGTAGATAATAACAAAATAAGGATATATTGTTTATTTACTTTTTGTCATAGCACTCTTAGTTTTTGAGATATTTTAAAAGTTGCTTGTTTTATCTAGTTATTGATGTGTGACAGTGTATGTGTCGATACAATTGAAAAATGTTTCAAATAAAAGTTGTAGTTATCAAAAAGTTGAAGACATTTTGAAAATAATAATGCTACAAATATTTTAAAAGTGATTTAATACGCAATTTACGGGGGAAAGTACTATGATGGACACATCACCATTTTTTTTATCCATTATTTTTTGAATCATTATTCAAGTGATCGTACGAGCAATCACTCTTGCAATTACTATAGCGATCATTTGAGCAATTATTCGAGCAATCATTGGAGTGATCATGTATTTAAGGGCTTTTACAATTCCTGAAGAAGTAGTTGGATTAAAAAATTAAAAGTATTGTTTGAAAGCAAATACTTATAAAACATTTAAACAAAATCATTGCATTATGCATTATGTTATGAAAACATTGCGGTGATAATAAATTGTAATTGTTTTGTTCTGGGATAGTATTTGAACGATTTCTTCGATAAATTAAGATTACAGATCCAAACCATATAGGAAGCCAACCCAAATTTTTATTAATAAATGCACTTTCTACATGTACATGCACCTACAGCCTAATTTAGCTCCATCAAGCTGGACGAACCATATTAGCACAACCAAATGAAAACATTATGGACCTTTTTAACTATTTTTTAACTATTTAATTACCACAATTTTAATTTTTTAACCTAATTTAAAAAAAAATACAGTGGTCGGGCCAGCTTGATATCAAGCCACCCCGACCATAGTAATAAACTATCAAAAACTGAACTCAATTGGATCTAAGAATTATTAACTAATTATTAACCAACCAGTTATACCTCTATAATATTTTTTAACCTTATTTAAAAAGTAAAATATGATATTTTATTTGCTTCCTTACATAAATCAAATGGTCGAATTTAACTACCCCAGCACAGCCAAGTGAAACCTGGTTTGAAGTGTACTTTCTGTAGTATTATAGTATAAATTACATCATATGATTTAATTACCTCAACACAACCAACTTAAACATGGTTTTAAGCAGTGGTGATATTCAGCGGGTTCGCACAGGTTCGGCCGAACCTGTTGTTAAATTTTTCAAAGTTTTCCGAACCCGTTGTTAAAATTTTTAATGTTTTCTAAACCTTGTTTGTTAAACACGACGTAACGTTTCTCAGTGGTTTTCTTTCTTTTAAAAAAATATATTGCGATATACTAATCTCTGCAGCACTTTTATATAGAGCCTTAAACCATTCCTAGCTTGCAAGAAAACTTAAAATTGGTTGCGCCTGAAATTGGTTGCGTTTTACTTCTACGCGTATGTCAGGTACAGTATAGTATATAACACTTGGTGATACTTAGAGCCGTATTAAAAAATCGAAACATTTTAAGAGCCAAATCGGAAGTTTTATTGAAAATTTAAGAGTCACATTTATTAATTTATTTATTGTTTAATTAAACCTAGTCAAAAGTATTTAAGAAATGTATTTAATTGAGCCGCAATAAAATTTAAAAGGAGCCGCATGTGGCTCGCGAGCCGCCGTTTGGCCACCGTTGATATATAATATACACTCGGCAAAAAAACAACATTGCACCAAAAAAACTCAAATTTTCAAACCGTCATAAGTTGTCATAACTTAGTTAAATTTGATCGAAAATCGACGAACCTTTGAGTAATTAAAAGTTTGCTCTTTCAATTCATCTGAGTCAATATGACGCAAAATTCCTTTCCCGCTCCTACACCCCTATGAAAAAAAGTTATTCAAGATCTCAGTAATTCCCATCCACTCCAGACATCCCTATAAACATGAAATAGCTTCTTTCAATTCAATGATCAATCGAGCGTTTAAAAGTCCCTTATCAGATAGTTCTTTTGAAAAAGAAGTTAGCCTGATTAGGACCATGGCTATTAATAATGGTTATGGTCATGATCTAGTTGATAAACTAATTAAAAAACTAAATTCTCCCAAATTAAACATTTACTGTATGCAGGAATACCAAATAAATCAGACAGTACAACTTACAAACCAATTACTTACTTTGGCAATGTTAGTTTCCAAATTAAAAATATTTTGAAAAAACATAATATAGAAATTGCATTCAAACCATTTTGTAAAATTAATAATTATATTTTTAATAGTAAAACCAAAATTGCTAAAGGTAATAGATCAGGAGTATATAAATTAACATGCACAGATTGTCAAGGAGTATACATTGGTCAATCTGGTCGTAATTTCAATACTAGACTAAAGGAGCATAACCGGGCTTTTCGGTTGCGACAATGTGATAAGTCTTCTTTTGCAAAACATCTTAGATGAAAACCATACTTTTGGAAAAGATGTACTTACTATTATTCATTGTGCCGAAAAGGGTCGAAAGATGAATCTCCTTGAATCCCTAGAAATACATAAAGCTAGTGCTAATCCGGGAATCCCCCTAATTAACGACCAGGTTGACCTACTGTATACCCCCATTTTTAAAGCCGGTTTGTAATCCGCTTTCATGTAATCACCTTTTGTATATATACCCGTATTGTTTCCAGTTTTAGACACTTCATGTTTGATAATGGCAAGCTGAATTTGCCGAAACTGCAGTCACATAAAAATAAATTGTGTTATACAAACAAAGTTAAAAGTGTTTTATTGTGTTAAAATAATTCCATTTTGTTTAGTTCACTTCATTATGTTTTATATCAACTGGATCGTCAAGCTAACACATACTTAATTTATAAATATGATGAGTATTTGGAGTATTATTTCCTGGGAAATCAACAGAAATGCTTGTTTTTCACCTTATACATCTTATAATTGAAAGTTTTGATAAAATGCTATTGTTTTATTAAAAATATTTTTTGATAGTATATTACATAATAAAACAAGTAGGTTATTGTGGTTATGTTATCACATCTGTTTTGATTTATGTTGAATAAAAATTAAGACTCGTTTTAATTAAAATAGCACTTTATACAACTTTATGGTATCAAATATGGTTTATATTTATTTTGATTAAACTTTTTTTCTGATCGACATCTATTAAAATAAGTGTAGACTGTTAAACATAGATTAAATTAGATTGATAACTCCTAGGGGGCTCCACGTATCGTAAGATTAGTTGACCGGACCATTCTGCTGTGCGGGACGCGCGGTGCGGGGCGTCATACTATTTCCGGTCTGGTGCGGTGCGGGGAACACCGCGCGGTGTTTGAATCACCGCGCGATGCGAGAAATAATAACAAAATAATTAAAGTACAAAATGTATATTACAAAAAATATGACATTTTAAATATTTACAATTTCATTAAAAAAAACATTGTTTGCATTAATTAATTTAAATATTTACAATTACATTTAATAAAACACTGATTACATTAATTCACTTTATGAAAATTCGCTCTTAGACATGTTTCAAGAATTAACTGTTATTAACCATAAGATCATAGTTACTAAGCAAAGTAATTCCGGTGAATTAGTGAACGAATAATTTTAGTAACCATTGAAATATCTTTTAAATATCAACTTATACATAATTTACGAATATAAATAAAATAACAATATTTATTTCTATTAAGATGACTGCGTGGATTGTTTTCCATCTTATTTGGTCTCATTAATACTGCTAATTCTTAAAAATAGTAGTTAATGTTAAAACAAGAAGTATTATGAATAAAACACAAATTATTACTAATAAAACACAGAATTAAGTATATGTTTAATTAATTTCTCACCACGGGTTAGGTGAAACATTTTTGAATATAATTCTGGATATTTAAATAAAACACTTGGTTTGTTTCACTAACTTATATTTTCTCCGACTAGTTTCGACCATTGGATAAAACTAGTCCGAGAAAATATAAATTATTGAAACAAACCAAATGTTTTATTTAAATATACAGAATTATACAAAATTAAGTATATAGAAAAAAATGTGCTGAAGTTAACACAGGTACCGACCGCAAATTAGAATTATTGTATCTATTATTTCTATCACAGAAATATAGCAATAACATAATTTGAAACAATTCATAAATTCATATTTTTTAAAAATAACTTTAAAACTAAAAGAGCTATGACAAAACGTATAAACACATTAAATGTTTAATTCTTAATTCTCTACAACTTCTCTTTAAGATTTTTCCAATTATATTAATAATTTCCACGATACGAAGAAAACACTAAGAGTTAACAGCCACTTTCAGATTCGCACTTAACCCAAAAGCTTTTCATTTCCAGATATTATAGAATAGTTCCAAATACAACATTTTATAAGAACGTATATTTCCATGAAAAAATTGGGGTCCAAATTTTACCCATCACAATAGCTCCCTTACATATTAGTGTGCAGTAGGTAAAAATATTAATAATATAATAACGCTTCTCTTAATTTAGCTTCGTTACATAAAATAGTGCAGCACTTTTTGCACTAAATCTGTTCGTTACATGAATCGAACCACTGCAATTGTAAATGCAAAGATACACTAATTTGAACTGTGATGTCACAAACTTAAACTTAGTTCAGCTTAGTGCAGTACAAACCTAATTTTTACACTAAATACATTATTTAACCATACTCGGAAAAATATGATTTATCATTGCTAAATAATAAATACACATTATTATTAATTTAATTTTTATAAAAGTAATGTGTTGATAAAACTTTTTATAATTATCAAAATAATAATACTTTTTTATTATTGTACAACAAAAGTCACATAATCCTAAACTAAATTATTCTATTGGTGGATATTGTGAAACAAATTACTGATAATATAATTGATTCATCAAAACAGGTTCCAATTTTAAGGACTATTGTTAATAATCTCATTATAAATTGTTCCAAATTTTAACAGCTTAACAAATATTTAAAATTAAATTAAATTTTGATCAATTGTTTCTTTTTTGAAACAGCTAAATTCCGCGCTTTTATTTTTTTAAATTTTATTCAGGCCAAATTTTTGATAATATCATTGATTTTTACATGTTCGGTTCCTTTTAGAATCCTATTTAGGTTTTGTTCCCACATATGAATGTAAAAGGTGATCATGTAATTATCAATAATGTCCATCAAATTAGGGTCCGTGCAGCAGAATGAAATATTTGAATTTAGTAAATTAACTTTTGTTTTTAAATATTCAACAATATTACCAAAAATACATATTTTTGGCAAAAATAAATTAAGTATCTGAAAAGATTTAGAAATATATCTGAAAAAATTAGTGCTCGGCTTCAAAAGAGCTTTTCTATTGTAGTCCCTACAATCAATGTAGCAATGGAAAGACTCTTTTGTGTCGGGCACTAACTCTTTTCTACATGTATTGCAGTCCCGTACTTTCTTTAATATGTATGCATTTGCATTATCAGTTAAAAAATTATATGAATTTTTAAATTCAAACATATCAGAGATATTTGGGGGAGAAGTAATTATTGAAGCTAAAAAGTCGTTTGTTAAAAATATTTGTAAAAAGTTTAGTGCCCCTTCACAACCATATGTCTCGCAATTAAAATAAGGAGAATTTGAAGTAGTGAAATTATTAACAATTAATGCTTTATACGATCCCTTAAATGATGAACATGTTGGATTTACATTACGAGCACCATAACACCTTATACTTCAAAAGAAATTTTCCAAGGGATCTTGGTTTATGTTTTGAGGATAAACATATTTAAAACCAATACAGGATAATTTTTTCCATATGCATTGAAAACCTTTTAACGTACTTATCCAGTTTGCAATGGCTTCAGAAGATTTTCGTACATCAAAAATGCTCATTTACAATTTAAATTCAAACAAAAATTAATTCCTCTACAACAAATTGAGAGATGTCACTGTGTGTATTAAATTACTTATTACATACTAGGTCTGATTCGTTACATGAACTAGTGCAGCACTTGTTGAATTTTTTGCACTGAATCTGTTCATTATATGAACTGGACACCTGTAATTGTGAATATAAAGTCATACTTATTTGAACTGTGACGTCAAAAACTTGATCTCAGTTCAACTTAGTGCAGTACAAACGAACAAACCTACTAATATATCGCAAGTATAGAGGCAGATTTTCGAAACTTTGTTTAGTAGCCGTAGTTATTGAAGCATCAAAGCGTGTGAAATTTCTGACACTCCACTGTGTACTAATTACTAGTTAAATAAGTAAAGCGATAATTGTTAAATGTAATGAATCAGAAAAACACTCACCATTTCTACATTCTGTTCACACTAATATCTCCCAAATCACCCTCAACAATTCACGTGAATAATTTACAATTGCGAAGAGAAAAACGTAAACACTCGTTGAATCATTCGATTTTAAACTCGCGTCTTTTAAACCGGCACAAACAACAAACTGGATGCCGAGTGCACTGCAGGCACCGGCACCAAAAATATCGTGCACCGCGCGTTTTAGACCAATGGGGAGCAGGAACATGACGCGTGACTCGGCGGAACATGTTTTGGGTGGCCGGCGCTGTCTGAGACTCGACATTGTTTTGTTTGTTTACAAAGACGAGTGATTTGATTTAATTGAAACGGGTAGAGTGATTTTATTAATTGTAAGTATTAAATTAATATTAAAAAAAATAGCGATTGTTGTTTTCTTGCTTGTTTCTATAACCTAATAGATTCGATTTAAATAAAGTTATTTGATTAATAATTCTCACACATTTTCACCTAAGCAACATCCAACTCCACGTTAAAGTTTACTTTCAATAGATACTAAACACTAAACAAAATTCACTAACCGTATTAACTGACGTTAATTTATAGTTTCAAATTGCTCCACTTAGCAAAAGTAGTGTTTAGTAGAGTTCCTAAAACTGTACTATTAGATCTTAATAATTAATAGACAGTTTAAAAACTTCATTAACATCCAATGTTTTTACACATGAAGATTTCCATTTAACGTAAATCGTGTTTAATGCACACGACAGTCAACGTGTTAAGCATGATATTATTGTTCGCATCCAGGAGAGCTATTCACAGTACCGATGCAATTTGTCATCGGTGAGAATTTGCACTTAAATTATGTTTCTAGTTTCAGTCGAGCGAGTTCAGCGTCCAAGACAGACAAGCGAAAGTATCTGCAGCAAAAGAGAGGATGTGTGTTGCTAAGGGCATCATCTGTTGGCCTACATGGACCTTAAAACACCAGACAGAGAAGTGCTCGTGTTTGTGCTGGGGCCTCAACCACAGTGGTCGTGTTGTGTTGAAGGAGTATTTTAACTTGTGCGTGTTAAGTGCCAGTGAGACAATGGCTGTGTTTTCTATTAATCAATTAAGTTATGCAGTTATGTGGTTTTCTAAAAGAGTTTATTAAATTGTGTTATACTACCTAGATCGCAGTGGAAAAGCAAAGGCGGTGCTGAAACATGTTCGAGGAGACAGTATGAACATTTACAAAGGTGTGTATGAAAATTGTTTAATAAATTACAGCCTTAGCATTTAAATAATTAATGTTAATCGATAAACAAAATTTTAAAGTTGTTCATTTATTATTACTTTCTGTAATTTATTGTAGGATCCTATAACTAAATTGGTCATTTTGAAAAGTCTCTTGAATCTAAAAACTTATTACATTTTGCAAAATTCTGCTCTGTGTAATAATAATAATTTTTTTGTGCTGATATACAGATGATTTACACAAGTTGAGATGATAATATACATTGAGGAGGTTGCACATAGTAGCATGAACACTGAACTTAAAACTGGTTTAAAATTAATAAACACTTTCACTGTTTGTTTATATTTTTAAAAGTGACTAATTTCGGTCAGACGACTATTATCAAAGTTATTACAAGACTAATGTTACAGGAGGAGCGGTGTACGTTTTATACCTAAAGCGGGGATTAAGTCATTACCTTATTGTTGGGGTGCAAAGAGACAAACATATCAAGCAGCGTGGTGTTAAACGTTTCTAAGTTGTCTTTAGTAACGTGCGATCCTTTTTCTATTGAATCCTTAATATAAAAAATTTCTCAATAATTAAGCTTTTTGCATTTATTGGTTATTTTCAACGGTTTTTAATTTAGAATGATCGAAAAAGTTGCCTTCATCTATACAATGTTTTGCGAATCCCGTCTTTGGATGATTGTCTAAGATGGATTTTTTTATGTTCCTTTAGACGTGTGTTGAAATTTCTGACAGTTTAGCCAATATATATTGCTTCGTAGTTGTTACATTGTATTTAATAAACGCCATTCCTTTGATCTTTTTCTGTCTTATGTTTGTAGGGCCCCTTACACATACACTCTTTCGCCGACGATTGAATGGCACACGCCGGGAGTCGACTCAAAAGTGTACGTGTAAATGCAAATTTTGTGTCGAGGAAAGAGTAGAATAAAAACTGCATGTGCAAGTGCCACTACGTTGAGGAAAGAGTGGAGTGTGTTTAATTCCGCATTCCGGTTTTGCGTGGGCAAATGAACGGCAATATAATAGAAACACCACACGTCACACAAAAGTCAACAATTGCGTCGACGCAGATCCGGGGCACTTCATTTCATTCTACTCTTTCGTCAAGGATTTAACGCCACTCCTGAACGACGTCCAATCCTCGACGCAAAAGTGGAGTTGAAAAAGTACATCTTTTAGCCGGCACACCGGCAAGAGTGCCTTATTCTTAATCAGTTATGTTAACAATAGAGCAGAATTTTGGTTTACATAATTAAAGGCGACTTAAGATTTGGGTTTTGATTGATCTAAACCTGGGTAGATTCATTTCAACAAAGAACGTCTTCGTTTTTTATTTATCATTGTATCGATTAAATTTTCATTATAACCATTATTACTGGCTATGGATTTTATAATTCCCAATTCTTCCTCTTCACTGATTCGAAATCAGTGTTACTCTCAATACAAAAGTTTGAAATAAACCTTAAAATGCATTTGTTAGCTTTAAATATTAGAACTTTATTTTTTGAGCTAAATAATAACAGATATGTAGTTAATCTCTGTTGGGTACCTAGCCATTCTGGCATTTTGGGAAATGAAACCGCCGATATTTTGGCTAAATCTGCTTTTTTTTCATCACCCTTCACTGATTATTTTAAAGTACTTAGGTCCAGCCTTAGTTTAAAGAGGCAAACAGTTTGGTCCGCATCTTCTTTCCATACTAAATATTTTTCTATGCATCCTGTTATTCCATCTAGTTTTTGGAGAAGATTTGTAACATCTATCATCCGTATGAAGATGGGTCATAACTCATATCCTAGCCATCTATACAAAATAAGGGTGATCGACTCTCCAAATTATCTTTGTGGGGAAATTGGAGACTTAAATCACATATTTTTTTCATGCACTATTATCAAAAATGTAAAAAATATGGTTTTCTATTATAACAGCTGAAATTCAGCTCCTCTCTCTATTCATTCTGTACTCTCTAAATGTTGTATAAAATGTTGCCTTATCCTATTTTCCCTTTTACATGAAATGTATTAGTTTTAAATAATAATGGGTGTGTTTGTCTGCATTAATTTAAGGGAAACTCTTTACTAACTATCTGCTGTGGCTGGTCAACAGAGCTGTTTTGCTGAGGCCATTAATTGTGCAATAAGAAGAATATCCACTACGAAATCATTATTTCTTCTGGAGAGTAAGCCAAAACATTCCATAGATAATAAACAACCACTAGAAACTAGTCGCTAGGCTCACTCACTTAGTGAGTTTTACCTTTAAACTGAATACATCATTAATTATACATTGTCTATTTGCATTTCAACTTACTGAGTTTTACCTTTAAACCGATTCAATTATTAATCACACATTGTCTATTTATACACTG
Source organism: Philonthus cognatus (assembly GCA_932526585.2). Classification (NCBI taxonomy): domain Eukaryota; kingdom Metazoa; phylum Arthropoda; class Insecta; order Coleoptera; family Staphylinidae; genus Philonthus; species Philonthus cognatus. The sequence goes on along the minus strand of CAKOBO020000026.1, from coordinate 16,004 downwards.
GCGAAAGAAATTAACGCATCACATTAATTTTTTTAATTTAAAAATAAAGTTTTGATGTTTAAAAACAAAAAAAATAACAACAAAACCAACTGAACTATAACAATGATTTTCAACACATTTTCTTTCATTAATGACTAAATTAATGTCATAAATAAAAAGAGGAAAAAAGTTAACATGTGATTATAAGACTTAATATCTAGTGTTTCCTCCTCTTGCTCGAATAACTGCCTGACAGCGACGGCTCATACTGTTAATTAATGATCCAATTTCATCCTGGTTAATATCTTTCCAAATTTCCTGCAATCTTTGTCCAAGCTCTTGTTGATTGCTTGGACGCCGAGGAAGTGCTCTAAGGCGTCTGCCCATCGCGTCACATAGGTGTTCGATCGGATTAAGATCGGGACTCCTGGCTGGCCATTGCATTGTGTTGATACCCACTAGGTCAAGATACTGTTGTACAATTCGGGCACTGTGTGGTTTTGCATTGTCATGCATAAACAGGAAATCGTTTGCAATATAAGACGCTGCCGTGATGCTTCCTCTTGGTATGACCACCAACTCCGTACGAGCCTCTAAAGTGATACCACCCCACACCATAACAGAGCCTCCACCAAACATAACAGTCGGAACAATGTTACACTGCGCATAACGTTCACCTGGCCGTCTGTATACATGCATTCGTCTGTCACTGCCGTAAAGACAAAATCTGGACTCGTCGCTAAACATAACATTAGCCCAATCGGCCTGTAATCAGTTTACATGTTCTTGCGCAAATGTTAACCTGGCTCTGCGATGGTCTGCGGTTAATTGTGGTCCTTTTGCCGCTGTTTTCGGAGTTAAATTAAAACCACGTAACCTTTTTCTGATGGTAACGGAACTTACATGAACATTGCGGATCTCTGCGAGCATATTTTGTAGCCTAGGAGCCGTAATAAACCATTCGCGTAACGTCTGCATCATTAAAAAACGGTCTTGAACAGCAGTTGTGGCCCTTTTTCTCCCTCGTCCTGGCCTTCTTGAGTATGCCTGAGTTTCCCGATGTCTCTTCAAGACACGGGATACGGTCGATTGATTAACACCAAGACGCTGACTGATGTAACGCTGACTCCTACCTTCTTCTGCAAGTGTAACCACAATCACAGCTTCTTCACTGCTTAAATTAAGATTCGGACGTCTATCTGTATTCATTCTTCACTATTTAGCACTTAATTTTAACAATTACTTCAAAACAAACTCTAAAAGAAATTTTATATGAACCTTTCGTAAAAGTAAAGTCAGAATAATGAAAAGTGCTTCATTTTATTTATTGACAGAAAACCATGAGAACAAAAGACAAAACACAACATGTAAAACAGCATGCTTGATAAGATTTCTTATTGTAAAAATATGTTTGTGTTCAAAGAAAACTCGATTTCAAGATATCAAAAAAATCACAAATGATGCGTTAATTTCTTTCGCCAGTGTATTTTAAACGCTGATATGTATTGGTTATATTGAATATGGTGTGTGATTTTTTTTTTCTCTGGAGTTTGCGAACTGCACAAAAACAGCGACACGTTTTTTTATTGAATTTCGTCGATTTATTATTATATTTAATATGTGATTTAATACACATAGCGACATCTCTCGATTTATCGTAGAAGAATTAATTTTTTATGAAACTTAAATTGTTCAATTTAATACACGCAGTGACATCTCTCGATTTATTGTCTAAGTTTTACCTCTAAACCGATTCAATTATTATTCACACATTGTCTATTTATGTATGTGTTGGTTTTTTTAAACATGTGTGTGTGGTTTTTTTCTCTGTCTTCAATTTGCGAACGGCACAAAAAAAGCCACACGTTTTCTATTCAATTTCATCTATTTGATCAATTTAGTAGAGGTGCAATATCCGAAATGTAAACGCGCGCAATGATTTTTAGTAAATAATTCCAAATAAAATGCAATTGTACATTTTTAAAACGCGAAGTGCTAATTAGTGTTCCTAATAGTGATTGTTAGTGTATGACTGTGACAGCGCTTTGCAACCAGAAATAGTGTGTGCTAATTCAAAATCAAATCGTTGAATGGATTTTGTTCTTTTAGCTACAACCTTAACGGCTAGATTTTATTCATTTATTATAAGCATGTTTATGAAAATCACACACTTGTAGGGGGATTCGTGTTGAAGAAGGATGATTCGTTTTACTAAATAAATAAAGGTTGCTGATGTAATAATTACTCGATTTTTGAATGTTCAACTTATCCATTTGATAAAGTATTGTATACAATTTCAAGACTCAATTTGGGTTTAAGAATTTGCGTAAACATAAATTGTTTAGAAGGTCTACAAATGAGTCGCCTATTTCCAAACATCCCTAAATTCATTTGAAAAAATGTATTAAGGAGTTTTTGGAAAGAGGCGGCTCAAAAATTCAGGAGTAATAAAATAAGATAGATACTTGTAAATAAAACACTTTTATTGTATATTTTAGGATAAATAAATGATTATTAAATGAATTTAATGATTTAATATATGCAACTCATTCAACATACGCCTACGTATTTATTTATTATTAGCATACAGTTAATTTATATGGTTTATATCAAACTGTTGCGATATTTTAGTATAAACTCGAAATTTTACTTAATGCCCCACGCGTATAAGACACTGATTTTAAGTGAAGTTCACTTGGTCACAATATGTGTTCAGTATTGAATATGCGTAGTGCATGAAGTAAAATTTCGAGTTTTCTAAACTTGAAATTTTACTTCATGCTTAACCTTGGAGTGGAAAACACTTGTTTAAAGTTTCAAATTGAACTCTTTTATAAAACGCGTATACTTAAAAGAAACATTATTTGTGTTTTGTCGATTATCATGAATTTAGATTTATAAGAAGTTGAATTATGAATTTAAACAAAATGAGCATTTGTGTTGGGTGAGTTTAGATAAATTAGAAGTCTAATTAAGTGAATTAAAATGACTAAAAGTCTGCTTACATAAATTTAGATAATGCGTCGTTCACCTTCACAAAAGCTCGCGGCTAGGTAGTTTGTTCAGCGACAAATGTGACAGATAAGGGGTAGAACTGTTAATTTTAAAAGATAAAAGATCTTTAAATAGTAAAGCTATGTGATTACAAAAGTAGTAAGTAGCCACAAAATGAATAAAAAAAAAATGAGTGATATGAAAACTGCCCTCCTCTGGTTGGTTTCGGATTGGTTTGGCCCGTTCGCAAGAGAGAATAGAAAAATAGAGTCGTCTCACCAGTTTTTAAGTGATAGAGTTTTAAGCAGGATCAAGCTCATGCGGGTAGGTGTTGGCCTGTCTGGAAGCAGATAAGGGTGGTAATTGCTGCATTAACCCTCTCAGATGACTACCGGGCAAAACTTCCTTTGATCAAACTTCCCTGTTTGCTGGGTTCTCTTCCCTTCGTTCAATTTCTCTTATTTGGAACAGGGCAGTAACTTGTTCTTTTAATGAAGGCGCTACGTGGCTACTTATAGTAACAGAACGCGGAACTTGCGCACAGCGCAATTACAACAAAAAAATAGGGCAAAGGGAACACGGTAACATAAACACACAACTCTCTAACAAAAAAATATGCAACGTCGCACAAGACAATTCTTTACAATTTCGCGCGTTTCCCATTCATCGAAACCCCGACATCAATATTTAAACAAAACTCAGAGCCGTAACAATAAATTGGGCATTCAAATAAATGTAACTTTAATAATTGAACAAAAAAACGGAAAAACGGAACGTTACAATAAATTAGAAGTTGGGTTAAGTGAATTAAAATAAAATAATGATAATACGACAATATTTCAAATGTTAATTGAGAAATTGATCCCTCATATCAAAAAAGTTGTTCCAAGCGCCAGTTACACCAAACACATTAAACTAGTTCAACTCTGAACTCGAGTTTAAAGTGAACAGTATGAACTGTCATCTTGAACTCGAGGTCAACCTTTTTGGTGCAACTAGGTCTAATGATAAAGACACACACACATGTGATTAATTATCAATGATGCAAACGCTGTGTCATTACCTATACAATAAACTAATGCAATGCTTGATGCAGTGTTTGCATCAATGAAGATGAAGGGGTGGTGTTAAAATATGTTTCACAGACTGTTGTTTTTAAGTAAACGTATTTTTTTCATTTCTTTAGATATGGGCAAAAATGACTATTGAGCGAAGAGCATACGGTTCACAGTGGCAGCAGTGATGGCAGTGGCAGCAGTGATGACAGTGGCAGCAGTGATGAAATTAGGGTGTTCCTGGTGATAATAGACACTGATGAAACGGAACAACTATACAACCATCTGAAGGAGCATCTGTCGTCGGAGAATTGATAAAGAAAAAACGTCCTATTTATTTTTATTATGTATCATAACTACTGGGTGGATTTTTGCAGGGATCGCTCGTGACCCCAGCAACTCAGTTGAGTTGGGCATAAAACGCACGCGACTGTGCGTCGAATGCACAAGTGGACGATTGTGGCTGTGTCTGGTGATGCAGTCATCCGTTTGTGTATTTATTGTCAAGTCGCCTGCGGTATATGCTTAATTCGACTGGAAGACAATGGTTCGCGAGCGATCTCTGCAAAAATCCGCGCTATAATCATAACATATTAAACAATAAACAAAATAAAGTTTGAAATTCGTTTTTTTTTATTTTAAATAAAATGAAAAGCTTGGTTAGGTAAATAAAGATATATTAGAAGTCTAGTATAGTAAATTTAAATACAATCAAAAGTTAGGTTAGGCGAAATTAAAAATTGTATCAGGAGTTAGGTTGGGTGAAATTAATAATTTAGACGTAGTGTCAGCTGTAAGGTTAGGTACGTCGTGTCAAGAGTTGGGTTAGGTGAAATTGAAAATTTAGACGCCGTATTAGGAGTTAGGTTAGGTGAAGTTCGAAATTCAGACGTTGTGTCAGAAGTTAGGTTAGGTGTAATTGGAAATTCAGACGCCGTGTCAGAAGTTAGATTAGGTGTAATTGGGAATTCAGACGCCATGTCAGGAGTTAGGTTAAATGTAACTGGAAATTCAGACGCTGTATCAGGGAGTTAGGTTAGGTGTAATTGGAAATTCAGGCGCCATTTCAGGAGTTAGGTTAAGTGTAACTGGAAATTCTGACGCTGTATCAGGAGTTAGGTTAGGTGTAATTGGAAATTTAGACGCTGTGTCAGGAGTTGGGTTAGGTGTGAGGTTAGGTGAAATTGGTTATTCAGGAGTTGGGTTAGGTGTGAGGTTAGGTGAAATTGGTTATTCAGGAGTTGGGTTAGGTGTGAGGTTCGGTAAAATTAGATATTCCATCGCCGTGTTAGGAGTTGAGTGAGGAATAATTGGGAATTCAGACGCCGTGTCAATTTCACCTAGCCTAACTCTTAACCCAACTCCTGAATATCCAATTTCACCTAACCTCACACCTAACCCAACTCCTAAATATCCAATTTTACTTAACCCAACTCCTGACACGGCGATAGAATATCCAATTTCACCTAACCTCACACCTAACTCAACTCCTGACATGGCGTCTGAATTTCCAGTTACACCTAACCTAACTCCTGAGTTAGGTGTAAATGGAAATTCAGACGCTGTATCAGGAGTTAGGTTAAGTGTAACTGGAAATTCAGACGCCATGTCAGGAGTTTGATTAGGTGTAACTGAAAATTCAGACGCCGTGTCAGGAGTTAGGTTAGGTGTAACTGGAAATTCAGACGCTGTATCAGGAGTTAGGTTAGGTGTAATTGGAAATTCAGACGCCATGTCGGGAGTTGGGTTAGGTGTGAGGTTAGGTGAAATTGGATATTCAAGAGTTGGGTTAGGTGTGAGGTTAGGTGAAATTAGAAATTCAGGAGTTGGGTTAAGTGTGAGGTTAGGTGAAATTGGATATTCAGGAGTTGGGTTAGGTGTAAGGATAGGTGAAATTGATTATTCAGGAGTTGGGTTAGGTGTGAGGTTAGGTGAAATTGGATATTCAGGAGTTGGGTTAGGTGTGAGGTTAGGTGAAATTGGTTTTTCAGGAGTTGGGTTAGGTGTGAGGTTAGGTGAAATTGGTTATTCAGGAGTTGGGTTAGGTGTGAGGTTAGGTGAAATTGGATATTCAGGAGTTGAGTTAGGTGTGAGGTTAGGTGAAATTGGTTTTTCAGGAGTTGGGTTAGGTGAAATTGGATATTCAGGAGTTGAGTTAGGTGTGAGGTTAGGTGAAATTGGTTTTTCAGGAGTTGGGTTAGGTGAAATTGGAAATTCAGGAGGTTAGGTGAAATTGGTTTTTCAGGAGTTGGGTTAGGTGTGAGGTTGGGTGAAATTGGTTATTCAGGAGTTGGGTTAGGTGTGAGGTTAGGTGAAATTGGATATTCAGGAGTTGAGTTAGGTGTGAGGTTAGGTGAAATTGGTTTTTCAGGAGTTGGGTTAGGTGAAATTGGAAATTCAGGAGTTGGGTTAAGTGTGAGGTTAGGTGAAATTGGATATTCAGGAGTAGGGTTAAGAGTTAGGTTAGGTGAAATTGACACGGCGTCTGAATTCCCAATTATTCCTCACCCAACTCCTAACACGGCGATGGAATATACAATTACACCCAACCCAACTCCTGAATAACCAATTTCAGCTAACCTCACACCTAACCCAACTCCTGAATATCCAATTTCACTTAACCTCACACATAACCCAACTCCTGAATAACCAATTTCACCTAACCTCACACCTAACCCAACTCCTGACACGGCGATAAAATATCCAATTTCACCTAACCTCACACCTAACCTAACTCCTGAATATGTAATTTCACCTAACCCAACTCATGAATATCCAATTTCACCTAACCTCACACCTAACCCAACTCCTGAATATCCAATTTCACCTAACCTCACACCTAACCCAACTCCTGAATATGTCATTTCACCTAACCTCACACCTAACCCAACTCCTGAATATCCAATTTCACCCAACCTCACACCTAACCTAACTCCTGAATATGTAATTTCACCTAACCTCACACCTAACCCAATTCCTGAATATCCAATTTCACCTAACCTCACACCTAACCCAACTCCTGAATATGTCATCTCACCTAACCTCACACCTAACCCAACTCCTGAATATCCAATTTCACCTAACCTCACACCTAACCCAACTCCTGAATATCCAATTTCACCTAACCTCACACCTAACCCAACTCCTGAATATCCAATTTCACCTAACCTAACTCCTGAATATGTCATTTCACCTAACCTCACACCTAACCCAACTCCTAAATATCCAATTTCACCTAACCCTACACCTAACCCAACTCCTGACACGGCGATAGAATATCCAATTTCACCTAACCTCACACCTAACCCAACTCCTGACGGCGTCTGAATTTCCAGTTACACCTAACCTAACTCCTGAGTTAGGTGTAAATGGAAATTCAGACGCTGTATCAGGAGTTAGGTTAAGTGTAACTAGAAATTCAGACGCCATGTCAGGAGTTAGGTTAGGTGTAACTGGAAATTCAGACGCCGTCAGGAGTTAGGTTAAGTGTAACTGGAAATTCAGACGCTGTATCAGGAGTTAGGTTAGGTGTAATTGGAAATTCAGACGCCATGTCAGGAGTTAGGTTAGGTGTAATTGGAAATTCAGACGCTGTATCAGGAGTTAGGTTAGGTGTAATGGAAATTCAGACGCCATGTCAGGAGTTGGGTTAGGTGTGAGGTTAGGTGAAATTGGATATTCAGGAGTTGGGTTAGGTGTGAGGTTAGGTGAAATTGGTTTTTCAGGAGTTGGGTTAGGTGTGAGGTTAGGTGAAATTGAAAATTCAGGAGTTGGGTTAAGTGTGAGGTTAGGTGAAATTGGATATTCAGGAGTTGGGTTAGGTGAAATTGGTTTTTCAGGAGTTGGGTTAGGTGTGAGGTTAGGTGAAATTGGAAATTCAGGAGTTGGGTTAAGTGTGAGGTTAAATGAAATTGGATATTCAGGAGTTGGGTTAGGTGTGAGGTTAGGTGAAATTGGTTATTCAGGAGTTGGGTTAGGTGTGAGGTTAGGTGAAATTAGAAATTCAAGAGTTGGGTTAAGTGTGAGGTTAGGTGAAATTGGATATTCAGGAGTTGGGTTAGGTGTGAGGTTAGGTGAAATTGGATTTTCAGGAGTTGGGTTAGGTGTGAGGTTAGGTGAAATTGGAAATTCAGGAGTTGGGTTAAGTGTGAGGTTAGGTGAAATTGGATATTCAGGAGTTGGGTTAGGTGAAATTGGATATTTAGGAGTTGGGTTAAGAGTTAGGTTAGGTGAAATTGACACGGCTTCTGAATTCCCAATTATACCTCACCCAACTCCTAACACTGCGATGGAATATCCAATTACACCTAACCTCACACCTGACCCAACTCCTGAATAACCAATTTCACCTAACCTCACACCTAACCCAACTCCCGAATTTCCAATTTCACCTAACCCAACTCCTGAATAACCAATTTCACCTAACCTCACACCTAACCCAACTCCTGAATAACCAATTTCACCTAACCTCACACCTAACCCAACTCCCGAATTTCCAATTTCACCTAACCTCACACCTAACCCAACTCCTGAATATCCAATTTCACCTAACCGAACTCCTGAATATCCAATTTTACCTAACCTCACACTTAACCCAACTCCTGAATATCCAATTTCACCTAACCCAACTCCTGAATATCCAATTTCACCTAACCCAACTCCTGAATATCCAATTTCACCTAACCTCACACTTAACCCAACTCTTGAATTTCTAATTTCACCTAACCTCACACCTAACCCAACTCCTGAATATCCAATTTCACCTAACCTCACACCTAACCCAACTCCTGACATGGCGTCTGAATTTCCATTACACCTAACCTAACTCCTGATACAGCGTCTGAATTTCCAATTACACCTAACCTAACTCCTGACATGGCGTCTGAATTTCCAATTACACCTAACCTAACTCCTGATACAGCGTCTGAATTTCCAGTTATACCTAACCTAACTCCTGACGGCGTCTGAATTTCCAGTTACACCTAACCTAACTTCTGAGTTAGGTGTAAATGGAAATTCAGACGCTGTATCAGGAGTTGGTTTAAGTGTAACTAGAAATTCAGACGCCATGTCAGGAGTAAGGTTAGGTGTAACTGGAAATTCAGACGCCGTTAGGAGTTAGGTTAGGTGTAACTGGAAATTCAGACGCTGTATCAGGAGTTAGCTTAGGTGTAATTGGAAATTCAGACGCCATGTCAGGAGTTAGGTTAGGTGTAATTGGAAATTCAGACGATGTATCAGGAGTTAGGTTACATGTAATGGAAATTCAGACGCCATGTCAGGAGTTGGGTTAGGTGAAATTGGATATTCAGGAGTTGGGTTAGGTGTGAGGTTAGGTGAAATTGGATTTTCAGGAGTTGGGTTAGGTGTGAGGTTAGGTGAAATTGGAAATTCAGGAGTTGGGTTAAGTGTGAGGTTAGGTGAAATTGGATATTCAGGAGTTGGGTTAGGTGAAATTGGATATTTAGGAGTTGGGTTAAGAGTTAGGTTAGGTGAAATTGACACGGCTTCTGAATTCCCAATCATACCTCACCCAACTCCTAACACTGCGATGGAATATCCAATTACACCTAACCTCACACCTGACCCAACTCCTGAATAACCAATTTCACCTAACCTCACACCTAACCCAACTCCCGAATTTCCAATTTCACCTAACCCAACTCCTGGATAACCAATTTCACCTAACCTCACACCTAACCCAACTCCTGAATAACCAATTTCACCTAACCTCACACCTAACCCAACTCCCGAATTTCCAATTTCACCTAACCTCACACCTAACCCAACTCCTGAATATCCAATTTCACCTAACCGAACTCCTGAATATCCAATTTTACCTAACCTCACACTTAATCCAACTCCTGAATATCCAATTTCAACTAACCCAAGTCCTGAATATCCAATTTCACCTAACCTCACACCTAACCCAACTCCTGAATATCCAATTTCACCTAACCTCACACTTAACCCAACTCTTGAATTTCTAATTTCACCTAACCCAACTCCTGAATATCCAATTTCACCTAACCTCACACCTAACCCAACTCCTGACATGGCGTCTGAATTTCCATTACACCTAACCTAACTCCTGATACAGCGTCTGAATTTCCAATTACACCTAACCTAACTCCTGACATGGCGTCTGAATTTCCAATTACACCTAACCTAACTCCTGATACAGCGTCTGAATTTCCAGTTATACCTAACCTAACTCCTGACGGCGTCTGAATTTCCAGTTACACCTAACCTAACTTCTGAGTTAGGTGTAAATGGAAATTCAGACGCTGTATCAGGAGTTAGGTTAAGTGTAACTAGAAATTCAGACGCCATGTCAGGAGTAAGGTTAGGTGTAACTGGAAATTCAGACGCCGTTAGGAGTTAGGTTAGGTGTAACTGGAAATTCAGACGCTGTATCAGGAGTTAGCTTAGGTGTAATTGGAAATTCAGACGCCATGTCAGGAGTTAGGTTAGGTGTAATTGGAAATTCAGACGATGTATCAGGAGTTAGGTTAGGTGTAATGGAAATTCAGACGCCATGTCAGGAGTTGGGTTAGGTGAAATTGGATATTCAGGAGTTGGGTTAGGTGTGAGGTTAGGTGAAATTGGTTTTTCAGGAGTTGGGTTAGGTGTGAGGTTAGGTGAAATTGGAAATTCAGGAGTTGGGTTAAGTGTGAGGTTAGGTGAAATTGGATATTCAGGAGTTGGGTTAGGTGTGAGGTTAGGTGAAATTGGATATTCAGGAGTTGGGTTAGGTGAAATTGGTTTTTCAGGAGTTGGGTTAGGTGTGAGGTTAGGTGAAATTGGAAATTCAGGAGTTGGATTAATTGTGAGGTTAGGTGAAATTGGATATTCAGGAGTTGGGTTAGGTGTGAGGTTAGGTGAAATTGGTTATTCAGGAGTTGGGTTAGGTGTGAGGTTAGGTGAAATTAGAAATTCAAGAGTTGGGTTAAGTGTGAGGTTAGGTGAAATTGGATATTCAGGAGATGTTTTAGGTGTGAGGTTAGGTGAAATTGGATTTTCAGGAGTTGGGTTAGGTGAAATTGGAAATTCAGGAGTTGGGTTAAGTGTGAGGTTAGGTGAAATTGGATATTCAGGAGTTGGGTTAGGTGAAATTGGATATTTAGGAGTTGGGTTAAGAGTTAGGTTAGGTGAAATTGACACGGCGTCTGAATTCCCAATTATTCCTCACCCAACTCCTAACACTGCGATGGAATATCCAATTACACCTAACCTCACACCTGACCCAACTCCTGAATAACCAATTTCACCTAACCTCACACCTAACCCAACTCCCGAATTTCCAATTTCACCTAACCCAACTCCTGAATAACCAATTTCACCTAACCTCACACCTAACCCAACTCCTGAATAACCAATTTCACCTAACCTCACACCTAACCCAACTCCCGAATTTCCAATTTCACCTAACCTCACACCTAACCCAACTAATGAATATCCAATTTCACCTAACCTCACACCTAACCCAACTCCTGAATATCCAATTTCACCTAACCTCACACTTAACCCAACTCCTGAATATCCAATTTCACCTAACCCAACTCCTGAATATCCAATTTCACCTAACCTCACACCTAACCCAACTCCTGAATATGTCATTTCACCTAACCTCACACCTAACCCAACTCCTGAATATCCAATTTCACCCAACCTCACACCTAACCTAACTCCTGAATATGTAATTTCACCTAACCTCACACCGAACCCAATTCCTGAATATCCAATTTCACCTAACCTCACACCTAACCCAACTCCTGAATATGTCATTTCACATAACCTCACAACTAACCCAACACCTGAATATCCAATTTCACCTAACCTCACACCTAACCCAACTCCTGAATATCCAATTTCACCTAACCTCACACCTAACCCAACTAATGAATATCCAATTTCACCTGACCTAACTCCTGAATATGTCATTTCACCTAACCTCACACCTAACCCAACTCCTAAATATCCAATTTCACCTAACCCTACACCTAACCCAACTCCTGACACGGCGATAGAATATCCAATTTCACCTAACCTCACACCTAACCCAACTCCTGACGGCGTCTGAATTTCCAGTTACACCTAACCTAACTCCTGAGTTAGGTGTAAATGGAAATTCAGACGCTGTATCAGGAGTTAGGTTAAGTGTAACTAGAAATTCAGACGCCATGTCAGGAGTTAGGTTAGGTGTAACTGGAAATTTAGACGCCGTCAGGAGTTAGGTTAAGTGTAACTGGAAATTCAGACGCTGTATCAGGAGTTAGGTTAGGTGTAATTGGAAATTCAGACGCCATGTCAGGAGTTAGGTTAGGTGTAATTGGAAATTCAGACGCTGTATCAGGAGTTAGGTTTGGTGTAATGGAAATTCAGACGCCATGTCAGGAGTTGGGTTAGGTGTGAGGTTAGGTGAAATTGGATATTCAGGAGTTGGGTTAGGTGTGAGGTTAGGTGAAATTGGTTTTTCAGGAGTTGGGTTAGGTGTGAGGTTAGGTGAAATTGGAAATTCAGGAGTTGGGTTAAGTGTGAGGTTAGGTGAAATTGGATATTCAGGAGTTGGGTTAGGTGTCAGGTTAGGTGAAATTGGATATTCAGGAGTTGGGTTAGGTGAAATTGGTTTTTCAGGAGTTGGGTTAGGTGTGAGGTTAGGTGAAATTGGAAATTCAGGAGTTGGGTTAAGTGTGAGGTTAGGTGAAATTGGATATTCAGGAGTTGGGTTAGGTGTGAAGTTAGGTGAAATTGGTTATTCAGGAGTTGGGTTAGGTGTGAGGTTAGGTGAAATTAGAAATTCAAGAGTTGGGTTAAGTGTGAGGTTAGGTGAAATTGGATATTCAGGAGTTGGGTTAGGTGTGAGGTTAGGTGAAATTGGATTTTCAGGAGTTGGGTTAGGTGTGAGGTTAGATGAAATTGGAAATTCAGGAGTTGGGTTAAGTGTGAGGTTAGGTGAAATTGGATATTCAGGAGTTGGGTTAGGTGAAATTGGATATTTAGGAGTTGGGTTAAGAGTTAGGTTAGGTGAAATTGACACGGCGTCTGAATTCCCAATTATACCTCACCCAACTCCTAACACTGCGATGGAATATCCAATTACACCTAACCTCACACCTGACCCAACTCCTGAATAACCAATTTCACCTAACCTCACACCTAACCCAACTCCCGAATTTCCAATTTCACCTAACCTCACACCTAATTCAACTCCTGAATAGCCAATTTCACCTAACCCAACTCCTGAATAACCAATTTCACCTAACCTCACACCTAACCCAACTCCCGAATTTCCAATTTCACCTAACCCAACTCCTGAATAACCAATTTCACCTAACCTCACACCTAACCCAACTCCTGAATAACCAATTTCACCTAACCTCACACCTAACCCAACTCCCGAATATCCAATTTCACCTAACCTCACACTTAACCCAACTCTTGAATTTCTAATTTCACCTAACCTCACACCTAACCCAACTCCTGAATATCCAATTTCACCTAACCTCACACCTAACCCAACTCCTGACATGGCGTCTGAATTTCCATTACACCTAACCTAACTCCTGATACAGCGTCTGAATTTCCAATTACACCCAACCTAACTCCTGACATGGCGTCTGAATTTCCAATTACACCTAACCTAACTCCTGATACAGCGTCTGAATTTCCAGTTATACCTAACCTAACTCCTGACGGCGTCTGAATTTCCAGTTACACCTAACCTAACTTCTGAGTTAGGTGTAAATGGAAATTCAGACGCTGTATCAGGAGTTAGGTTAAGTGTAACTAGAAATTCAGACGCCATGTCAGGAGTAAGGTTAGGTGTAACTGGAAATTCAGACGCCGTCAGGAGTTAGGTTAGGTGTAACTGGAAATTCAGACGCTGTATCAGGAGTTAGCTTAGGTGTAATTGGAAATTCAGACGCCATGTCAGGAGTTAGGTTAGGTGTAATTGGAAATTCAGACGCTGTATCAGGAGTTAGGTTAGGTGTAATGGAAATTCAGACGCCATGTCAGGAGTTGGGTTAGGTGAAATTGGTTTTTCAGGAGTTGGGTTAGGTGTGAGGTTAGGTGAAATTGGAAATTCAGGAGTTGGGTTAAGTGTGAGGTTAGGTGAAATTGGATATTCAGGAGTTGGGTTAGGTGTGAGGTTAGGTGAAATTGGATATTCAGGAGTTGGGTTAGGTGAAATTGGTTTTTCAGGAGTTGGGTTAGGTGTGAGGTTAGGTGAAATTGGAAATTCAGGAGTTGGATTAAGTGTGAGGTTAGGTGAAATTGGATATTGAGGAGTTGGGTTAGGTGTGAGGTTAGGTGAAATTGGTTATTCAGGAGTTGGGTTAGGTGTGAGGTTAGGTGAAATTAGAAATTCAAGAGTTGGGTTAAGTGTGAGGTTAGGTGAAATTGGATATTCAGGAGTTGTTTTAGGTGTGAGGTTAAGTGAAATTGGATTTTCAGGAGTTGGGTTAGGTGAAATTGGAAATTCAGGAGTTGGGTTAAGTGTGAGGTTAGGTGAAATTGGATATTCAGGAGTTGGGTTAGGTGAAATTGGATATTTAGGAGTTGGGTTAAGAGTTAGGTTAGGTGAAATTGACACGGCGTCTGAATTCCCAATTATTCCTCACCCAACTCCTAACACTGCGATGGAATATCCAATTACACCTAACCTCACACCTAACCCAACTCCTGAATATCCAATTTCACCTAACCTCACACCTAACCCAACTCCCGAATTTCCAATTTCACCTAACCCAACTCCTGAATAAGTTAGGTGAAATTGGTTATTCAGGAGTTGGGTTAGGTGAAATTGGAAATTCGGGAGTTGGGTTAGGTGTGAGGTTAGGTGAAATTGGTTATTCAGGAGTTGGGTTAGGTGTGAGGTTAGGTGTAATTGGATATTCCATCGCAGTGTTAGGAGTTGGGTGAGGAATAATTGGGAATTCAGACGCCGTGTCAATTTCACCTAACCTAACTCTTAACCCAACTCCTAAATATCCAATTTCACCTAACCCAACTCCTGAATATCCAATTTCACCTAACCTCACACTTAACCCAACTCCTGAATTTCCAATTTCACCTAACCCAACTCCTGAAAATCCAATTTCACTTAACCTCACACCTAAAACAACTCCTGAATATCCAATTTCACCTAACCTCACACTTAACCCAACTCTTGAATTTCTAATTTCACCTAACCTCACACCTAACCCAACTCCTGAATAACCAATTTCACCTAACCTCACACCTAACCCAACTCCTCAATATCCAATTTCACCTAACCTCACACTTAATCCAACTCCTGAATTTCCAATTTCACCTAACCTCACACCTAACCCAACTCCTGAAAAACCAATTTCACCTAACCCAACTCCTGAATATCCAATTTCACCTAACCTCACACCTAACCCAACTCCTGAATATCCAATTTCACCTAACCTCACACTTAACCCAACTCCTGAATTTCCAATTTCACCTAACCTCACACCTAACCCAACTCCTGAAAAACCAATTTCACCTAACCCAACTCCTGACATGGCGTCTGAATTTCCATTACACCTAACCTAACTCCTGATACAGCGTCTGAATTTCCAATTACACCTAACCTAACTCCTGACATGGCGTCTGAATTTCCAATTACACCTAAGCTAACTCCTGATACAGCGTCTGAATTTCCAGTTACACCTAACCTAACTCCTGACGGCGTCTGAATTTCCAGTTACACCTAACCTTACTCCTGACATGGCGTCTGAATTTCTAGTTACACTTAACCTAACTACTGATACAGCGTCTGAATTTCCATTTACACCTAACTCAGAAGTTAGGTTAGGTGTAACTGGAAATTCAGACGCCGTCAGGAGTTAGGTTAGGTATAACTGGAAATTCAGACGCTGTATCAGGAGTTAGGTTAGGTGTAATTGGAAATTCAGACGCCATGTCAGGAGTTAGGTTGGGTGTAATTGGAAATTCAGACGCTGT
>CAKOBO020000025.1:0-88000 GCA_932526585.2 Philonthus cognatus | reverse complement strand
ATAAAACTTACATTTAAAATCCGAGAAGCTCTTTCCCAAAGCTCTTTCTTGTTTAAATTCTTGTTTTGAGTTTTTCAATATATCTGACCACTACTGTTTTTTCCCGAAGGGATAAAATCACCCTTGGTTTTTGATTTTTTGATAAGATTTCGTTCTTTTTAAACATTTTAATGAAAATGAAGAGCGTCGATTTCAAAATCAAAATTGAAATGACAATGTCAGTATGACAGTTAGGGCAAGCTACCAACATTTACCAAAATCCCTACTCTAAAATATTGTATTTTGCCAACTTAAGAACAATTTGAGAATTAATATAAAAATCAAATGAACTTTACGATTATTATTATGTCAATTTATCATCAAAACAGATAAAAAATGCAGGTTCTAATTTATTTACACTTCTGTGCGATAAAATTAAGCACAAGTCTATTAACTAACTTTTTCACAATATTCTAGTTGTATAATTCGGGTCTGTGTTAATTGCCTAGCAGCAGTTTGAATAAATGATAAAACACCATAACCTGAAAAGAACACCTTTCTTAAAAAACCAAAACTAAGACCTTTTGTAAAAAACGGTCTTAATATATACAACAATGCCGAAATAGAAAAACCATCTTCTATTTTAGTTTGAATTCGAATTTTTGAATTGTCTAAATGACGCAGAATTTCGACATTAAGGAAATTGACATAATTTCGTAACTAGGAAACTCATTATGTCCGTTTTAAACAATAACATATTTTGTGTGCTTAATTTTATTGCACAGAAGTGTACATACTCTTTTAGCTCCTATAAGAAGATCCTGCTTCTGTTATATGTTAGTAATAGTATACTTATATTTATTATTGCAAAATTTGTTAATTCACTTTAGATTCAGTTAGTTTTATTTTTATATAGTTTACTTATGCTGTGTTTTAATTTCAAATGTATTATTTGTAATTTGTGAATTCGTAAAAGGTAATTTAATTTATTTATTAGTTTTCTTAGAATCCGATGTTAAATTTAAGTTATTTTTTCTATGGTATGGGCTTAGAGGAAGACCAATCACAGCAATAGGTTTACACCGAATGGTGTCAATGATCTAAGTCCCTTTGACAAATGCATCAGATATATAATGTTAAGTCAGATTTACTTTGTAGTTATTTTTATATCATTGTAAATATGCAATTTGTCAATAAATGATTCATTATTATTATTATTATTATTATTATTTAATTTTATATTTCCAGAAATTTAACCGAATTATATATTACCGGTTCATTTGCACCACAAGCCAGAAATATTTAATATTCTATTATATGAACAAGTTTATAAAAAGGACTATTTTTATAATTGTTGTTAAAAATTGTTCAAATTACTTCTATTTTAGTAAATACAGTGTTATTTATGTTTAAATAATTAAAATAAATCAGATTGTTTTGTACAAAGAAACAGCATTGATACAGACAAATCCAGTTTAATTGTTTCAGCTCTTATTTAGAATTAGACATTGGTCTTTGACATGATTGTCGACCCATTGTCAGTCACATTGAAAAATCAATGGTGACATGTCCTGATGACCCATTCTCCACCTGTGATTCGAGAAATGCCTTCGCCTTATCCGGACACGTTAAACTACCGCGTAATTTCAGTTAAAATTTTTATTTTACAATAAATCCTTTCTCGTATCAAGCGGCACCGATAAAACTGCTCTCGCTCTTTTCATTTAATCATAGCCATTGTGTTGTTGTTGCTGTAGTTGCTCTCACCTCACCACCTGTGTTTGTTTATTTATTTCTCTTTGAAGAATAATACACGAGGTTAAGTTAACTATCGTGTTTAAAATAAATTTGTTTGCTTTAAATTGGAATGACCAATCGATAGATTACAATATGTAGGGAAAGTTCTTTTAAGTATACATATCCCAATGATTACATTGTATGATAAATTTGCTGAAACTCGTTGTTTTTATAAAAGAGTTAAATTTTAAGCTTCTAACGAGTGTTTTTACTCCATTTGGATTAATTAAAATTTTCAGGCTTTTCTAAACTCGAAATTTTACTTCATGCGTCACGCGTATTTAACACTGATTCATAAGGAAGTTCAAAATATATTGCCTAAATTAAATATCGGTTCATAAATATTACAAATGTGTAATTTTTGTAGCTAAATCTTCAAAAATTAATTCGCCTAGAGGTTTTTGCTTTTGGGTTTTTTTCTTTTAATTATGCTTACATATCCCACAGCAAATTACTCGAAATTTTAAAGTGCAAGATTTATTAATTTTTTTTTGTTTGTTTTATTTGTTTGGCATAGGTTCTAGCCATTCAGCCACTAACGATGATTGTATTAATTAATTTAACATATATTTGGACGTCACGACACATTCACACCACACCCAGGGACACGACGAGAAATTATTTTTAAATAAAGTCTCCCCGTGCACGGGAATCGAACCCGAGTTTGTGGCTCGCCGAGCGATACAGCCCGACGACGTTACCGCGCTCGGCCACCACCTGCCCATTTATTAATTGAAATACATATTTTAAAAATGTATTGCCGTGAGTTCAAACGTAAGAAGTATATTTTGCCATATACAGGACATTTTTCTTTTAAGTATACACACCCTGATTTATTGCAAATTTTAAGAAATTCTTTGTTTTAAAAAAACGTTCAATTTGAAGTTTTTAGAGGATGTTTCCACTCCTTGATTAAGCATGAAGTAAAATTTCGAGTTTATAAACGCCTGAAAATTTGATTTGGTCACGTAGCGAAGCGACCATACCAAATTTTCAGGCGTTTCTAAACTCGAAATTTTACTTCATGCGCCAGACGTATTAGTCACTGATTTAAAGTAAAGTTCAAAAATACATACCTCATTTTAATTAATTTGATGTATATGTTTTTGAACTTCATCATATTTCAGTGCTTTGTACGAGTGGCGCATGAAGGAAAATTTCGAGTTTAGAAAAGCCTGAAAATTTGGATTGGTCGCTTCGCTTCGCTACGCGACCAATCCAAATTTTCAGGCTTTTCTAAACTCGAAATTTTCCTTCATGCTTAATCAAGGAGTGGAAACACTCATTAGAAACGTAAAACACCTATATGAAAAACTCGAATACCTAAAAATTTGCAGCGCATACATCGGAATATGTAAACTTGAAATAAAAATTCCCTGTACTTTACGTAAATGTTTTCCTTGCACTGAAACCCAACTGTTTTATTGTATTGTTTTCTAAAAAAAGGGCATGTAAAATAACGAAAAAAAGACAGTCTTGAAAAAAGTAAAATAAAAGTATTCTTTTTTTCTTGCAATTAGTTCGCAAAATTTCCATTGACATTCTATAGGCTGCTGGCCGTTCCGATCGGAATCCCAATTAACAGAATTATCGGAATCTGGTGAAGGGCGTGGTGGTCAGAAAAATTTGTGCTGTGTGGCCTGCGTGTCCGACAAGAAAAGCCGAACATACCCGGAGATATTTAGAAGTAATTAATGATTCATTACGTTATTTACATTAACGAACGTCGCCGTATAATTAAACACTTATTGGCATTTATCGTCCGAGCCCACTACCAAATAGTCCCTACATCACGGCAACACGAATTCTTCGAGCCGTAAGTCGAGAAATCAAGAAGTAAGCTCTCGAATGTCCAGTTGCAGAATCGATGAATGGATGAAATATTTAAGGGGACACCAATTGCTAAAATAAAATACGTAAAACTTTTTGCTAAGCATTACGATATATACCGGGTGTTGACTTGGCGGACGCAACATAGCAAATCGCATGTTAATTTCGAAGTGTTCAAATATTGGCTTCCCTATTTATTTTAGAGACAAAATGTATTTCACTTTTTTGTATAGGGAAAAATTCTAAATTTTTGAATGTTCACACTTAACACTTAACGTTTCTCTAAGTTGATGTGATTTTATAAAAATAATCGCATACCATGGAATTGATACAACAATTGCGGATATTTCCTGTTTTTTTAAGTTCAATTTAAAGCTTTAAACAAGTGTTTTCCACTCCCAGATTAAGCATGGAGTAAAATTTCGAGTTTAGAAAAGCCCCGTGAAAATTTGTCGAGGGTCGCGCAGCGACCCGAGACAAATTTTTTGGGCTTTTCACTATAATATTGTCAAATTCATGTATATTCAAACTTCACTTAAAATCTGTGTTTTATTCGCGTGACGCATGAAGTGAAATTTCGAGTTTAGAAAAGCCCAGAAAATTTGTCTCGGGTCGTTGCGCGACCCTCGACAAATTTTCACGGCGCTTTTCTAAACTCGAAATTTCACTTCATGTTTAGTCTGGGAGTGGAAAACCCTTGTTTAAAGCTTCAAATTGAACTCTTTTAAAAATCAACGATTGTCAGAAAATTTACAGCTAAAATAATTAAGAAAAAGTAATGTGATTTTATAAAAATAACGACATACCATGGAATTGATACAACAATTGCGGATATTCCCTGTTTTTTTTAAGGTTCAATTTGAAGCTTTTAACAAGTCTTGTACTCATTTTTTTGTTTAAGATAATTGCTGTTTGTATGTTTATATTCTAAAATTAAGTTTGATACTTTATGTTTGGATATTAATCTCTCTTGATCGTTTCCTAGTTTATTTAAAATTATTTCAGCGTTTATAGCTACTGAATCTATATCTGTTTTTGTTACAATGTGTGGATTATATTTAAGGCCTTTTTCTAATAATGTTTGTTCGTCTGAATTAAATTATATTTTAGTTAAATTTATTAATCTGGGAAAGATTTCGTATTATTATTATACAAACAGCAATAATATTAAACAAAAAAAATGAGTACAAGACTATAACTAATATTAAAAATAAAATTAAAAATAACAATTTGATTTTAACTAAAGCTGATAAAGGCAATACAGTAACAGTAATTCATAAAACAGAATATTTAGAAAAAATGGATCATTTGTTAAAAACGGATAACTTTATAACAATGAAAAATAACCCTACAGCCAAATTTCAAACACAACTTAAAAATAATTTAAAACAATGCAATAACTTGATTACGGAAATAGACAGATTTAAATTAGTGTAAATGAATCCAAGAGCGCCTATTTTATATGGATTACCAAAACTACACAAAGAGAGTGTTCCGATGAGGCCGGTAGTGTCGTATCTGTACGCACGAACTTACAATTTATGTAAATATATTAACAATTTACTACCCTCATTTATAAATTTTAATTCACCATATTCAATAAAAAATTCACTAGATTTGGTAACAAAATTAAAAGAAATAGAAGTTCCCAACAACGCTAAGCTTCGATGTAAAAAGCCTCTTCACGTCAATCCCAATAAATGAAATAAAACACATTCTTGAAATAGAAATTAACAAATCAAACCAGCCAAATATATTAAAACAGGAATTAAAAATGCCAATAGATATATTCCTTCAGCAAAATTATTGTGAATTTAATAATTTAATATATAAACAAACAAATGGTTTACCCATGGGTTCACCGTTATCGCCGTTACTTTCTGAAGTATTTATGTCCTATTTTGAAAAACATCTTTTACAAAAATCAGAAAGTAAAGAAGTAAAGTTTTGGGCTCGATATGTTGATGATGTGTTCTGTGTTTGGACGGGCACTTCAAGACAGTTGGAACATTTTACAAAATTCATAAATTCAATAAATCCAAAAATATAATTTACCACTGAAATGAAAAAAAATAATAGTTTAAATTTTCTAGACCTTACGATATCCAAAACAACAAATAAACATTTAAAATATAATATTAACAGAAAAGAGACATTCACTGATTTAATTATACTAAATTGCTCAAACACACATGATCACATAAAATTTAGCACTTTCCACTCATTTATACACAGACTTATAAATATACCGCTTACATTAACAGATTATAAACAGGAAGTAAATATAATAAAAGAAATAGCAACTAATAATGGTTATAGTTCTGATATCATAGACAAATTAATTAAGAGAAAAAAACACAAGAAATTCTTAAAATATTTTTATAACGATAGTTACATTGAAACCAAAAAATGGAGTAAATTAAAATGCATAAAGGGAAAATAGCTCAATATTATTATAACGAATCCACTCAACCTGAGAAAATTATTTGTAAATAATAAACCACCAATTAATAAAAATCAAAAATGCGGTATCTACGAGATCAAATGTAGTGAATGCGATGCAATATACATTGGACAAACGGGTAGAAGTTTTGAAAAAAGACTAGATGAACATAAAAAATCCATCCTAAATAACAAACAAACAACGGGGTTTGTCCGTCATTGCATCGCATCCAATAATTTTTTTAATTCAGACGATTTCCAAATTTTATATTCAGGTAATAAGAGACGAGAATTAAATTTTAGAGAAGGCCTGGAAATTACAAAGCAATAGAACAGGGAAAACACATAGTAAACGAGTACGAAGACATCTGGAACTCCCCAATTCTTAAAGCCCTGATTACCTGACCTTCAAAAAAAAATAAGATATATAACTTGTATGAATTTTCTGCATTACTCCTTGAGAATGACGATAAGTCGAAACTAGTCGGAGAGAATAAAAAAATAGTAGTGAAACCAAGTGACTTTTATTTAATTATCAATATTGTAAACATGTTTCATCAAGTGAATAATGAAAACCAAATTGAAGATATGATAACTATTATTAAGCAATGGATCACTGGAAGTTTTAATATCAATGTTAGGTAAATTAGAAAATATTAAATCGAGGAATACACCACGTTCATTTGGAATGTGTGTTTTTTGGCGCAAATCATTAAAATTAAAAGAATCACTAAATGCGCGGGCACACGGATGTATTTAAATTAGACAATCGATTATAACCTGAAAAGTCCCAAACTGCGGTCGGTAAGTTTAAATCACCGCAGAAAGTATAATCAGAATTTGAATTATCTAAACAGATTTGATCCATAGCCATTACATGTTGTTCATAAATACTACAGGAAGACAAAGGTGGAATATAAGAAGCACCAAGTATTCATTTATTATGAACTTTAACAAATAAGTGTTCAACGGTATTTACCGATGAGTTGAATTTAATGCTATTTAGATCAGACTTAACTGCAATAAGGACGCCGCCACCTCTACTTTTAGCACTGGTTAAGATTGTTCTATCCTTTCCATGAATACTATAGTTCGCTAAGTTCAATTCAGAATTCAACACGGAATCATCGAACCACGTTTCAATAAGAATTATGACGTCATAAATACAACAGCTAGCCCTAAGATGTAAATCACGAATTTTTGATTTGAAGCCTCCGATGATCTGAAAGTAGACGACTAGTTTTTTGGCTTGTTGATTGCAACTCCTGTTGACCGAGTACTGACTATACTCGGGACTCCATTTCTATATTTTATTGCTAAGTCAGTTTCGCCCGATTTTTTTCGGAAAGTGAGTTCATCGTTTAAAGTCTTTAACTGATTTCGTTGCATGGTGGTACGATCCGCATACAATTTCACCGTATCAGTATTTAGAGTACGCACAGCTTTGAGCACTTGAATTGCCGAGTGATGACACTTTCAATGGCCTAGGTTTTTCAGCCTCTTTTTCTAAGCGAATTGCTAACTTAGGCTCAAAGGAGATTACTGGCTCCAGGATAATTTTCAGAGCTCCAATATCCTTTTTCTTCTTATCAGTATGTCCTTTGTGCTCAGGAAGATTAAAAACCATGATGTTCGCAGCTCTACGTTGTCGTTCTTCAATTTCATCCACAATCGAAGCCTGATTAGAAAGAGTAGGAGATGAATCGGTTTTCGAAGTTTCTATTATCGAGAGACGTTTTTTTTATATCAATAATTTCATTTTTAATTTGCATTAATTTGCATTTTAAATGCAAAAATTCAGCCCTTATTAATGCAGGCAATTCTTGTTTCAAAACATCTTTAATTGTAGTATGTCATTATTTTTATAAAATCACATTACTTTTTCGTAATTATTTTAACTTAGAGAAACGTAAAGTGTTAAGTGTGAACATTCATAAATTTAAAATTTTTCCCTCTACAAAAAAGTTAAATCCATTTTGTCTCTAAAATAAAAAGGGAAGCCAATATTTGAACACTGTAAAATTAACATGCGACTTCCTATGTTGCGTCCGCCAAGTCAACACCCGGTATACAATATTAGTGAAATATAAAGAAATCTAACTAGCTCCATTATTTTAATAGTCTGGGAGTGAAAAACTCTGCTTTAAAGTTTCAAATTGAACTCTTTTAAAAAACTACGAATTTCGGAACATTTACAGCATATACAGAGAGTTTTATGTTACACCGAACATACTAAAATGTACTCAATGTTAATTTTCCTATGTTCGATGTGTACTGGGACGCATCAAAGCATTGAGTGCGATGTGATTGGCTACGATTTCTAATTGTAATATAGTCAACCCAATTTACACTCTTCCCTTCAAAAATAAATTAAATCTGTCAGTTATCGCAAGCAAGTGATATTTGCTGTTCTGGCACTTGAAGCAGACGTAGACGAAGAACGGAGAGTTAAACATATCAATAATGTATACAAAGGAGGAAAAGATAATTCTGGTAAACTTATACCATGGAGAAAACAGTTCAAGAAATTCCTATGATTTATTTTCTGAAAAATTTTCTGTTCAATCAGACTACCATTTATTTCAACCATTTCAAACAGTTTGTTTGGATAAATTTTACAAGCGAGGAGTTAGAAGTCCGTCGATATTATCGGAAGAAATGAAATTAAACAATTTCTGTTATGTCGAAGAGTGTCTAATAATATTCTTACTATTGCAAAATCATTTAATATTTAAAAATCCTTTGTACGTAGGAGTTCTACAAAAATTTAACTTAAGATCCTATAAATTCCAAAATTACTAGTTGCTGTATAACAACATTAGGTGATAACATTTTTGTAAAATTGTATTTAATATGTTAAATTAAACAACGAAATGCTGAAAAAAATTGTGATTACTGATGAAGCGTTTATATTTTCTTACCTTCTTTAACTAGCATTTTACTAATTAAAAATATAACAAAAGTTGATAACCATTCCGATGTACTAAAATATTCATAATACAACATATTGTGGTTGACATAATAATTGACAAATTTAGTTTATTTTTGACGTGAAGAGTGTACATTGGGTTGACTATATTACTATTACATTACCTAGCCAATCACATCGTACTCAATGCTTTGATGCGTCCCAGTACACATCGAACATATGAAAATTAATATTAAGTACATTCTAGTATGTTCGGTATTACATAAAACTCTCTGTATGTATATGTAGTATACTTAGAAGAAAACATTTCTTGTATGAAAAGTATTAGTTGATTTGCACTTGGATTGATTTAAATCAAGTCGAGTCAAGTAGTGAAACTCAAGTAGCATATTATAATTTTAATTTTCATTTCGTTCTTATAATTATTATTTTGCAGGCCGTGAAGAAATGCGGTGGCCTTTTTAACAATGCGAACCGAGTTTTCTCCAATTTAGGAAGAGGACTGCCGGAAACTGACCATATTAGAGCGGACCGTTCGACAGCCCACTGTGCACACGTTCCGCGTGGACAAGGGGAGTTTAACAAATCAATTTATTTATTTATTTATCGCCGTCGCATATCTGTCGATATCTTTCAGCCGCACCGGACACACAGCTGAAAAACAATTGAGTAATTTTTAAATTTCACGCTAAACGGACGCACCGTGTTCCATATTAATTGATTCATGAATAATAAATTTCTTTTAATAACCAAGGTTAATTCGATGATGGTACACTGTGTTAATTGTTTTGAAATTTATGTGTAAATTCGTTTTTACTTTGATATTGAAAATACTGGAAACTAATAGTTAGGGGACAGTGGGGAGTTGTGAGACACCCCAATAGGTAATTATTTTTTCTGAACTGGTGCAGCACTTTTTACACTTTCTGCTCTAAAACCGTTCGTTACATGCACTAAGTTGAACTGGGCCGGTATTCACGATATTGGTCGAACGATTCGGTCGTATGAAATCTTTAGATAGGAAGTTAACTTGTGAATTTGACAGTTGGTGGGCGACCGATCGTTCGATCCATTTCAGGAATACCGGCCCTGAACTGTGTTCGTTTCAGTCAGTGCACTTGCACAGAACCTGCACTTTTCGCCCCTGGTCCAGAGTCGGTGAAACAAGTGCAGGTTAGGAAAATTAGAGGGTGGGAGATATACACTTCTGTGCAATAAAATTAAACACACAAAATATGTTATAGTCTAAAACGGACATGATGAGTTTCCTAGTTACGAAAATATGTAAATATGTCAATTTCCTTAATGTTAAAATGCTGCGTCATTTAGACAACAATTCAAAAATTCGAATCCTAACTAAAATAGAAGATGGCTTTTCTATTTCGACTTTACAAGCGTTTTTTCAAAAGGTCTTAGTTTTGTTTTTTTAATAAAGGTGTCATTTTCAAGTTCATTTATTGAAACTGCTGCTAGGCAATTAACACAGATCCGAATTATACAACTAGAATATTGTGAAAAATAGTTATAAGACTTGTGCTTAATTTAATTGCACAGAAGTGTACAAGTTTTGAAGATGGATACAGGATATGTCTGTCGTTGTGCAATGTCCCAATTTTTATATTAAATTATAAAACACGGATTTCTTTCAGTTTCCCCAATTTTATTTGTTTATAAAATACAGTCACAACATTTTATTAGTGTTTCCTTAAACTGTATTGTGCATTGCAGTAATTATTAGTCTGCGAGTTTAAAAAACAACGAATGTCATAAAATGTTCAGTGTATGCATATGTATACCTAAAAAAAACTTTCCTGTTTAGACCACATTCTAACTATATTAAATGTTACTTTGACTATATTGACTAAGTAATAAATATTTGCTTGATATCCACACTAAATTTTATAAAAATAAAAAAAATGTCCCACTAATAATTTTTCAAATTTTAAATTCTTTCTAAATTAGGTAAAATTAGACATTCCGACGCACAATTGCAAATAACTCAAAAACTATCAAAAGGGTATTTCTGATTTTGACATAATAATAGTATTTAGTGTGTAAGATATTTACACTCGTCAAAAAAGGAACTACAACTATTCCATTTTTTCTTAGCATCTACACACAATATCATTAAGATTAACAAAATAATTCACGTGTTACGATTTTTTTAAAGAAAAATAAGTTTTCCAAAAACTTTTTACAAATTCAGTAAGCTTTTCTCGACTGTTTTATTTTTGGTTTTTCTGAAAAAACGAAAATGTATATCAATAATGATTTCATCAGTATCTCTCAACCTGTTTTTACTCGTGGCCTTCAAAAACAATATATTTTTAACCATGAATACATGTACATAATTTTAAAAATGCGTTTATCAAATTCGTAGACTTCCAAAACTTGAAAATACATTAAAATCTCCAGGTCATTTTTTTTTGGATTACAGTACTTTCTATTTAAATAAAATATCACTTCATTTGTTTCAATTTTATAATTAATTATTCCGACTAAATAGTTGAGTTAGCAGTTACATTGTACAGATTTTTTTTAAATGCAGATTATCGTTGACTAAGTTTTTTGTAATTTCTTTAATACTTTTTCTTTAGTAAGTCTGTTTATTAAATATAAACAATGTACTTACATATGTTTCGAAAACGTAAACGCCATCTAATGCCCCTTAGCTCAAGTAGCATCGTCAATAGCTGGCAAACTACACGTGTGTATACAGCAATTGTTCGTCCACA
Source organism: Philonthus cognatus (assembly GCA_932526585.2). Lineage (NCBI taxonomy): Eukaryota > Metazoa > Arthropoda > Insecta > Coleoptera > Staphylinidae > Philonthus > Philonthus cognatus. Next base: position 76,288 of record CAKOBO020000025.1, on the reverse strand, counting down.
AGAGGGCTTTATTTAATAGAATACTAATATCAAGAATATGAATTTGTGTTCAGTACTCATTCATTCACTGGATAACTATATACGCGTTTGAGGCTTCAACGCCATCATCTATTAAATAAAGCCCTCTTGTAGACGAACAATTGCTGTATACAAACGTGTAGTTTGCCAGCTATTGAAGATGCTGCTTGAGCTAAGGGGCAATAGATGGCGTTTACGCTTTCGAAGCATATGCAAATTGCACAGGCCGTAATAAATGGTCAAAGATGTTCAGTATTCTTTAAGCACTGGTTCGGGACTATACTGATGATGGCGTTGAAGCCTGAAACGCGTATATAGTTATCCGGTGAATGACTCACAAATTCATATTCTCGATATTTGTATTCTATTAAATAACGCCCTCTTGTAGACGAACAATTGCTGTATACAAACGTGTAGTTTACCAGCTATTGACGATGCTACTTGAGCTAAGGGGCATTAGATGGCGTTTACGCTTTCGAAACATATGCAAATTGCACAGGCCGTAATAAATGGTCAGTATTCTTCAAGCACTGGTTCTGGACTATACTGATGATTGCGTTGAAGCCTGAAACGCGTATATGGTTATCCGGCGAATGAATGAGTACTGAACACAAATTCATATTCTTAATATATTTACATATTTTCAAAACTGCGGTAAACTTATAAAAGTTATTTTAAATAGCTGTTAAACAAACAAAATCATTAATTGACCGCTTCTATGATATTTGTGTAATGGATTTCATGGCGCCCTCAGACGTCTCCGTGGCTCCCCAATGTTATGTATCTTTTTCTGCGGCCCTTAAAAAATCCGCAGTGGCCCCCTAGAAGGCCATATAGCCCACATTGAGAATCACTAATTTCCATCATAATCGAAGATTTACGTAAATACCTAATTTTTCTATGTAAATGACAAGTTAAACATTTTTTATTAGAAAACAAAAAATGTGAAAATGGAAAAATAATCACAATAAATTCATGTTTCGTTTAAAGAATTTTTAAAAATTAAAACACCCGATTTTTATGAGATTTACAGGAGTTTATCGAGAAAAAAATGGGCTTTGTTTCTTTGTAAGATTAAACGTTTTTGGAAAAGTTACAGAAGCTTAAAGTTCATTGAAATTATGAAAAATTATACAAAATCTTATTAAATTAATGTTTCGTTTAAAGAATTTTGAAAAATTACTGAAACATCAGATTTTTATGTTATTCATGGGTATTATTAAAAAATGAGAGGACTTTGTTTTTACGTAACATTAAACAAAATCTGGAGGAAAGTTGCAACAGCTTAAAATTTATTAAAATTATGAAAAAGTAAATAAATTTACATTAAATGTATGTATTTTACATCAGGAGTGTATGCTTATTAAGGTGCAGCTATGATCTAAACCTGAATATGGTTAACTTTATTTGTTGTATGTAGTTGCCACACTTCACCGGAACATTATGTTAGTCTCATTGTTTCGTTTCATCGCTTTGTTATATATATATATATATATATATATATATATATATATATATATATATATATATATATATATATATATTATTTTTATTTGTTATAGTAATTTCTTAAATGTAACAATTGTTTATGTATTTCCTCGTAAGATGTAATTCTGTTGGGAATAAAGATTATTATTATTATTATTATTATTATTATTATTATTATTATTATTATTATTATTATTATTATTATTATTATTATTATTATTATTATTATTATTATTATTATTATTATTATTATTATTATTATTATTATTATTATTATTATTATTATTATTATTATTATTATTATTATTATTATTATTATTATTATTATTATTATTATTATTATTATTATTATTATTATTATTATTATTATTATTATTATTATTATTATTATTATTATTTTTTTTTTTTTTTTTTTTTTTTTTTTTTTTTTGGCATGGGAGGGGAAAATCCATTTACGGACGAAGTGTCGGACTCCCTCCAAACTGGAGGACTACCGACTAAAAACCCCTCCCATTTACCGGCTTCGACTGCATGGCCATTAGCCGGTTTGCTTGTGTTATTTAAAAAGAAAAACAAACAATAATTTAATTAAAATAAACAGCACTAAGCAAAACATAAATAGAATAAATAACCCTAAACCTAATATCACAGACATTGTGGTGGCAGGGTTGTAAAAGACCCTGTCACCGATCGTACAAAAAATGGACAAACACATCTTAAACCTAATATCACAGAGCGGACGACATCGGGGTTGTAAATGACCCCGATGCCGGACCGAACATATATCGGACGACGCAACCTAAACCTAATATCACAGACTGATGGTATCGGAGTTGTAAATGGACCCCGATGCCGGACCCTAAAAACTATATACAATATGTACTCCAGAGTTGTAAAAGGACTCTGGAGCGGACGGACACAAACTAAAAGATGGCACCGAAGTTGTAAAGGAACTTCGATGCCACTATACATAAACGAGACAAAGACAATTAATAAATTAATAATAAATTAACACTTAAGGCACATACACAAATCGCTATAATCGCTTCAGTAGACTTGTTTCACGTAGAAATGTTATACATGTTTCTACGGACCCCTTACTATTCGCCAATATGGACGCCACATCACCACCAAGCCTCAGCCTATATCGCTGTAATGCGTAGGCTGGGCATTCGACTAATATATGCTCCACCGTTAACCGGTCGTGACAAGATGGACACTCTGGCGCTTCATCGCCGGCAAGGAGATACGAAGAGGTTAAGTTGGAGTGCCCTATGCGAAGACGGCACAGGGCGACCTCCTCCCTCCTCGTAAGTTTCACCGGCGATTGCCAGGGAGTCACGGAGAGCTTTACAGACCTTAATTTGCTCTCGGAGCCGTTCCAATTCTGCTGCCAATCCTCTCTTAGTTTATATTTAATGTACCCTTTGACATCATCGGGTCTTACTGGTATATCATCAGTGGAGTCCGCGTCAGCTGCCTGACGGGCAGCCTCGTCGGCCAGCTCGTTGCCCTCGATACCCACATGCCCCGGAGTCCAGACGAAAACAATCGTCTTTCGCATCCGGGACATTTCAAATATCGAGGACTGGATGAGCTGGACCAGAGGATCCACTGTGTACATCGATGATATACTTTGGATGGCGCTTAGAGAGTCGGAACATATAATAAAAGACTTGTGATGGTGATTCATAATCGTGTAGCGAAGAGCTTGATAAATAGCATACAATTCGGCGGTGTACACGCTGGCCGACTCGTGGAGTGACCACGAATGTGGGGTTCCGTCGATAACGACGGCAGAGCCCACACCGTGATCGGATTTCGAGCCGTCCGTGTACAACCGCGGAGAGTCCGGGTATTCAGTGATAACTTGCAGAAAGAGGCCCCTTAGAATATAGGGGGTCGTATCACTTTTTCTTAATGAGGTCAGATCCAGTCGGCAATTAATCCTAGGCATAAGCCAAGGAGGTACCTCCAGGAATCCGACCTCGAATACCCTTGGCAGACTAATGTTAAGACTCTCCATCAGCTCATTCGCACGGACGCACACCGGCCTACTGACGGTAGGTCTTCGGGAGTATTTTCTCTGCTGCTCAGTGTTGGAAATAAAGTATCGTCGGTTGATGTGTCCACTCCTCGCACGCACTGCCGCCGCGTATTGTAATACGAAGCGGTTGCGGCGTGCGGACAGTGGAGGGACACCCGACTCGCAGCAGAGACTCGGTGTGGGACTCGTCCGGAAAGCACCTGTGGCGTACCTAAGACCGGCGTGGTGAACAGTGTCTAGGGCTTTCAACCGGGACTTTCTTGCCGAAGAGTACACTGCGCAGCCGTAGTCAACCCTGGATAAAACCAGAGCTGTGTACAGCTGCAGCAGCACTTCTCTTCCAGCGCCCCAGTTGATGCTGGCCAAGCATTTAATAAGATTTAACGCTTTTTTAGAGCGTTGGACCAGTTTATCGATGTGGGTCCGATAGGAGAGAGTCCTATCGAACCACAGCCCTAGAAAACAGATACTATCCACTACTTGTATCCTAGTACCCCGAAGAGACAATCTGGGGTCACGGTGTGGACGTCTGAGTCTACAAAAGTGGACGCATGAGGTTTTCGTTTCAGAGAAACGAAAACCTCTTGACTCAGCATCACTGTTCACCTTGTCGATGACCGCTTGAAGCTCACGATTTATGGCGGGGATGGTATCTCCCGCCATGTATATTACAAGGTCATCGACATAAAGACATTTTTTTACAGGGGAATTTACAGATGCAGCGATTTCGTTGACAGCGATTGCAAAAAGGGTTACGCTAATAGTTGAACCTTGGGGAATCCCGTTTTCCAACACAAACTGTGTGGAATCGGTATCCCCGATTCGAACTTTAAAGTATCGACTGGACATGAAGGATTCAATAAAAAGAGGCATACGGCCCCTAAATCCCCATTCATGTAATTTTTGGAGAACTCCATATCTCCAGGTCATATCGTATGCCTTCTCTAGATCAAAAAACACCGCAACGAGGTGTTTTCTCTCTAGGAAGGCATCCTGGATGGAGTTCTCTAGACAGACTAACTGGTCAACAGTGCTGTGAAATTTCCTGAAACCCGCCTGATATTTCGCTAGGAGACCGTTTGTCTCCAGCATCCATACCAGACGGTTGTTGACCATTCTCTCTAATACTTTCCCTAAGCAGCTGGTTAACGAAATTGGCCGGTAACTTTTGACATTTGTGGGGTCCTTGTTAGGTTTCAAAAGAGGCACTATTATTGCGAGCTTCCAGCGGCTGGGGTAGACGCCCCTATCCCATATCATGTTGTATATGTCCAACAGATATCCCCTCATATGCGAGGGGAGTTGTCGGACCATCTGATATGGGATGCCGTCTGGACCTGGCGCTTTTGACTCGCCCATTGACTTCAGTGCCTCTTCAAGTTCTTTCCGTGAGAACTCAGCGTTGTAACATAAGGACCCCCTAGAGGAGAAATCGAGAGGGACTTCGAGATTACCCTTGTTACCCAGGAACGATGCTTCGTAGTTCTGAGAGCTACTAGCGGAGTAGAAGTTGGATGCAATCGCATCCGCTATTTCTAGTTTGTCGGTTATTTCCCGCGGTGCTACCGCAGGGAATTTCTTCCCTGCTATTGCACCCACCTTTCTCCACACCTCACCAACAGGTGTGGTCGATGTGAGCGCCGACACGTAGCTCTCCCACGATAACCTCTTGCTTTCAAGAATTGTGCGGCGCGCGATAGCCCGCCGCTTCTTGAAAGCTATTAGGTTTTCCCGGGTAGGGACTCGCCGGAACTTATTAAACGCCCTCTTCTTCTCCTCTATCGCCACCTTAACTTCTCGGTTCCACCATGGAACAGGTGGACCGGCCATTATCCCACTAGACATGGGGATGTGTCTATTCGCTGCTTCTATCACCCGTTCTGTGAAGTCTTGCACGGCAGTCTCGACGTCGTCACTGTGTGACGCAGGCGGGGTAAGGCTGGCTTGGAAGCCAAGCCAGTCCGCCTTGTCGAGACACCATCTCCGAGGGACAGGTTGTCTTACTCGTCGAGCGATGGTTTTAACAGCGATCGGAAAGTGATCGCTGCCGTGCATGTCATTAATGACTTGCCATGACAGACTTGTGGCTAAACGGGGGGAACAGAGAGATAAGTCGATCGCCGAGAACTCCGACCCTCTTGCACTTAAGTGTGTTGGGGATCCCGTGTTAAGGAGGACCGCGTCACTTTGATCAAGAAAGTCCTCAATCAAGCGACCGCGGGGGTCCCTCCTCAGGGAGCCCCATAGTGGGTTGTGGGCGTTGAAATCGCCCACAAGTATATATGGCGAGGGGAGTTGATCGACTAGCTCGGCGATGTCTTCAATTGTCCAGTCAAATTCAGGGAGGTATAAGGTGCAGATCGTGGCTTTTACGGGATGGGCTATACTGACTGCTAGCGCCTGGAGCCCCGTTCTGAGATGGACCTCCTCATAAGGGAGGTCTTCTCTCAGAAGGATGGCGACTCCGCCTCTGGCTCGTACGTCAGGCACAACATCCCTTCTTACAACCGAAAAACCACGGAGTTGAAACATATCTTCAGGTTTAAAATGTGTCTCTTGTAGACACACACAAAAGGGAGTGTGTCTTGCCAAGAGTAGTTTCAACTCACAATAGTGTTTTCTGCATCCATTACAATTCCACTGAATTAATTGTTCAACCATTTTTATTTAAAATTAAAACGAGCACAAATAATAAATATGAATAATAAATAACACAAAGACGACAAAGACGAGTGTCATCGGAGTTGTAAAATGCTCCGATGCCATAACATATACAACAAAACCTTAAAACTAACATCACAGATGTCACCGGAGTTGTAAAGGACTCCGGTGCCAGGACTAATACAACAAAAGGCCTTAATACTAATATCACAGTTGACATCGGAGTTGTAAATGACTCCGATACCAAAGTATATACTAGAAAAACTCTTAAAACTAATATCACGAAAAGCACCGGAGCTGTAAAAGGCTCCGATGTCAGAACGAACACAATAACACATAATATCATAGACGACACCGGAGTTGTAAAGGACTCCGGTGTTGACAAAGAAAGAACAAAACCCTTAAATCTAATATCACAGACCATACTAAAGTTGTAAAATACTTTAGTCGTAAAATAAATAAATAAAGTAAACAACAAAGACATGGGAAGGATTATTCCTAGAGAGCTTACTTTCTAGGAACACCCTTCTGCCATCCGGGTTTTCTCTTACCTTTCCCTCGTGTGGCCTTACCCGTTTCATCGACGGTACTATCGTCCGTCGATGAGAGGGAGGCCTCAGAGGCTCCCCTCTTCCCGGGCAGGTCAGTAGACGACATGTAGCCGTCTACATCAATAATAGGGGGCAGCTTGCTCTTGGAGTCCTCCGGCAACGGTGTTGTTGCCGGCGATGCTCCGGTCGCTGCAGCCTCCAAGATTTTTTGAACGGCAGAGGACAGCGTAGCAGTCCCCTGCTGTTCAGGTGATGGGGATGGCGTGCTCCCCTGTTTTGACGATCGCGTCAATGCAATCGTCGATGGTGGAGGCATTTGACTTGTCTCCTTTGGTGGAGGCAGTCTACTTGCCTCCTTTCGCGGAGGCAGTTTACTTGCCTCCTTCTGCGGCTTTAAGCTATTTATTTCTTGTTTCACCGTCTTTGAAATGGCTTCTTTTAAGTGTGGCAATAATTGTTCCATCAGCTCCATGTATGCTGGCTTAGCTGCAGTCGCTTGCGAATACAACACGCCAGCAACCGGAGTCCGTGGAACCACCCTCTTCTTAGCTTCGAAGTAGCTAAGCTTTTCTTTTATTTTGATTTCTTGTATTGCCATTTCAATTTTATATTGAGGGCAATTTCTCGATCTCGCCGAGTGCGAACCTCCACAGTTTACGCATGTTACCGGCTCAATGCAGCTTGTACCTTCGTGGACACTTCTGCCACATACACACACTTGTTCCTTAGAACAACGTGTTGCGGTGTGACCGAAGACTTGGCATTTAAAGCACCTCAGGGGTGCGGGAATGTATGCACGAACCGGTAAACTGTGGAACCCTCCTTTAACAGTGGCGGGAAGTGTTGCCCTGTTGAATTTCAGAATATGGTTTGGTGTTTCCTGCACCAAACCATCCCGCTTCGTACTCATACGGCGCACTTCGATAACCCCTTGGCTGCTTAGGTTTTCTTGTATTTCCTCAACTGTGCAGTTGAGGAAATCCTTGCAGTAAACTATACCTCTACTATAATTCAAGGTCGCGTGTGGACTCACAGTCACCTTGAATTCGCCTAGCTGCTCCATTTGCATTAGCTTTTTAGACTGGCTATTGCTAATGGTCTCTACGAGTAGTCCATCTTTCACTTTTTTTATTGATTTGCTTGCGCCAATAAAACTATACAAAGCCTTATCTATAAAAAAAGGACTGACCTTATCGAAGTTTCCTTCGGTTTTCGAAACAAGCAAAAACCGGGGGATCGGCTCCCCCGTCAGTTGCGAGTTTTGGTTATTTTTTAGAAGGGATGTATTCATTTTTTTCCCACGAGTAGGGCAGAACTAAAAGTCGTCACCGGCAGTGCTCCCTTACCGATGAAAGGCTACATACAACCGGAGGTCGCCAGGTATCCGGAGGTCACCGTTATTAGACACACTAACGTAGTGCCATTCATCCCATCGGCACGGTACGTATAACACCGGGGATTACGGATTTTTTATCGAGGTTTACTCCTCTAGATCCGACATGTTTGCACCTTTAGGGCGCGGGTGTGGCTCGTCACCACGCATGCCGGTCTTGAGGGAGGAGAGGCTAGAGATACCTAGACGATATCTTAACATCGCTTCACTCCCTCCTTCCATGTTGGTCCGCGGGAGGTCAATCCTCCTACCGTCAACGAGTGACGGCATTCCCCTATCCGCCACCTGGGGACGCGCCCTGTAGGGGTAGGATCCCCCCGAGGGTATTATTATTATTATTATTATTATTATTATTATTATTATTATTATTATTATTATTATTATTATTAATATTATTATTATTATTATTATTATTATTATTATTATTATTATTATTATTATTATTATTATTATTATTATTATTATTATTATTATTATTATTATTATTATTATTATTATTATTATTATTATTATTATTATTATTATTATTTTTATTATTATTATTATTATTATTATTATTATTATTATTATTATTATTATTATTATTATTATTATTATTATTATTATTATTATTATTATTATTATTATTATTATTATTATTATTATTATTATTATTATTATTATTATTATTATTATTATTATTATTATTATTATTATTATTATTATTATTATTATTATTATTATTATTATTATTATTATTATTATTATTATTATTATTATTATTATTATTATTATTATTATTATTATTATTATTATTATTATTATTATTATTATTATTATTATTATTATTATTATTATTATTATTATTATTATTATTATTATTATTATTATTATTATTATTATTATTATTATTATTATTATTATTATTATTATTATTAATATTATTCCCGTGTGGGGTTGCTAGTCCCCCATCGGGCGCCTCCCCGGGTTGCGGATAGGGGAACGCCTCCCAGATAGGGGTGGTACCTGGGAAATAAAATACCAGGGGTGGACAAAACACTAGCAGGGGCGGGCTGGGCTCCGTAGCCGCGGCGAAGGCTGCCAGCCTAAGGAGGCCACCTGAAAAAACCACAACAAGGGTAAAAACGAAAATGTGTGATAAACAAACGAACATTTTACCCCAGGTGGGTTTCAATCCCATCACCGATTCCGATCGGGTGCGAGCCCCGATGGTCGGTGCAGGCCCTACGGATTCTGGGGAGGGCCAATCACACAGCCAAGAGCTCGAGTACAGGAGCGAAGAAGAAATCTTTTCAAGACGTTCGTCTATAGCACGCACACCACCACAAACTAGAAAAGCGCTTACAAAAAATGCCACATCGCTCATTAGAAATGACGCCTCAAGCACGCCAAAAACGTATGTGTCTGAAACTTCCGACGGGGATACAAGTGAGTCATACCCCGGGACCGCAGAAACAACTGTTCTAGCAAGTGCAAATAAGTTCGTATCTCCTAAACAGACATACATAGAAAAGATGAAGACTGATGAAATGGCAGAGCTTAAAAAATGCAAGGATATAATTAAACGGATGAAAGCGGCCATAACCAGACAAAAAAACATTTCAATGGATGTAAAAACCGGATTGAAAGAACTAGAAGAAGCCATAGACGTAGCTACCTTCTGCAGAGAAAATTGGATGAAGGTGGACAGTGAGAAATGAGCCGCATCCATAGAAAGAGCTACAGACCGGAGTAACAAAAAGCGAGTGGCGTCGAGCCCTGTCGAAAATACAGACAAGAAGAAGAAAGAAAACTGCACAGAATCGATGACACCCAAAGATGTAGTAGCCGAATGGATAATGGATAAGACCACCAGGAAAAAAGAGGCAAGAAGAGGAAAAGCCTTGATCAGACAGGCCCAAATCCACGAAACACCAATACGGGAAGTAGACGATAAGGAAAAAACAACAACTAGAAATGCAGAAAACTACAAGAAACGGAGAAAGACGGGTGCCATTATAGTCAAGCCAGGCGAAGGAAAAAGTTACGCAGACATACTAGGTAGCATCCGAGGAAGACTGAATCCAAAAGAACTAGGGGTTGAAGTGAAGGAGTTAAGACAGACAAAGTCGGGCGGAATTCTCCTCCGAGTTGGAGAGAACACAAAGAACAATAAATTGTTTATTGATAAACTAAGAGATATAACAGACGGGTCCGCGACTGTCAGACATCTAGAACAAGTTACTACTTTAGAACTTAGAGATCTTGATTCCCTGGCTACAGGAACGGAAGTAACCGAGGCACTTATCTCACGCTTAGGCCCGGAAGCATCTAACATAAGGGTGGGCCTAACAATACCCAATAGATGGAAACAAAAAATGGCTATCATACAAGTAACTGAAGCCCAGGCTGCAACCCTACTAGAACTTGGCACACTAACTGTGGGATGGATAAGCAGCAGAATACGAAAAAGAGTAATAGTGGCTCAATGCTACAAATGTCTTGGATACGGACATCTACAAGCGAAATGCAATGGGCCAGATAGAAGGAATGAAAAGCGCTGCCTTAAATGTGGTGAGCAAGACCACATGAGGAAAGAATGCAAAAACACTCCTAAGTGTTTCCTATGTGACGAAGGAAACACCGATCATATACCGGGATCAGGAAAATGCCAAGTGTTCAGAGACGCTCTAAAAAAGGCACGGGAAAACATGCATAAAAGGCAAACTGATGCAATGTAACCTGCACAGAAGCAAGACAGCAGATAACCTTCTGAGGAAACTTTCCCTGGAACTAGGCATCGACATGCTGCTAATCAGTGAACAGTACAGGAATATAGAGTCTGACCACTGGTATAGTGACCTACTCGGCACTGCAGCCATCTTTATATTGACTCCCAAAACATATGTCGTAGAAACCCATGGAAGAGGTAGAGGATTCGTATGGGTGAAGTGTAACGGCATACACTTTGTCAGCTGCTACTTGACACCCAACGAGCCAATTACCGCCTTCCAAGAAAAGCTACACGAGATGGAAGACCTCATCCAAAACATTAGGGGATATATCATCCTAGGGGGGGATGTCAATGCAAAAGCAATAGAGTGGGGGATGGGAAAAACAGATCCCCGTGGACGGAGAATCCTCGACATGGCAGCAAGAACTGGACTCTCTCTGATAAATACCGGAAACACGACGACATTCAGAAGAGTTGGTTACTCTCAGACCATACCGGACATCACAATGGCATCCGAGATCATGGCTGGTTACATCTGGGGTTGGCAAGTCATAGAGGAATATACTGGAAGCGATCATCAGTATATTACCTTTGAGGTTCGAAACTCGAGACAAAATAGAGCAGTTAACACTTCTACACCGAAGCGGTGGAAAATCGAGAAGATGAACCAAGATGTACTCGGTAAAATCGTTGAGCAGAAATGCGGACAAATAGATGCACTGCAACACGCAAATATATTTGCTGCAAAAACCATGTCTGTAATCGAATATGCCTGTAACAAATCGATTCCAAAGAAGGGGAAAGGGCGAGCAGAGGTATACTGGTGGATTGAAAACATAGCCACCCTTAGACGTAAGTGCCTTCATTTAAGAAGACTAGCGACCAGACAACGTCGCCGAACGCACGGTGCTGCTGAACTGGAATCGGATGAATACAAAACAGCAAAAAAAGAACTAAAAACCGCAATAGAATGCAGTAAACATGAAAAGTGGAAGGAACTGGTAGAAGATGTAAATAATGATCCATGGGGATTAGGATACAAATTAGTCACGCGGAAACTAGGAGCGAAAACAAGTGACCCTGCTCTAGAACCGACAAAAATGAAAATCATTGTGGACACACTTTTTCCCACATGCTTACAAGTACCTCAAGAAACCAGTTCAGACGAAATCACAGATGTGCCGGCCTTTGAAATGGATGAGCTACTGAGAGCTTCGACAGCTCTAAAAAACCGTAAAGCTCCGGGACCGGACGGCATACCTGCGGAAGTAATAAAAGCAATAGCACAGCAATCACCAGGTATACTATTGAATATGTACAACAAATGTCTGCGTGAGGGGGTTTTTCCGGACATATGGAAAGTGCAAAAATTAGTACTTATCCCAAAGAAAAAAGGCCCAGCCGAGTCTCCATCGTCATACAGACCGTTGTGCATGTTAGACACTGCAGGTAAACTACTGGAAAGCATGCTGAAACCCCGACTAGAAATATTTACCGAAGGGCCATCTGGCCTGGCTGATCAACAACATGGCTTTAGAAGAGGGCACTCTACCATAAACGCCGTCCAAGAGGTAGTGGATGCTTTCGAAACTGTTCAACACTGGAATAATTTCACAAGGCCAATTGTGACGCTAGTAACACTAGACGTTAAGAATGCGTTTAACTCAGCAAGGTGGGATGTAATATTAAAATCACTTAAAGAAAAATTTGACTTACCTTCTTACCTTCTCAACATGATACGAAGCTACCTAAATAATAGAAAATTAATCTATCACACAACAGACGGAGAAAGGATAAAAATACTGACCGCTGGAGCCGCACAAGGGTCCATACTCGGACCGATATTATGGAACGTATCATACGACGGAATTTTCCGGATGGACATGCCTGATGACTGCTTTCTTGTAGGCTACGCAGATGACATTGCAGCTATAATAATTGCGCGCAGCCTAGATGATACGCAACGGCTAATAAACCAAATAATGCGAAGAGTAGGGACCTGGATCCACGAACATGGACTTGCCCTTGCTACTGAAAAGACGGAGGTCGTTCTACTTACAAGGAAAAGAATACCGCTAGAGATACCTTTCTTGATAAACACTGACTCTATAACGTCGACAACTGACGTTAAGTATCTAGGGATACGCTTGGACAGTAGAATGACCTACCGGGCTCACATAGATATGGTATGTGAGAGGGCCGCTAGAGTAACCTCTATGCTAAGCCGATTAATGGCCAACGTTGGAGGACCGCTGACCGCAAAACGAAGACTCCTTATGTCAGTCGTACACTCAATTCTCTTGTACGGCTCCGAAATATGGGCAGGAAATATATCAAATTCACTCGTAAAGCAAATAAAAAGAATTCAGAAAACTGGTGCACTAAGAATAGCCAGCGCATACAGGACAGTAGCCCAACCAGCAGTATTGGTAATAGCAGGAGTGACACCTGTAGACATTCTAGCAGAGGAGAGGAAGAACGTGTACCAGAATAGGAACATCATCGGAATCGCACAGGCTAGAACGGTAGCTAAGGATGCTTCTTTGCGGAAATGGCAGGAAGAATGGCAAGGAGAGACCTGGGGAAGATGGACCAGGACCCTTATTCCAGACATTGATAAATGGACAAGAAGAGAGCATGGAGAAGTCAACTTCTACACTACACAATTCCTGTCAGGGCACGGGTATTTTAATTACTACCTAGAAAAAATAAAAAAATCTGAGACCGCATCATGCATGTATGGGGACTCAGATCGTGATGATGCGGAGCACACGATCTTCGCCTGCAAACGGTGGAACGCGGAAAGGCAGAAACTAACAGAAACGGTGGGCAGAATCCAACCTGAAACAATAATAGATACCATGATAGCTAGCATGGATGCATGGCAGGCAATATCCGTCTTCATAGAAGTTATCCTCAAGAAAAAGAAAGCTGAGACCTAGGACAGAAGAAGTTCACAGAACTAGAACTGAGGCATCCATCCTGAAGTTATGTCATTTGACGGTTCCAGGGTGGTTCCATGCCTAAGAAAATAGGGGGTTTTAGTGGGTGCAAGTCCCACACACCAGGGAACGGTCTCCCCTGAGGTGCAGTAGCATTTCCCCTACGCTTATATATAAAAAAAAAAATTATTATTATTATTATTATTATTATTATTATTATTATTATTATTATTATTATTATTATTATTATTATTATTATTATTATTATTATTATTATTATTTTTATTTTGGGTTTTACGTCATCTATTTCCGCTGCTAAGGCCAATCATGACGCCGGAGATTAGGTCTACAGCTATCCGGGAATTTTGCCGAACCCGTTGGGAGTTCCAACCCACCGGTAGGGATCTTTAACGTGCACGCAACATCCAGGCAGTACACGGGTCCTACATGCATTTAACGTCATATCCGAGAAGACGGAGTGTTTGGCATTTTTATCCTAACCTATATAAATGCAGACAACTTGTTAGGCCGGTATTTGAACTCCGGTCCGTGGCGTGGCAGTGCAACGCTCTAACCACTACACCACCAAGCTGCCCATTATTATTATTATTATTATTATTATTATTATTATTATTATTATTATTATTATTATTATTATTATTATTATTATTATTATTATTATTATTATTATTATTATTATTATTATTATTATTATTATTATTATTATTATTATTATTATTATTATTATTATTATTATTATTATTATTATTATTATTATTATTATTATTATTATTATTTTTATTATTATTATTATTATTATTATTATTATTATTATTATTATTATTATTATTATTATTATTATTATTATTATTATTATTTTTTTTTTTTTTTTTTTTTTTTTTGGTATGGGAGGGGAAAATCCATTTACGGACGAAGTGTCGGACTCCCTCCAAACTGGAGGACTACCGACTAAAAACCACTCCCATTTACCGGCTTCGACTGCATGGCCATTAGCCGGTTTGCTTGTGTTATTTAAAAAGAAAAACAAACAATAATTTAATTAAAATAAACAGCACTAAGCAAAACATAAATAGAATAAATAACCCTAAACCTAATATCACAGACATTGTGGTGGCAGGGTTGTAAAAGACCCTGTCACCGATCGTACAAAAAATGGACAAACACATCTTAAACCTAATATGACAGAGCGGACGACATCGGGGTTGTAAATGACCCCGATGCCGGACCCAACATATATCGGACGACGCAACCTAAACCTAATATCACAGACTGATGGTATCGGAGTTGTAAATGGACCCCGATGCCGGACCCTAAAAACTATATACAATATGTACTCCAGAGTTGTAAAAGGACTCTGGAGCGGACGGACACAAACTAAAAGATGGCACCGAAGTTGTAAAGGAACTTCGATGCCACTATACATAAACGAGACAAAGACAATTAATAAATTAATAATAAATTAACACTTAAGGCACATACACAAATCGCTATAATCGCTTCAGTAGACTTGTTTCACGTAGAAACGTTATACATGTTTCTACGGACCCCTTACTATTCGCCAATATGGACGCCACATCACCACCAAGCCTCAGCCTATTTCGCTGTAATGCGTAGGCTGGGCATTCGACTAATATATGCTCCACCGTTAACCGGTCGTGACAAGATGGACACTCTGGCGCTTCATCGCCGGCAAGGAGATACGAAGAGGTTAAGTTGGAGTGCCCTATGCGAAGACGGCACAGGGCGACCTCCTCCCTTATTATTATTATTATTATTATTATTATTATTATTATTATTATTATTATTATTATTATTATTATTATTATTATTATTATTATTATTATTATTATTATTATTATTATTATTATTATTATTATTATTATTATTATTATTATTATTATTATTATTATTATTATTATTATTATTATTATTATTATTATTATTATTATTATTATTATTATTATTATTATTATTATTATTATTATTATTATTATTATTATTATTATTATTATTATTATTATTATTATTATTATTATTATTATTATTATTATTATTATTATTATTATTATTATTATTATTATTATTATTATTATTATTATTATTATTATTATTATTATTATTATTATTATTATTATTATTATTATTATTATTATTATTATTATTATTATTATTATTATTATTATTATTATTATTATTATTATTATTATTATTATTATTATTATTATTATTATTATTATTATTATTATTATTATTATTATTATTATTATTATTATTATTATTATTATTATTATTATTATTATTATTATTATTATTATTATTATTATTATTATTATTATTATTATTATTATTATTATTATTATTATTATTATTATTATTATTATTATTATTATTATTATTATTATTATTATTATTATTATTATTATTATTATTATTATTATTATTATTAATATTATTATTATTATTATTATTATTATTATTATTATTATTATTATTATTATTATTATTATTATTAATATTATTATTATTATTATTATTATTATTATTATTATTATTATTATTATTATTATTATTATTTTTTTTTTTTTTTTTTTTTTTTTTTTTTTTTTGTGGTGTGGGAGGGGAAAATCCATTTACGGACTGAGTGTCGGACTCCCTCCATAAGGACTACCGACTAAAAACCCCTCCCACTTTACCGGCGTCGACTACTTAGGTCATTGGCCGGTCTAAGCTTTTGACAAGCACTGACTTGTGTTGCAATTAAACAAGGAGATACAATACAAGGACAAAACGAGACAAGTCAGGCATTTGGGTACATATAAACTAAACCTAATATCACAGTAAGGACGGTATCAGGGTTGTAAATGACCCTGATACCGGAGCCTACAACGACATAACACATAAATAAAACTTAAGTCTAATATCCCATTAGGGGCAGTATCAGGGTTGTAAATGACCCTGATACCGAGCCTGTAACAACACAACGAAAAAGTAAAACTTAAACCTAATATCACACAAAGACGGTAAAAGGGTTGTAAATGACCCTGATACCGCACCCTAGACGACACAACGAATAACTAAGACCTACGACGATACAACGAATAAATAAAGCTTAAACCTAATATCACAGAAAATACCACTATTTACAAACTTAACCTAAATCTTTGCGAGTTGTAAAAAGACTCGAAAGCATTACACAAAAGGGGTAGAATACAAACTAAAAACTGGCACAGAAGTTGTAAACAGACTCCAGTGCCAGTGTACATAAAACGAGATAAAACGATTAATAAATAATTATAAATTAACATGAAGACAGCACAGTGAACCTATATTTTTTTGAGGAGTTGGGTTTCACGCAGGAACTTGACGCAGTTCTCTACGGATCCCTTATTGTTTGATAAAACCGACGCTAGGTCACCACCAATCCTCAGCCTATTTCTCTGTAGAGCGTAGATTGGACATTCCGTAATTACGTGTTCCACCGTTAACAAGTCATGACAGGTCTCACATTCTGGCTCCTCATCACCGGTAAGGAGATACGAGGAGGTTAGATTGGTGTGCCCTATACGCAGACGGCACAGGGCAACCTCCTCTCTCCTATTGAGATCTACCGGTGATCGCCATGGCGTCACCGATAGCTTTATTGATCTCAATTTACTTTAGGAGACGTTCCACATTTCCTGCCAATCCTCAATGATTTTATTATTGATGTATCCTTTGACATCATCGGGCCTCACAGGTATGTCATCTGTATGATCCGCCTCCGCTGCCAGACGGGCAGCTTTATCGGCCAGCTCGTTGCCTTCGATACCAACGTGCCCCGGTGTCCAGACGAAAACTATCGTCTTTCGCAACCGGGACAGTTCGAATATCGAGGCTTGAGTGAGCTGAACCAGCGGGTCGGCAGAGTATAACGATGACATACTCTGAATGGCACTTAGGGAGTCTGAACAGATTAGGAATGAGCATTGGTGGGACATGATACAGTATCGAAGGGCCTGGTACAACGCGTACAGTTCTGCGGTATACACACTGGCCGACTCATGTAACGACCACGAATGTGCCGCACCGTCTATAATGACTGAGCAGCCTACTCCGTGGTCGGTCCTCGAGCCGTCCGTATACAGCCGCGGAGAGTCCGGGTATTCAGCGAGTATAGATAGGAACTTTCCCCTAAGGATATAGGGGCTCGTGTCGCTTTTTTTATGAGAGGCCAGATCCAGTCGACACCGAACCCTTGGCATAAGCCAAGGGGGGATCTCCAGGAATCCGACCTCGAATACCCGTGGAAAGTTTATATTGTAACTCTCCATGAGCTCTATCGCTCGGACACACACCGGTCTTGTCACTGTAGGTCTATTCCTATATTTCCTTTGCTGCTCCGTGGTGTTCATAAAGTGTCGTCGGTTTATGTGCCCATTCCTTGCGCGCATTGCCGCCGCGTATTGTAACACGAAGCGGTTTCGGCGCGCACTCAGGGGAGGGACACTCGACTCGCAGCAGAGGCTCGGTGCAGGACTTGTCCGAAAGGCACCGGTGGCATACCTGATACCAGCGTGATGGAGTGGGTCTAAGGCTTTCAGCCAGGATTTTCGAGCCGACGAGTACACCGCACAGCCGTAGTCGACTCTGGACAGTACCAGAGCCTTGTACAGCTGCAGCAGTGTCTCTCTTCGTGCTCCCCAGTTGATGCTGGCCAAGCACTTGATTATATTCAAGGCTTTTCTCGATCGCTGGACTAGCTCATCAATATGGGCTCGATAGGACAGTAAGCTATCGAGCCGTAGCCCCAGAAAGCGGATACTATCAACCACATGTATTCTTGTGCCCCGAAGAAACAGCTGGGTTCACGATGAGGGTGTCTAAGTCTGCAGAAATGTACGCATGAGGTTTTAGTTTCAGAGAAACGAAAACCTCTAGCTTCTGCGTCACCATTAACATTGTTAATAACTGTCTGCAGCTGACGATTTATGGCGGGGATAGTATCCCCCGTCATATATATGACTAAGTCATCGACGTAGAGACACTTCCTCACCGGATGGTTCACTGATTCTGCTATATCGTTTACTGCTATAGCAAACAAGGTCACACTTATCGTTGATCCTTGGGGAATACCGTTTTCCAGCGTGAACAGCGCCGACTCGGTATCCCCAATTCGTACCCTAAATGAACGGTCACACATAAAAGATTCAATAATTGTGGGCAAATGGCCTCTGAAACCCCAGTTATGTAGTTTCTGGAGAACTCCATATCTCCAAGTCATATCATATGCCTTCTCTAGATCGAAAAACACCGCTACGAGGTGCTTTCTATCCAACTGTACGAGTGGATCGAGCGTGCTATGGTATTTTCGAAAACCTGCCTGGTATTTTGCTAGGAGACCATTCGTCTCCAGCATCCATACCAAGCGACTATTTACCATTTTTTCTAGAACTTTCCCTAAGCAGCTAGTTAAAGATATTGGCCGGTAACTGTTTACATTGGTGGGATCCTTGTCAGGTTTTAAAAGAGGCAGGATGATGGCTGTTTTCCAGCATTTAGGGTAGAGGCCCCTGTCCCATATCAGATTATAGATGTCCAACAGGTACTCCCTCATACATGAAGGAAGCTGTCGGACCATCTGATATGGGATGCCATCTGGACCTGATGATTTTGATTCACCCAATGAGGTTATGGCCTCTTCTAATTCCCTCATAGAAAATGGAGCATTATATGTTTTGGGCTCTTGTGAGGAGAAGTTTAGGGGTATCTCTAGGTTGGCTTTATTACCCAGAAAAGTAACATCATAATTCTGAGAGCTACTAGTAGAGTGGAAGTGGGATGCGATAGCATCTGCGATCTCAGTAGTGTCTGTAACATCCCGACCATCAACGCAAAGGGCGTGTGCTACGGCAGGGAATTTCTTCCCTGCTACAGCACCCACCTTCCTCCATACTTCACCCATCGGTGTAGTTGGTGTTATCGCTGACACGTAGCTCTCCCATGATCGCTTCTTACTCTCAAGAATTTCGCGGCGCGCAATTGCGCGTCTCTTCTTGAAAGCAGACGGCACAGGGCAACCTCCTCTCTCCTATTGAGATCTACCGGTGATCGCCATGGCGTCACCGATAGCTTTATTGATCTCAATTTACTTTCGGAGACGTTCCACATTTCCTGCCAATCCTCAATGATTTTATTATTGATGTATCCTTTGACATCATCGGGCCTCACAGGTATGTCATCTGTATGATCCGCCTCCGCTGCCAGACGGGCAGCTTTATCGGCCAGCTCGTTGCCTTCGATACCAACGTGCCCCGGTGTCCAGACGAAAACTATCGTCTTTCGCAACCGGGACAGTTCGAATATCGAGGCTTGAGTGAGCTGAACCAGCGGGTCGGCAGAGTATAACGATGACATACTCTGAATGGCACTTAGGGAGTCTGAACAGATTAGGAATGAGCATTGGTGGGACATGATACAGTATCGAAGGGCCTGGTACAACGCGTACAGTTCTGCGGTATACACACTGGCCGACTCATGTAACGACCACGAATGTGCCGCACCGTCTATAATGACTGAGCAGCCTACTCCGTGGTCGGTCCTCGAGCCGTCCGTATACAGCCGCGGAGAGTCCGGGTATTCAGCGAGTATAGATAGGAACTTTCCCCTAAGGATATAGGGGCTCGTGTCGCTTTTTTTATGAGAGGCCAGATCCAGTCGACACCGAACCCTTGGCATAAGCCAAGGGGGGATCTCCAGGAATCCGACCTCGAATACCCGTGGAAAGTTTATATTGTAACTCTCCATGAGCTCTATCGCTCGGACACACACCGGTCTTGTCACTGTAGGTCTATTCCTATATTTCCTTTGCTGCTCCGTGGTGTTCATAAAGTGTCGTCGGTTTATGTGCCCATTCCTTGCGCGCATTGCCGCCGCGTATTGTAACACGAAGCGGTTTCGGCGCGCACTCAGGGGAGGGACACTCGACTCGCAGCAGAGGCTCGGTGCAGGACTTGTCCGAAAGGCACCGGTGGCATACCTGATACCAGCGTGATGGAGTGGGTCTAAGGCTTTCAGCCAGGATTTTCGAGCCGACGAGTACACCGCACAGCCGTAGTCGACTCTGGACAGTACCAGAGCCTTGTACAGCTGCAGCAGTGTCTCTCTTCGTGCTCCCCAGTTGATGCTGGCCAAGCACTTGATTATATTCAAGGCTTTTCTCGATCGCTGGACTAGCTCATCAATATGGGCTCGATAGGACAGTAAGCTATCGAGCCGTAGCCCCAGAAAGCGGATACTATCAACCACATGTATTCTTGTGCCCCGAAGAAACAAGCTGGGTTCACGATGAGGGTGTCTAAGTCTGCAGAAATGTACGCATGAGGTTTTAGTTTCAGAGAAACGAAAACCTCTAGCTTCTGCGTCACCATTAACATTGTTAATAACTGTCTGCAGCTGACGATTTATGGCGGGGATAGTATCCCCCGTCATATATATGACTAAGTCATCGACGTAGAGACACTTCCTCACCGGATGGTTCACTGATTCTGCTATATCGTTTACTGCTATAGCAAACAAGGTCACACTTATCGTTGATCCTTGGGGAATACCGTTTTCCAGCGTGAACAGCGCCGACTCGGTATCCCCAATTCGTACCCTAAATGAACGGTCACACATAAAAGATTCAATAAATGTGGGCAAATGGCCTCTGAAACCCCAGTTATGTAGTTTCTGGAGAACTCCATATCTCCAAGTCATATCATATGCCTTCTCTAGATCGAAAAACACCGCTACGAGGTGCTTTCTATCCAAGAAGGCATCCTGGATGGAGTTCTCCAACTGTACGAGTGGATCGAGCGTGCTATGGTATTTTCGAAAACCTGCCTGGTATTTTGCTAGGAGACCATTCGTCTCCAGCATCCATACCAAGCGACTATTTACCATTTTTTCTAGAACTTTCCCTAAGCAGCTAGTTAAAGATATTGGCCGGTAACTGTTTAAATTGGTGGGATCCTTGTCAGGTTTTAAAAGAGGCAGGATGATGGCTGTTTTCCAGCATTTAGGGTAGAGGCCCCTGTCCCATATCAGATTATAGATGTCCAACAGGTACTCCCTCACACATGAAGGAAGCTGTCAGACCATCTGATATGGGATGCCATCTGGACCTGATGATTTTGATTCACCCAATGAGGTTATGGCCTCTTCTAATTCCCTCATAGAAAATGGAGCATTATATGTTTTGGGCTCTTGTGAGGAGAAGTTTAGGGGTATCTCTAGGTTGGCTTTATTACCCAGAAAAGTAACATCATAATTCTGAGAGCTACTAGTAGAGTGGAAGTGGGATGCGATAGCATCTGCGATCTCAGTAGTGTCTGTAACATCCCGACCATCAACGCAAAGGGCGGGTGCTACGGCAGGGAATTTCTTCCCTGCTACAGCACCCACCTTCCTCCATACTTCACCCATCGGTGTAGTTGGTGTTATCGCTGACACGTAGCTCTCCCATGATCGCTTCTTACTCTCAAGAATTTCGCGGCGCGCAATTGCGCGTCTCTTCTTGAAAGCGATCATGTTTTCCTGGGTAGGAGACCGCCTAAACCTGTTTAAAGCCTTCTTTTTCTCCTCAATCGCTTTCTTTATTTCCTGGTTCCACCATGGAACTGGCGGACCCACCATTTTCCCACTAGATCTAGGAATAAAACGACTAGCTGCTTCCATGACACGCGATGTAAAATCTTGCACGGCGGCCTCGACATCGTCAATGCGTGATGTGGTTGGCATTAGGTTGGCTCGAAAACCAAGCCAATCTGCCTTGTCGAGGCACCATCTCCGGGGGACTGACTGTCTTACCCGTCGAACGATGGTTTTGACGGCTATTGGAAAATGATCGCTGCCGTGCAGATCATTGATAACTTGCCATGAAAGATTGGCGGCCAAACGAGAGGATGAGAACGATAAGTCAATCGCTGTAAACTCAGACCCTCTAGCGCTCATGTGAGTGGGGGATCCCCTATTGAGAAGAACCGCGTCACTCTGATCAAGGAAATCCTCTATCAGGCGACCACGGGGGTCTCTCCTCTGGGAACCCCACATAGGGCTGTGAGCGTTAAAATCGCCTGTTATTATGTAAGGCGAGGGGAGTTGATTGACCAAGTCAGTTATGTCATCGAGTGTCCAATCAAATTCTGGAAGATACAAGGAACAGATTGTGGTTTTTATAGGGAAAGATATACGAATAGCCAGCGCCTGGAGCCTAGTCCTGAGAGTGATTTCCTGAAAGGGAAGACCCTCCCTCAGTAGGATGGCGACTCCACCCCTGGCCCGTAAGTTAGGCACTACATCCCTCCGCACAACTGAAAAACCATTGAGCCGAAAAGTATCACCTGGCTTAAAATGTGTCTCTTGTAGACATACGCAGAACGGCGTCTGTCTAGCCAGGAGTAGTTTAAGCTCATAATAATGTTTTGTGCACCCGTTGCAGTTCCATTGTATTATTTGTTCAGCCATTTTTGATGAAATAAATAAATAACACAGACAGATAAGAATAAATTAGAATAAATAAACACATAACAAAATAGACAAAGAGACACATCGGAGTTGTAAAGGACTCCGATGCAACACAGAACAAACAAAACCTTAAAGCTAGTATCACTGATGTCATCGGAGTTGTAAAAGGCTCCGATGGCAGAACAAGCACAACAGAAAGCCTTATATCTAATATCACAGATAGTATCGAAGTTGTAAATGACTCCGATAACAGAATTTTCTGGACAAAAAAAATAAATAACACTAATAACAACACAGGGTGGATGACATCGGAGTTGTAAAGGACTCCGATGCCAAAACAAACACAACAAAACCTTAAAACTAATATCACAAGTGACACCAGAGTTGTAAAAGACTCTGCTGCCTGCACACACACGACAAAAAATCGTAAAACTAATATCACAAATGACATCGGAGTTGTAAAAGACTCCGATGCCGGGACAGAAGCAACACAGAAACTTAAAACTATTATCACTGATAGCATCGGAGTTGTAAAATACTCCGATGCCCAAAACAAAACAACACAGATCCTTAAAACTATTATCACAGGTAAAACCAGAGTTGTAAGAGACACTGATGTCAGGACGATCACAGCAATAAAATATGTAAATAAAATAAATAAATAAAACAGACAACAAAGACATGGGGAGGATTATTCCTAGAAATCTTACTTTCTAGGAACACCCTTCTGCCATCCGGGTTTTCTTTTACCCTTCCCTCGTGTGGCTTTACCCGTTTCATCGACGGTACTATCGTCCGTCGATGAGAGGGAGGCCTCAGAGGCTCCCCTCTTCCCAGGCAGGTCAGTAGACGACATGTAGCCGTCTACATCAATAATAGGGGGCTGCTTGCTCTCGGAGCCCTCCGGCAACGGTGTTGTTGCCGGCGATGCTCCGGTCGCTGCAGCCGCCAAGATTTTTTGAACGGCAGAGGACAGCGTAGCAGTCCCCTGCTGTTCAGGTGATGGGGATGGCATGCTCCCCTGTTTTGACGATCGCGTCAATGCGATCGTCGATGGTTCCTGCTGTTTTTTAACAGAGGGGGTCTGATCCACCCCCTGTTGTTTGTTAACAGGGGTCGCCTTACTGCCCCCCTGCTGACGATCCCCCGTCGGTCGCTTAACGAGCGATTGGGGTTTTGGTGGAGGCATCTGAATTGCCTCCTTTTGTACTTTAAATTCACGCATATGCTCCTTTACTGATTCCTTGATGGCTATTTTAAGCTGTGGCAATAAAAGATTTAATAAATCCTCGTAGTGGTTTACCGGCTTTGTTGCTGCTGCTCTTGAATATGATACACCAGCAGTAGGAGTTTGTGGAGTTACTCTTTTCTTAGCTTCAAAATATGTGATTTTTTCTTTAACTTTTAGTTCTTGAATGGTCATTTCAATTTTATATTTAGGGCAGTTTCTAGAACGGGCTGAGTGCCCTCCTTCGCAGTTTACGCATGTAATTGGTTCTAGACAACTTGTTCCCTCGTGTATACTTTTACCGCAAACGCATACTTGTTCCTTAGAACAACGCGTTGCGGTGTGCCCAAAAGCCTGGCATTTAAAGCACCGTAATGGCGCAGGTATATATGCCCGAACAGGCAGATTGAGAAAACCTCCTTTAATGCTGGCAGGCAGTGTCGGTTTGTTAAACTTTAGGATGTGGTTAGGTGTTTCTTGTACCACTCCATCCCGTTTAGTTGTAATTCGACGTACTTCGATGACACCTTGGGTTGCCAGATTTTGTTCGATTTCCTCAATTGTACAATTAAGGAAATCTCTGCAGTAAACTATGCCCCTACTAAAATTTAAAGTATTGTGTGCAGTGACCTTTACTTTAAATTCTCCTAATGAATTAATTTCCATTAATTTTTTCGACTGTGCGTTACTTACAGTTTCTATCAGTAATCCCTCTTTAACCTTTTTGATATTTTTGGTTGTTCCTAAAACATTGTATATAATCTTATCTATGACAAACGGACTTACTTTGTCGAAGTTTCCTTCGTCTTTTGCAACAAGCAAAAACCGAGGGATAGGTTCCCCCGTCAGTTGCGAGTTGTGTGGTGTTGTGTTTTTTGTTGTGGTTTCGTTCATAGTGTTCCCACGAGTTGGGCAGAAATATAATGTCACCACCGGCAGTGCTCCCTTACCGGTGAAAGGCTAATTGCAACCGGAGGACGCCAACTATCCGGAGGTCACCGTTATAAGACACACTAACGTAGTGCCATTCATCCCATCGGCACGGTACGAATAACACCGGGGATTACGGATTTTTTATCGAGGTTTACTCCTCTAGATCCGACATGTTTGCGCCTTTAGGGCGCGGGTGTGGCTCTTCACCACGCATGCCGGTCTTAAGAGAGGAGAGGCTAGAGACACCTTGACGGCATCTTAACATCGCTTCACTCCCTCCTTCCATGTTGGTCCGCGGGAGGCCAATCCTCCTACCGTCAACGAGTGACGGCGTTCCCCTATCCGCCACCTGGGGACGCGCCCTGTAGGGGTAGGATCCCCTGAGGGTATTATTATTATTATTATTATTATTATTATTATTATTATTATTATTATTATTATTATTATTATTATTATTATTATTATTATTATTATTATTATTATTATTATTATTATTATTATTATTATTATTATTATTATTATTATTATTATTATTATTATTATTATTATTATTATTATTATTATTATTATTATTATTATTATTATTATTATTATTATTATTATTATTATTATTATTATTATTATTATTATTATTATTATTATTATTATTATTATTATTATTATTATTATTATTATTATTATTATTATTATTATTATTATTATTATTATTATTATTATTATTATTATTATTATTATTATTATTATTATTATTATTATTATTATTATTATTATTATTATTATTATTATTATTATTATTATTATTATTATTATTATTATTATTATTATTATTATTATTATTATTATTATTATTATTATTATTATTATTATTATTATTATTATTATTATTATTATTATTATTATTATTATTATTATTATTATTATTATTATTATTATTATTATTATTATTATTATTATTATTATTATTATTATTATTAATATTATTATTATTATTATTATTATTAATATTATTATTAATATTATTATTATTATTATTATTAATATTATTATTATTATTATTATTATTATTATTATTATTATTATTATTATTATTATTATTATTATTATTATTATTATTATTATTATTATTATTATTATTTTTTTTTTTTTTTTTTTTTTGTGGTGTGGAAGGGGAAATCCACTTACGGACAGAGTGTGGGACTCCTTCCAGTCAAAAGGCGACTGGAAGCCTACCCACTAAAACCCCTCCCACTTTACCGGCGTCGACTGCTAGGGTCATTGGCCGGTCTAGTCTTTTGATATGCACTGACTTAAGTCACAAGACAACAATATAAAGACAGGCAAGTCAGGCATGTAAAAACATATAGCTTACATTTAGTATCACAGACTAGGGACAGTACCAGGGTTGTAAATGACCCTGATACCGGAGCCTATCACGACACAACGAGTTACTAGACCTTAAACCTAATATCACAGACAAAACGACATCAGGGTTGTAAAAGGACCCTGATATCGGGTTTCTAAAGAAAGACTATTTAAAAACTTAACCTAAATACTTCAGAGTTGTAAACAGACTCTGATGCATTTTACACAGAGAGACATAATACAAGCTAAAAAGCGGCACCGAAGTTGTAAATGGACTTCGATGCCACTGAACATAAACCAAACAGTACAATCAATAAATTATAATAAGTTAACATAAAATAAACAACACAAACCCTAAATTCGGTTCAATAATTTTGTTTCACGTAGGAAATTTAAACATTTCTCTACGGACCCCTTACTATTTGCCAATGCTGACGCCACATCACCACCAAGCCTCAGCCTATTACGCTGACGTGCGTAGGCTGGACAGTCTATAAGTATATGCTCCACCGTTAACCGGTCGTGACACAAGTGACACTCTGGCGCTTCGTCGCCGGCGAGAAGATACAAGGAGGTTAAGTTGGTGTGCCCTATGCGTAAACGACACAGGGCAACCTCCTCTCTCCTGGTAAGAGTCACCGGCGTTCGCCAGGGAGTCACGGAGAGCTTTATGGATTTGAGCTTGCTCTCGGAGCCATTCCAACTCTCCTGCCAATCCTCTACTATTTTCTCTTTGATGTACCCTTTAAGGTCGTCGGGCCTTACGGGTACATCATCTATGTTGTCCGCTTCTGCTGCCTGACGGGCAGCTTCATCGGCCAGCTCGTTGCCCTCGATACCTACGTGCCCCGGAGTCCAGACGAAAACGACCGTCTTTCGCAACCGGGACATTTCGAATATCGAGGCTTGTATGAGCTGGACCAGCGGATCAACTGAGTATAGCGACGATATACTCTGGATGGCACTAAGAGAGTCGGAGCAAATAAGGAATGAGCTTTGGTGGTTCATTAAACAGTAGCGAAGAGCTTGGTATAGAGCATATAATTCTGCGGTATACGCGCTAGCCGACCCGTGTAATGACCACGAATGTGGCGTTCCATCGATGACGACGGAACAGCCCACGCCATGGTCGGTCTTCGAGCCGTCTGTGTATAACCGCGGAGAGCCTGGGTATTCAGCGATAATGGTATGAAATTTGCCCCTAAGAATGTAGGGGCTAATACCGCTTTTCGTATGTGAGGTCAGATCCGTTCGACACTTAACCCTTGGCATAAGCCAGGGGGGTATCTCCAGAAATCCGACCTCGAATACCCTCGGTAGACTGATATGTAGACTCTCCATAAGCTCCTTCGCTCGGACGCACACCGGCCTACTGACGGTAGGTCTTCTTGCGTATTGTCTCTGCTGCTCTGTGTCGGTGATAAAAAGTCGTCGGTTCCTGTGTCCCTTCCTCGCACGCATGGCCGCTGCGTATTGCAATACAAAGCGGTTACGACGTGCATTTAGAGGAGGGACGCCCGATTCGCAGCAGAGACTCGGTGCGGGACTCGTCCGGAAAGCTCCAGTGGCGTACCTAATACCGGCATGGTGAACAGCGTCTAGGGCTTTCAACCAGGACTTTCTTGCTGAGGAGTATACTGCGCAACCGTAGTCAACTCTGGAAAGAACCAGAGCCGTGTACAGTCGCAGCAGTACTTCTCTTCCAGCTCCCCAGTTGATGCTGGCCAAGCATTTAATGACGTTTAACGCTTTCTTAGACCTTTGGACCAGCTCATCTATATGGGCCCGATAGTTAAGAGTCCTATCGAGCCTCAGCCCTAGAAATCGGATACTATCTACGACCTGTATCCTTGTGCCCCGTAGAGACATTACGGGATCACGATGTGGACGTCTGAGTCGGCAAAAATGTACACATGAGGTTTTCGCTGCAGAGAAGCGGAAACCTCGAGACTCAGCGTCGCTGTTCACCTTATCGATGACTGTTTGGAGTTGGCGATTAATGGCGGGGATGGTATCTCCCGCCATATATATCACCAAGTCATCGACATACAGACTTTTTTGTACAGGGGAGTTTACTGACATCGCGATGTCATTGACCGCTATAGCGAAAAGGGTTACACTGATGGTTGAACCTTGGGGGATACCGTTTTCA
Source organism: Philonthus cognatus (assembly GCA_932526585.2). Taxonomy (NCBI): domain Eukaryota; kingdom Metazoa; phylum Arthropoda; class Insecta; order Coleoptera; family Staphylinidae; genus Philonthus; species Philonthus cognatus. The sequence goes on along the minus strand of CAKOBO020000025.1, from coordinate 47,296 downwards.
AGCGCAAACTGCCCTGACTCAGTATCCCCAACTCTGACTGTAAACGACCGATTGGACATAAATGATTCGATGAAGAGGGGCAGACGGCCCCTCAGTCCCCATTGGTGTAATTTTTGGAGAACTCCATATCTCCAGGTCATATCGTATGCCTTCTCGAGATCAAAGAACACCGCAACGAGGTGCTTTCTCTCTAAGAAGGCATCCTGGATGGAGTTCTCGAGATGGATTAATTGGTCAACCGTGCTGTGAAATTTTTTAAAACCAGCCTGGTACTTAGCCAGGAGACCGCGCGTCTCCATCAGCCATACCAGGCGGTTGTTGACCATCCTCTCGAGGACTTTCCCCAAGCAGCTAGTAAGAGAAATGGGCCGGTAACTACTGACGTTGGTGGGGTCCTTACCAGGTTTAGGAAGAGGCAGAATTATGGCTAATTTCCATTGGCTGGGGTAGACGCCCCTGTCCCATATCAGGTTAAAGATGTCCAACAAATACTCCCTCATGCACGAGGGGAGTTGTCGGACCATCTGATATGGAATGCCGTCTGGTCCCGGGGCTTTAGACTCACCCGTTGATTTTATTGCCTCTTCCAGTTCTTTTAATGTAAATAAGACATTGTATGGTAAGGACTCCCTTGATGAGAAGTTCAGAGCAACCTCACGGTTGTTCCTATTTCCCAGGAAACTTTCTTCATAGTTGAGAGAGCTGCTAGCGGAGCAGAAATGCGATGCAATAGCATCCGCTATTTCTATTCCGTCGACGACGTCACGACCATCCACGTGCAGGATGGGTGCTACCGCTGGGAATTTCTTCCCTGCTATTGCACCCACCTTTTTCCACACTTCACCTACCGGTGTGGTAGCCGTAATCGTCGACACGTAGCTCTCCCAAGACAACCTTTTGCTTTCAAGAATTTTGCGCCGCGCGATTGCTCGGCGCTTCTTGAAAGCTATCAGGTTTTCCTGGGTAGGAACTCGTCTAAATCTGTTTAGTGCCCTTTTCTTCTCCTCAATTGCCACCTTGATGTCTTGGTTCCACCAAGGAACAGGTGGACCGGCCATTCTCCCACTAGACATTGGAATAAACTTACCAGCTGTTTCTAATATCCGTTTGGTGAAATCCTCCACGGCGGTCTCGACGTCGTCACTATGTGACGAAGGCGGGGTAAGACTGGCTTGAAATCCCAACCAGTCTGCCTTGTCGAGACACCATCTCCGGGGGACTGACTGTCTTACCCGTTTAACGATGGTTTTTACAGCGATCGGAAAATGATCGCTGCCGTGCTGATCGTCGAGGACTTGCCACTTAAGACCTGTAGCCAAACGGGGGGATGAAAACGACAAGTCGATCGCCGAGTAATCGGACCCTCTAGCACTAAAGTGCGTGGGGCTTCCCGTGTTGAGGAGAACCGCGTCACTCTGATCGAGGAATTCCTCGATGAGTCGACCGCGGGGATCTCTCCTCTGGGAGCCCCACAATGGGTTGTGGGCGTTGAAATCGCCCACTAAGATGTACGGCGAGGGGAGCTCGTTAACTAATTCGACGATGTCTTGTAGGGTCCAATCGAATTGTGGAAGATAAACGGTGCAGATTGTGGCTTTTATGGGATGATCCGTACGGCCAGTGCCTGGAGCGCCGTTCTGAGAGGGATCTCCTGAAAAGGGAGGCCTTCTCTCAGAAACATGGCGACTCCGCCCCTAGCTCGCACATTGGGCACTACATCCCTTCGCATTACAGAAAACCCTCTGAGCTGAAAGCTATCTCCTGGCTTGAAATGCGTTTCTTGTAGGCACACGCAAAAAGGCGTGTGCCTGGCCAGGAGTAGTTTCAACTCATTGTAGTGTGTTCGGCAACCGTTACAGTTCCATTGAATTATTTGTTCAACCATTTTGAAGACATTTTAAACGTACATAAGACAGATAATAATAAATTAAAATAAATAACACTAATAACAACACAGGGTGGATGACATCGGAGTTGTAAAGGACTCCGATGCCAAAACAAACACAACAAAACCTTAAAACTAATATCACAAGTGACACCAGAGTTGTAAAAGACTCTGCTGCCTGCACACACACGACAAAAAATCGTAAAACTAATATCACAAATGACATCGGAGTTGTAAAAGACTCCGATGCCGGGACAGAAACAACACAGAAACTTAAAACTATTATCACTGATAGCATCGGAGTTGTAAAATACTCCGATGCCCAGAACAAAACAACACAGATCCTTAAAACTATTATCACAGGTAAAACCAGAGTTGTAAAAGACTCTGATGTCAGGACGATCACAGCAATAAAATTTGTAAATAAAATAAGTAAATAAAACAGACAACAAAGACATGGCGAGGATTATTCCTAGAAATCTTACTTTCTAGGAACACCCTTCTGCCATCCGGGTTTTCTTTTACCCTTCCCTCGTGTGGTTTTACCCGTTTCATCGACGGTACTATCGTCCGTCGATGAGAGGGAGGCCTCAGAGGCTCCCCTCTTTCCGGGCAGGTCAGTAGACGACATGTAGCCGTCTACATCAATAATGGGGGACTGCTTGCTCTCGGAGCCCTCCGGCAACGGTGTTGTTGCCGGCGATGCTCCGGTCGCTGCAGCCGCCAAGATTTTTTGAACGGCAGAGGACAGCGTAGCAGTCCCCTGCTGTTCAGGTGATGGGGATGGCGTGCTCCCCTGTTTTGACGATCGCGTCAATGCGATCGTCGATGGTGGAGGCATTTTACTTGCCTCCTTTGGTGGAGGCAGTCTACTTGCCTCCTTTCGCGGAGGCAGTTTACTTGCCTCCTTCTGCGGCTTCAGGCTATTTATTTCTTGCTTCACCGTCTTTGAAATAGCTTCCTTTAGGTGTGGCAATAATTGTTCCATCAGCTCCATGTATGCTGGCCTAGCTGCAGTCGCTTGCGAATACAACACGCCAGCAACCGGAGTCCGTGGAACCACCCTCTTCTTAGCTTCGAAGTAGCTAATCTTTTCTTTTACTTTCATCTCTTGTATTGCCATCTCAGTTTTATATTGAGGGCAATTTCTCGATCTCGCCGAGTGCGAACCTCCACAGTTTACGCATGTTACCGGCTCAATGCAGCTTGTACCTTCGTGGACACTTCTGCCACATACGCACACTTGTTCCTTAGAACAGCGTGTTGCGGTGTGACCGAAGACTTGGCATTTAAAGCACCTCATGGGTGCAGGAATGTATGCACGAACCGGTAAACTGTGGAACCCCCCTTTAACAGTGGCGGGAAGTGTTGCCCTGTTGAATTTTAAAATATGGTTTGGTGTTTCATGCACCAAACCATCCCGCTTCGTATTCATACGGCGCACTTCGATAACCCCTTGGCTACTTAGATTCTCTTGTATTTCCTCAACTGTGCAGTTGAGGAAATCCTTGCAGTAAACAATACCTCTACTATAGTTCAAGGTCGCGTGTGGACTCACAGTCACCTTGAATTCGCCTAGCTGCTCCATTTGCATTAGCTTTTTAGACTGGCCATTGCTAATGGTCTCTACGAGTAATCCATCTTTTACTTTTTTTATAGATTTGCTTGCGCCAATAAAACTATACAAAGCCTTATCTATAAAAAAAGGACTGATCTTATCGAAGTTTCCTTCGGCTTTCGAAACAAGCAAAAACCGGGGGATCGGCTCCCCCGTCAGTTGCGAGTTTTGGTTGTTTTTTAGAGGGGATGTATTCATTTTGTTCCCACGAGTAGGGCAGAACTAAAAGTCGTCACCGGCAGTGCTCCCTTACCGATGAAAGGCTATATACAACCGGAGGTCGCCAGGTATCCGGAGGTCACCGTTATTAGACACACTAACGTAGTGCCATTCATCCCATCCGCACGGTACGTATAACACCGGGGATTACGGATTTTTTATCGAGGTTTACTCCTCTAGATCCGACATGTTTGCACCTTTAGGGCGCGGGTGTGGCTCGTCACCACGCATGCCGGTCTTGAGGGAGGAGAGGCTAGAGATACCTCGACGATATCTTAACATCGCTTCACTCCCTCCTTCCATGTTGGTCCGCGGGAGGTCAATCCTCCTACCGTCAACAAGTGACGGCATTCCCCTATCCGCCACCTGGGGACGCGCCCTGTAGGGGTAGGATCCCCCCGAGGGTATTATTATTATTATTATTATTATTATTATTATTATTATTATTATTATTATTATTATTATTATTATTATTATTATTATTATTATTATTATTATTATTATTATTATTATTATTATTATTATTATTATTATTATTATTATTATTATTATTATTATTATTATTATTATTATTATTATTATTATTATTATTATTATTATTATTATTATTATTATTATTATTATTATTATTATTATTATTATTATTATTATTATTATTATTATTATTATTATTATTATTATTATTATTATTATTATTATTATTATTATTATTATTATTATTATTATTATTATTATTATTATTATTATTATTATTATTATTATTATTATTATTATTATTATTATTATTATTATTATTATTATTATTATTATTTTTTTTTTATTTTTTTTTATTTTGGGTTTTACGTCATCTATTTCCGCTGCTAAGGCCAATCATGACGCCGGAGATTAGGTCTACAGCTATCCGGGAATTTTGCCGAACCCGGTGGGAGTTCCAACCCACCGGTAGGGATCTTTAACGTGCACGCAACATCCAGGCAGTACATGGGTCCTACATGCATTTAACGTCATATCCGAGAAGACGGAGTGTTTGGCATTTTTATCCTAACCTATATAAATGCAGACAACTTGTTAGGCCGGTATTTGAACTCCGGTCCGTGGCGTGGCAGTGCAACGCTCTAACCACTACACCACCAAGCTGCCCATTATTATTATTATTATTATTATTATTATTATTATTATTATTATTATTATAATTATTATTATTATTATTATTATTATTATTATTATTATTATTATTATTATTATTATTATTATTATTATTATTATTATTATTATTATTATTATTATTATTATTATTATTATTATTATTATTATTATTATTATTATTATTATTATTATTATTATTATTATTATTATTATTATTATTATTATTATTATTATTATTATTATTATTATTATTATTATTATTATTATTATTATTATTATTATTATTATTATTATTATTATTATTATTATTATTATTATTATTATTATTATTATTATTATTATTATTATTATTATTATTATTATTATTATTATTATTATTATTATTATTATTATTATTATTATTATTATTATTATTATTATTATTATTATTATTTTCGGTCTGGCCGATGAGGTACTGCAGCCAGCAGTATACTTACCGCTACCGTACTGCGGAGACGGTACCGCCAGCGTCGCCAGCTGTCCGCTGCCTTTAACACATTCATACCTAAATGTCCTTTTCTCCTTTAGCTCCCTATACTTACCCATTTCCTTGACCGGTACGCGTTGATTTCAACCTGGGAGTGTCTGCGAACTCCAACGACTGTCGAGCCGTTGCGGGGAGCAGGCTGATGTGAATTCTTCTGCCGACGGAAGACAGAGACGCGTGCCAGAAACCAGCCACTTCGGTCCCTGGTCGGGAAGTGTACACTGAATGCAAGTGTCAGATCTTGCATTGCCCCGGGCGAGCGCCAATCCGTCCGTGTTTTCCGGGATTGGTAAAGCGGAGGCCAGGCCTCAGGGAACTGGGGTAGGACACGAGTGTTCGAGGGTACACCCGTTCCTGGTTAGTCCGGCCCGCCCCCTTGTACACGATGCGCTGGCAACATCAAAAACACATGGAAAGCATATTACTCGATAAAACAACAGCGGATCAGACGCCTACCAAAGAGGATCCATTTCGCAAAAGGCCCTGTTTGCCGCGATCACCACCGGCAACCAGGCAACACACCGTAGACTTGTCCACATCTAATTCCTCCGTGGTGCCGGAACACTCCAGGGAACCTGAAATTGGAAACCAATTTAGGTCGCCAAAAAAAGCATTTATTGAAAAAATGAAGATCGATGAAGCCACCGAACTAGAGAGGTGCAGAAATATTATTGGCCGAATGAAAACAGCCATCGAAAGACAGCGAAACATTAGTTTGGAAGTTAAAAATGGACTAAAGGAGCTGGAAGAATCCATAGATGTCATTACTTTCAGCAGAGAGAGTTGGTTAAAGGCGAGCGAAGAACTTCATCAGGCTGAAATCACAACGATTGTTGCAGAAGTAACGCTCGCTAACACAAAAAAACGAGCCGCAATTAGCCCAATCACTGGCAACGAGGATAAACGAAAAAAAGAAGACCAAATAGAAATATTATATGAGGTTCCAGAAAAAATACCAGCAGAAGAAAAGTGGGAAGTACAAAAAAACAGAAGAAACAGAAAGTTGAAAAACAGAACCAAAAACGGATCTGAAGTTGAAAAACTATTCGAAAAAATCACCCCTGCAGAGAATGCTAGAGCAAAGCAAATTAAACCGAGACAAAAACGACCCCGATCAAATGCCATTCTGATACGTCCAGAACAAGGTAAATCATACGCCGACGTATTAGCAACACTGCGAAAGGGAGCAAATTCTGGAGACCTTGGCGCCGAAGTGAAAGGCCTACGCCAGACCCAAACCGGGGCAATTCTAGTGAAGTTAGGCAACCATTCTACGAATAACGACGAATTATCAAGAAAGTTTGCTAAGATAGTTGGGACAGACGCTATAGTTAAAAAGCTAACACCCGAAATAACATTGCAATTTCGGGACCTAGACGTACTGACCACTGAGACTGAGGTGGAGAAAGCGGTTCGCCAAACTCTAAAGACACAAGAACCAATAAAGGTTAATTTGACAAAACCAAACAAAAGACAACAACGAATGGCATTTGTGCGGCTAGACAAACAACTTGCTGACAGGTTGATCGAAGCCACTTCAGTTAAAATAGGGTTAATATACAGTAGGGCTAGAAAAACGGTAGAAATAGCCAGATGTTTTAAGTGCTTTGATTATGGACACAGACAAGACACCTGCATTGGCCCCGACAGAAAAAAAGACGGTATCTGTTTGAACTGCGGTGTCAAAGGTCACAATAAGTCAGTTTGTACAAACCAGGCAAAGTGTATACTCTGCACAGGGAAACACGATGATGCAAGTCATCCCCTCGGGCACAGCACATGCATTACATACAAACAAGCCCTCAACAAGGCAAGGAAACTTCAGTACGGGCAGCATAATACAGGGTAACATGCATAGGAGCAAGCTGGCGCACCAGCTTTTAACGCATTTGCGACTTGAAAAGTGCGCCGATATACTGCTGATATCTGAACAGTATAACACCGAAGAACAATCTGGGTGGTACTCCGACATCCTCGGCACTGCTGCTATCTGGGTGCCAAACGAAAGCTTGGTACGAGCATCTGGCACAGATAGGGGCTTTGTCTGGGTGAAGATAAATCGTATCAACTTCGTAAGCTGTTACCTTACCCCAAACGAGACGATCCTAGAATTCCAGGAGAAACTAGACCGACTTGAGGACGCTTTATTGGCGATGGAGGGTGGCATTGTACTAGGAGGTGATATAAACGCTAGAGCAATTGAGTGGGGAATGGACAGTACCGACACGCGAGGCAGACGCATACTGGAAATGGCAGCACGCGCAGGTTTAGTCGTAATAAACGAGGGAAATACTTCAACTTTTAGGCGACCAGGCTACAACCAGACTATACCGGATGTTACTCTAGCATCTGAAGATATTGCCGGAAAAATAACAGATTGGCATGTAATGGAAGATTACACCGGAAGTGACCATCAATACATTGCATTCAAAGTAAATGACGTCAAAAAAGTTCCCAAGCCAAGGGCTAAGTACAGCAATAGCTGGAACCTAAAGAAACTGAATGAAAGTACTTTTATCAGTACCTTCAGAGAAAGCCTGGCTAATAACCAGAATTACGAGCACGCAAATGAAACAGTAGAAGCAGTGATGGGTGCAATCCACCAAGCCTGCAGCGCTTCGATGCCAAGAAAATTCAAGGGCCATAAAACATCGGTGTACTGGTGGAACGGCGACGTTGCGTCAGCAAGAAAAGCGTGTCTAGCTGCACGCCGTAAGGTAACGCGTGGTGGTAGAACAAGTATTGGTCCAACTGAAAGGGAACGGGAAGACTACAAAACCGCAAGGAAGAAGCTAAAGGACACCATTAAAACAAGCAAGATCCATAAATGGAAAGAGCTCCTAAACGACGTGAACTGCGACCCCTGGGGACTGGGCTACAAGCTAGTCATGCGCAAATTAGGAGCAAAATCAATATCCTCACCCCCAGAACCTGAGACAATAAGACGTATCGTCGACGACCTATTTCCCAAACACCAAACACGACGACCTATGAACGACCTCAACGATATAGCAGATATGCCGCTGTTCACAGAACAGGAACTTAATGCAGCTATAAATACTTTAAAGGACAAAAAGGCGCCCGGGCCGGACGGAATACCTAGCGAAATCTTGAAACTCATTTCAGGAAACGCTCCGGACATCCTTCTGGCCATGTACAACAGCTGCCTAAATGAGGGAGTATTCCCAGCTAAGTGGAAGACTGCAAAGCTGGTGCTAATACCCAAGGCAAAAAGCCTACCGGGGTCGCCACCATCTTTCAGACCCCTGTGTATGCTTGACACAGCTGGAAAACTCTACGAGAAATTGCTGAAGCGCAGACTGCACATAGAAATCGAGAACGCCGGAGGACTATCTTCTAAACAGTATGGTTTCAGGAAAGGTCTCTCAACAGTCGACGCAGTGGGGGAGGTTGTACAGCTCTTTGACAACGCACAAGCAGCTAACCACTATTCCAGACCGATTGTAGCACTAGTAACTCTGGATGTTAAAAACGCATTTAACTCCGCAAGGTGGAGCGATATACTCGATGCACTGACTGGGAGTTTCAATATTCCCTTATACCTAACCAAAATTATAGATAGCTACCTAAGCAATAGGACCCTTGTATTTCACTCGAGCGAAGGCAAACACGTCCGAGAGATCACAGCAGGAGCAGCCCAGGGCTCAATACTAGGACCTGACTTGTGGAACGTAGCATACGATGGTATCCTACGCCTGCAAGTACCAGATAACACTTACCTTATAGGCTATGCTGATGACATCGGAGCAGTAATTATGGCTCGGACCGTTGATGAACTGCAGATGAAGATGAACCAGCTGATGAGAAGAGTCTCTCGGTGGATGGATGAACATAGTTTAAGCTTGGCCACTGCCAAAACAGAAATAGTGTTGCTTACCAGGCGCCGAATTCCGTTAGAGATTCCTATGAAGATAGAGACCGACAGCGTAGTATCATCCCGCTCAGTGAAATATCTGGGCATCCATTTGGACAGCCGAGTAAAATTCAGAAAACACATAGACGAGCTCTGCACTAAGGCGACAAGGGTAACTACTTCGCTAAGTAGACTAATGGCAAACGTTGGTGGTCCTACGGAACAGAAACGACGACTATTAATGAACGTCGTTAATTCTATCCTCCTCTACGGCAGCGAGCTGTGGGCGGATAGAATTAATAAATCGACAAAAAAAATAATGGCGCGTGTTCAACGCAGAGGGGCGCTTCGCATCGCAAGCTCGTACCGAACAGTATCCGAACCTGCCGTGATGGTGATATCTGGGACTGTACCTATAGACTTACTGGCCCTAGAAAAACAGAGAAAATATCTTCTCAAACAAGCCGCTAAAATAGGGACTCTAACAAATGAGGCAGAGGAGGCCACTCTACATCTGTGGCAAGACAGATGGAGCAGCGAGGAAAGAGGAAGGTGGACGCACAGACTAATCCCCGATATATCGCCATGGATTGGGAGGAAACACGGGGAGGTAAATTTTTATCTGACCCAGTTCCTGACAGGCCATGGATGCTATAACGCGTACCTTAACAGGATCGGAAAGGTGGACAACGCGGCCTGTCCACATGGGGATGCGCTGGAGGACGACGCTTTCCATACCTTCTTCGAATGTGAGCACTGGACTGTGGAGAGGCAGCAACTAGAAATAACCATGGGCAAATTGGCCCCAGAAACAATAATCAAACAGATGATAACAAATGTTGAAATATGGAGAAAAGTGGACGTATATGTCACCCATATACTGAAAATTAAACAGAGGGAAGGAGACCCAAGACAGCTGACAACACAAACTTGAAAACGAGGCCCCTACCTTGAAGTAATACCGCGAGGTAGTCCCAGGGTAGGAGTGTCTGCATAATGGGGGTTTTTAGTGGGTGCAAGCCCCACACACCGGGAGTTAACGGGTCTAACTCCTGATGGTGCGACAAGCATTTTCCCCCACGCTAGGAAAAAAAAAAAAAAAAAAAAAAAAAAAAAAAAAATAAAATATTATTATTATTATTATTATTATTATTATTATTATTATTATTATTATTATTATTATTATTATTATTATTATTATTATTATTATTATTATTATTATTATTATTATTATTATTATTATTATTATTATTATTATTATTATTATTATTATTATTATTATTAATATTATTATTATTATTATTATTATTATTATTATTATTATTATTTTTTTTTTTTTTTTTTTTTTTGTGGTGTAGGAGGGGAAAATCCATTTACGGACGGAGTGTCGGACTCCCTCCAGGCGGAGGACTACCGACTAAAAACCCCTCCCACTTTACCGGCTTCGACTACAAGGTCATTAGCCGGTTTACTTGTTTCTTTGAAATCTTAGTATTAAAACAAAAGAAACAACTAAAGTAATAAGATAAAATATATAATACATAAATAAACCTAAGCCTAAAATCACAGATTTTGTGGTACCAGGGTTGTAAAAGACCCTGGCACCGATTATACACAAAATAGACAAACACACTTTAAACCTAATATCACAAGTAGGCCGGAGCCTATTATCACAGATAAGACGACGACATTGGGATTGTAAAGGACCCCAATGCCGGAACCACCACACACAAGATAATCACAACCTAAACCTAATATCACAAAGGACGACACCGGTGTTGTAAAATACCCCGATGCCGGAGCCTGCACGTAACAGACAACACAACCTTATATCACAGATATACGGTATCGGGGCTGTAAAAGACCCCGATGCCGGATCCTAAACCTATATACAAAACGTGCTTCAGAGTTGTAAAAGACTCTGGAGCGGACAGACACAAAATTAAAAGGTGACACCGAAGTTGTAAAGAGACTTCGATGCCACTGTACATAAATCAGACAGAACAATCAATAAATTAATAATAAATTAACACAAAAGAACATATACAAATCGCTAAAATCGCTTTAAAAGACCAGTATCACGTAGAAAACTAAGACATGTTTCTACGGACCCCTTATCATTTGCCAATACGGACGCCACAGTACCACCAAGCCTCAGCCTATTTCGCTGTATAGCGTAGACTGGACAATGTAATAATACGTGCTCCACCGTTAACCGGTCGTGACATAGATGACACTCTGGCTCTTCGTCGCCGGCAAGAAGATACGAGGAGGTTAAGTTGCTCAATGCGAAGACGGCACAGGGCAACCTCCTCCCTCCTCGTAAGTGTAACCGGCGACCGCCAGGGAGTCACGGAGAGCTTAACATATTTTAGTTTGCTCTCGGAGCCATTCCAACTCTCTTGCCAATCCTCTATAATTTTCTTTTTGATGTACCCTTTAACGTCGTCTGGACGTACGGGTACATCATCTGTGCCGTCCGCTTCCGCTGCTTGACGAGCAGCTTCGTCGGCCAGCTCATTGCCCTCGATACCCACATGTCCCGGAGTCCAGACGAAGATAATCGTCTTTCGCTTCCGAGACACTTCAAATATCGAGGCTTGTATGAGCTGGACCAGCGGATCGGCCGAGTATAATGACACTATACTCTGGATAGCACTCAGAGAGTCGGAGCAGATGAGAAATGAGCTATGGTGGTTATTATATATACAGAAACGAAGGGCTTGATATATTGCGTACAGTTCGGCGGTGTACACGCTGGCCGACTCGTGGAGTGACCACGAATGTGGGATGCCGTCGATGACGAAGGCAGAGCCCACACCGTGATCGGATTTCGAGCCGTCTGTGTACAACCGCGGAGAGTCCGGGTATTCGGCGATAATTTGGAGGAACTGGCCCCTTAAGACGTAGGGGCACATATCGCTCTTCTTGACTGAGGTCAGATCCAGCCGACACCTTACCCTTGGCATAAGCCAAGGAGGTACCTCCAGGAATCCGACCTCGAATACCCTTGGGAGACTAAAATTAAGACTCTCCAACAGCTCCTTCGCACGGACGCACACCGGCCTACTGACGGTAGGTCTTCTAGCGTATTTTCTCTGCTGCTCTGTAATCGAAATAAAGTGCCGTCGGTTAGTGTGTCCCCTCCTCGCACGCATTGCCGCCGCGTATTGTAATACGAAGCGGTTGCGGCGTGCGGATAGTGGAGGGACACCCGACTCGCAGCAGAGACTCGGTGCGGGACTCGTCCGGAAAGCACCTGTGGCGTACCTAATTCCGGCATGGTGAACAGCATCTAGGGCTTTCAACCAGGACTTTCTTGCCGAAGAGTATACTGCGCAGCCATAGTCGACTCTAGATAAAACCAGAGCCGTGTAAAGCTGCAGCAGCACTTCTCTTCTAGCGCCCCAGTTGATGCTGGCCAGACATTTGATTACGTTTAAGGCTTTTTTAGAGCGCTGGACCAGCTCATCGATGTGGGCCCGATAGTTAAGAGTCCTATCAAGCCTTAGCCCTAGAAAACGGATACTTTCTACAACTTGTATCCTAGTGCCCCGGAGAGATAGTCCGGGGTCCCGGTGTGGATGTCTGAGTCTGCAAAAGTGGACGCATGAGGTTTTCGTTTCATTATTATTATTATTATTATTATTATTATTATTATTATTATTATTATTATTATTATTATTATTATTATTATTATTATTATTATTTTTTTATTATTTTGGGTTTTACGTCATCTATTTCCGCTGCTAAGGCCAATCATGACGCCGGAGATTAGGTCTACAGCTATCCGGGAATTTTGCCGAACCCGGTGGGAGTTCCAACCCACCGGTAGGGATCTTTAACGTGCACGCAACATCCAGGCAGTACACGGGTCCTACATGCATTTAACGTCATATCCGAGAAGACGGAGTGTTTGGCATTTTTATCCTAACCTATATAAATGCAGACAACTTGTTAGGCCGGTATTTGAACTCCGGTCCGTGGCGTGGCAGTGCAACGCTCTAACCACTACACCACCAAGCTGCCCATTATTATTATTATTATTATTATTATTAATTATTATTATTATTATTATTATTATTATTATTATTATTATTATTATTATTATTATTATTATTATTATTATTATTATTATTATTATTATTATTATTATTATTATTATTATTATTATTATTATTATTATTATTATTATTATTATTATTATTATTATTATTATTATTATTATTATTATTATTATTATTATTATTATTATTATTATTATTATTATTATTATTATTATTATTATTATTATTATTATTATTATTATTATTATTATTATTATTATTATTATTATTATTATTATTATTATTATTATTATTATTATTATTATTATTATTATTATTATTATTATTATTATTATTATTATTTTTTTTTTTTTTTTTTTTTTTTTTGGGGTGTGGAAGGGGAAATCCACTTACGGACAGAGTGTGGGACTCCTTCCAGTCAAAAGGCGACTGGAAGCCTACCCACTAAAACCCCTCCCACTTTACCGGCGTCGACTGCTAGGGTCATTGGCCGGTCTAGTCTTTTGATATGCACTGACTTAAGTTACAAGACAACAACAATATAAAGACAGGCAAGTCAGGCATGTAAAAACATATAGCTTACATTTAGTATCACAGACTAGGGACAGTACCAGGGTTGTAAATGACCCTGATACCGGAGCCTATCACGACACAACGAGTTACTAGACCTTAAACCTAATATCACAGACAAAACGACATCAGGGTTGTAAAAGGACCCTGATATCGGGTTCCTAAAGAAAGACTATTTAAAAACTTAACCTAAATACTTCAGAGTTGTAAACAGACTCTGATGCATTTTACACAGAGAGACATAATACAAGCTAAAAAGCGGCACCGAAGTTGTAAATGGACTTCGATGCCACTGAACATAAACCAAACAGTACAATCAATAAATTATAATAAGTTAACATAAAATAAACAGCACAAACCCTAAATTCGGTTCAATAATTTTGTTTCACGTAGGAAATTTAAACATTTCTCTACGGACCCCTTACAATTTGCCAATGCTGACGCCACATCACCACCAAGCCTCAGCCTATTACGCTGACGTGCGTAGGCTGGACAGTCTATAAGTATATGCTCCACCGTTAACCGGTCGTGACACAAGTGACACTCTGGCGCTACGTCGCCGGCGAGAAGATACAAGGAGGTTAAGTTTGTGTGCCCTATGCGTAAACGACACAGGGCAACCTCCTCCCTCCTGGTAAGAGTCACCGGCGTTCGCCAGGGAGTCACGGAGAGCTTTATGGATTTGAGCTTGCTCTCGGAACCATTCCAACTCTCCTGCCAATCCTCTACTATTTTCTCTTTGATGTACCCTTTAAGGTCGTCGGGCCTTACGGGTACATCATCTATGTTGTCCGCTTCTGCTGCCTGACGGGCAGCTTCATCGGCCAGCTCGTTGCCCTCGATACCTACGTGCCCCGGAGTCCAGACGAAAACGACCGTCTTTCGCAACCGGGACATTTCGAATATTGAGGCTTGTATGAGCTGGACCAGCGGATCAACTGAGTATAGCGACGATATACTCTGGATGGCACTAAGAGAGTCGGAGCAAATAAGGAATGAGCTTTGGTGGTTCATTAAACAATAGCGAAGAGCTTGGTATAGAGCATATAATTCTGCGGTATACACGCTAGCCGACCCGTGTAATGACCACGAATGTGGCGTTCCATCGATGACGACGGAACAGCCCACGCCATGGTCGGTCTTCGAGCCGTCTGTGTATAACCGCGGAGAGCCTGGGTATTCAGCGATAATGGTATGAAATTTGCCCCTAAGAATGTAGGGGCTAATATCGCTTTTCGTATGTGAGGTCAGATCCGTTCGACACTTAACCCTTGGCATAAGCCAGGGGGGTATCTCCAGAAATCCGACCTCGAATACCCTCGGTAGACTGATATGTAGACTCTCCATAAGCTCCTTCGCTCGGACGCACACCGGCCTACTGACGGTAGGTCTTCTTGCGTATTGTCTCTGCTGCTCTGTGTCGGTGATAAAAAGTCGTCGGTTCCTGTGTCCCTTCCTCGCACGCATGGCCGCTGCGTATTGCAATACAAAGCGGTTACGACGTGCATTTAGAGGGGGGACGCCCGATTCGCAGCAGAGACTCGGTGCGGGACTCGTCCGGAAAGCTCCAGTGGCGTACCTAATACCGGCATGGTGAACAGCGTCTAGGGCTTTCAACCAGGACTTTCTTGCTGAGGAGTATACTGCGCAACCGTAGTCAACTCTGGAAAGAACCAGAGCCGTGTACAGTCGCAGCAGTACTTCTCTTCCAGCTCCCCAGTTGATGCTGGCCAAGCATTTAATGACGTTTAACGCTTTCTTAGACCTTTGGACCAGCTCATCTATATGGGCCCGATAGTTAAGAGTCCTATCGAGCCTCAGCCCTAGAAATCGGATACTATCTACGACCTGTATCCTTGTGCCCCGTAGAGACATTACGGGATCACGATGTGGACGTCTGAGTCGGCAAAAATGTACACATGAGGTTTTCGCTGCAGAGAAGCGGAAACCTCGAGACTCAGCGTCGCTGTTCACCTTATCGATGACTGTTTGGAGTTGGCGATTAATGGCGGGGATGGTATCTCCCGCCATATATATCACCAAGTCATCGACATACAGACTTTTTTGTACAGGGGATTTTACTGACATCGCGATGTCATTGACCGCTATAGCGAAGAGGGTTACGCTGATGGTTGAACCTTGGGGGATACCGTTTTCAAGCGCAAACTGCCCTGACTCAGTATCCCCAACTCTGACTGTAAACGACCGATTGGACATAAACGATTCGATGAAGAGGGGCAGACGGCCCCTCAGTCCCCATTGGTGTAATTTTTGGAGAACTCCATATCTCCAGGTCATATCGTATGCCTTCTCGAGATCAAAGAACACCGCAACGAGGTGCTTTCTCTCTAAGAAGGCATCCTGGATGGAGTTCTCGAGATGGATTAATTGGTCAACCGTGCTGTGAAATTTTCTAAAACCAGCCTGGTACTTAGCCAGGAGACCCCGCGTCTCCATCATCCATACCAGGCGGTTGTTGACCATCCTCTCGAGGACTTTCCCCAAGCAGCTAGTAAGAGAAATGGGCCGGTAACTACTGACGTTGGTGGGGTCCTTACCAGGTTTAGGAAGAGGCAGAATTATGGCTAATTTCCATCGGCTGGGGTAGATGCCCCTGTCCCATATCATGTTAAAGATGTCCAACAAATACTCCCTCATGCACGAGGGGAGTTGTCGGACCATCTGATATGGAATGCCGTCTGGTCCCGGGGCTTTAGACTCGCCCGTTGATTTTATTGCCTCTTCCAGTTCTTTTAATGTAAATAAGACATTGTATGGTAAGGACTCCCTTGATGAGAAGTTCAGAGCAACCTCACGGTTGTTCCTATTTCCCAGGAAACTTTCTTCATAGTTGAGAGAGCTGCTAGCGGAGCAGAAATGCGATGCAATAGCATCCGCTATTTCTATTGCGTCGACGACGTCACGACCATCCACGTGCAGGATGGGTGCTACCGCTGGGAATTTCTTCCCTGCTATTGCACCCACCTTTTTCCACACTTCACCTACCGGTGTGGTAGCCGTAATCGTCGACACGTAGCTCTCCCAAGACAACCTTTTGCTTTCAAGAATTTTGCGCCGCGCGATTGCTCGGCGCTTCTTGAAAGCTATCAGGTTTTCCTGGGTAGGAACTCGTCTAAATCTGTTTAGTGCCCTTTTCTTCTCCTCAATTGCCACCTTGATGTCTTGGTTCCACCAAGGAACAGGTGGACCGGCCATTCTCCCACTAGACATTGGGATAAACTTACCAGCTGCTTCTAATATCCGTTTGGTGAAATCCTCCACGGCGGTCTCGACGTCGTCACTATGTGACGAAGGCGGGGTAAGACTGGTTTGAAATCCAAGCCAGTCTGCCTTGTCGAGACACCATCTCCGGGGGACTGACTGTCTTACCCGTCGAACGATGGTTTTTACAGCGATCGGAAAATGATCGCTGCCGTGCTGATCGTCGAGGACTTGCCACTTAAGACCTGTAGCCAAACGGGGGGATGAGAACGACAAGTCGATCGTCGAGTAATCGGACCCTCTAGCACTAAAGTGCGTGGGGCTTCCCGTGTTGAGGAGAACCGCGTCACTCTGATCGAGGAATTCCTCGATGAGTCGACCGCGGGGATCTCTCCTCTGGGAGCCCCACAATGGGTTGTGGGCGTTGAAATCGCCCACTAAGATGTATGGCGAGGGAAGCTCGTTAACTAATTCGACGATGTCTTGTAGGGTCCAATCGAAATGTGGAAGATAAACGGTGCAGATTGTGGCTTTTATGGGATGCGTGATCCGTACGGCCAGTGCCTGGAGCGCCGTTCTGAGAGGGATCTCCTGAAAAGGGAGGCCTTCTCTCAGAAACATGGCGACTCCGCCCCTAGCTCGCACATTGGGCACTACATCCCTTCGCACTACAGAAAACCCTCTGAGCTGAAAGCTATCTCCTGGCTTGAAATGCGTTTCTTGTAGGCACACGCAAAAAGGCGTGTGCCTGGCCAGGAGTAGTTTCAACTCATTGTAGTGTGTTCGGCAACCGTTACAGTTCCATTGAATTAATTGTTCAACCATTTTAAAGATATTTTAAACGTACACAAGACAGATAATAATAAGTTAAAATAAATAACACTAATAACAACACGGGGTGGATGACATCGGAGTTGTAAAGGACTCCGATGCCAAAACAAAACACAACAAAACCTTAAGACTAATATCACAAGTGACACCAGAGTTGTAAAGGACTCTGATGCCTGCACAGATACGACACAAAATCGTAAAACTAATATCACAAATGACATCGGAGTTGTAAAAGACTCCGATGCCGGGACAGAAACAACACAGAAACTTAAAACTATTATCACTGATAGCATCGGGGTTGTAAAATACTCCGATGCCCAAAACAAAACAACACAGATCCTTAAAACTATTATCACAGGTAAAACCAGAGTTGTAAAAGACTCTGATGTCAGGACGATCACAGCAATAAAATGTGTAAATAATGAATAAATAAACAATAATAACTAAACTTTAGGCGCGGGCGGCGCCTCTTTCCTGGGACGGCCCCTTTGCCATCCCGGCTTTCTTTTTACCCGTCTCCGCTCAACTTTGCCTCCATCGCTGAACACCTCCTCGACGGTGTAGTCTTCCGAGGAGGTTAGGGATGCTTCAGTAGCACCCCTTTTATATGCCTGCTCACTCGATGACATGTACGAGTCCACGTCAATCGAGAGGCTAGGCTTAGTCGATGGGGCTGCTGATGAAGACGTTGTTTGTTCGGCTGCTGATATTGCAGCCGCGGCAGTCATGGCAGCCAGAAGTTTTCCCACTTCAGGGGATACTATACTGGCCCCCTGCTGTTTAGTAACCGGTGGTGGAGCTTTGGGCCCCTGTTTACGGCCGCCCGTAGGCTGCTTACCGCTCGCCGAGGGTTTGGGCGGAGGAGGCATCTGATTTGCCTCTTTCTGCGCGTTGACAGTGCGCAGTTCAGTCTTCACGACTTCAGTAATTGTTGCCTTTATCTGTGGTAGTAGACGCGCTAGTATATCTTCTAACTGATTTGCTTTAGTGACTGTTGCCTGAGAATAAGTCACTCCAGCAGTGGGCAATTTAGGAATAACTCTCTTTTTAGCTTCAAAGTAACTGAGTTTTTCTTTCGTCTTCAGTTCCTGTATTGCCATCTCCTCTTTGTATTTGGGACAGTTTCTGGAACGAGCCGAGTGTCCCCCTTTGCAGTTGATACATATAATTGGTTCTTCACAGCTCGTTCCCTCGTGAAGACCTTTACCGCATACACATATTTGTTCTTTCGAACAGCGCGTAGCGGTGTGCCCAAACCCTTGGCATTTAAAGCACCTAAGGGGTGCTGGTATGTACAGGCGCACTGGAAGGCTGTGAAAGCCACCTTTGACGGTAAGTGGCAGGGTAGGCTTATTAAACTTGAGGATATGGTTTGGTGTATCCTGCACCACACCATCCCGTTTAGTGGTTATCCTGCGCACTTCGATGACCCCTTGACTTGCCAGATTCTGCTGAATTTCTTCAGTAGTGCAGTTAAGGAAGTCTCTGCAGTAAACAATGCCTCTGGCATAATTTAGCGTCAAGTGTGCTGATACTTTGACGTTAAAATCCCCTAATTTTTCTGTCTCTAGAAGCCTTTTTGATTGACCGTTACTCACGGTTTCTACTAACAGTCCTTCTTTTATCTTTTTAATATTTTTACTTTCTCCTATTATATTATACAATAATTTGTCTATAACAAACGGGCTAACTTTGTCGAAGTTGCCTTCGGTTTTGGCAACAAGCAAGAACCGGGGGCTAGACTCCCCCGTCAATTGCGAGTTGGAAATGTTTTTTGTTGTGGCTGTTTTCATGTTGTTCCCACGAGATGGGCAGAAATAAACTGTCACCACCGGCAGTGCTCCCATGCCGGTGGAAGGCTAATTGCAACCGGAGGGCGCCGAGTATCCGGAGGCCACCGTTATAAGACACACTAACGTAGTGCCATGCATCCCATCGGCACGGTACGAATAACACCGGGGATTACGGATTTTTTTATCGAGGTTTACTCCTCTAGATCCGACATGTTTGCGCCTTTAGGGCACGGGTGTGGCTCGTCACCACGCATGCCGGTCTTGAGAGAGGAGAGGCTAGAGATACCTAGACGGTATCTTAACATCGCTTCACTCCCTCCTTCCATGTTGGTCCGCGGGAGGCCAATCCTCCTGCCGTCAACGAGTGACGACGTTCCCCTATCCGCCACCTGGGGACGCGCCCTGTAGGGGTAGGATCCCCCCGAGGGTATTATTATTATTATTATTATTATTATTATTATTATTATTATTATTATTATTATTATTATTATTATTATTATTATTATTATTATTATTATTATTATTATTATTATTATTATTATTATTATTATTATTATTATTATTATTATTATTATTATTATTATTATTATTATTATTATTATTTTTTTATTATTTTGGGTTTTACGTCATCTATTTCCGCTGCTAAGGCCAATCATGACGCCGGAGATTAGGTCTACAGCTATCCGGGAATTTTGCCGAACCCGGTGGGAGTTCCAACCCACCGGTAGGGATCTTTAACGTGCACGCAACATCCAGGCAGTACACGGGTCCTACATGCATTTAACGTCATATCCTATTATTATTATTATTATTATTATTATTATTATTATTATTATTATTATTATTATTATTATTATTTTTTTTTTTTTTTTTTTTTTTTTTTTTTTTGTGGTGTGGGAGGGGAAAATCCATTTACGGACTGAGTGTCGGACTCCCTCCATAAGGACTACCGACTAAAAACCCCTCCCACTTTACCGGCGTCGACTACTTAGGTCATTGGCCGGTCCGAGCTTTTGACATGCACTGACTTGTGTTGCGATTAAACAAGGAGATACAATACAAGGACAAAACGAGACAAGTCAAGCATTTGGATACATATAAACTAAACCTAATATCACAGTAAGGACGGTATCAGGGTTGTAAATGACCCTGATACCGGAGCCTACAACCACATAACACATAAATAAAACTTAAGTCTAATATCACATTAGGGGCAGTATCAGGGTTGTAAATGACCCTGATACCGAAGCCTGTAACAACACAACTAAAAAGTAAAACTTAAACCTAATATCACACAAAGACGGTAAAAGGGTTGTAAATGACCCTGATACCGCACCCTAGACGACACAACGAATAACTAAGACCTACGACGATACAACGAATAAATAAAGCTTAAACCTAATATCACAGAAAATACCACTATTTACAAACTAAATCTAAATCCTTCCGAGTTGTAAAAAGACTCGAAAGCATTACACAAAAGGGGTAGAATACAAACTAAAAACTGGCACAGAAGTTGTAAACAGACTCCAGTGCCAGTGTACATAAAAACGATTAATAAATAATAATAAATTAACAAGAAGACAGTACAGTGAACCTATATTTTCTTGAGAAGTTGGGTTTCACGCAGGAACTTGACGCAGTTCTCTACGGATCCCTTATTGTTTGATAAAACCGACGCCAGGTCACCACCAATCCTCAGCCTATTTCTCTGTAGAGCGTAGATTGGACATTCCGTAATTACGTGTTCCACCGTTAACAAATCATGACAGGTCTCACATTCTGGCTCCTCATCACCGGTAAGGAGATACGAGGAGGTTAGGTTGGTGTGCCCTATGCGCAGACGGCACAGGGCAACCTCCTCTCTCCTATTGAGATCTACCGGTGATCGCCATGGCGTCACCAATAGCTTTATTGATCTCAATTTACTTTCGGAGACGTTCCACATTTCCTGCCAATCCTCAATGATTTTATTATTGATGTATCCTTTGACATCATCGGGCCTCACAGGTATGTCATCTGTATGATCCGCCTCCGCTGCCAGACGGGCAGCTTTATCGGCCAGCTCGTTGCCTTCGATACCAACGTGCCCCGGTGTCCAGACGAAAACTATCGTCTTTCGCAACCGGGACAGTTCGAATATCGAGGCTTGAGTGAGCTGAACCAGCGGGTCGGCAGAGTATAACGATGACATACTCTGAATGGCACTTAGGGAGTCTGAACAGATTAGGAATGAGCATTGGTGGGACATGATACAGTATCGAAGGGCCTGGTACAACGCGTACAGTTCTGCGGTATACACACTGGCCGACTCATGTAACGACCACGAATGTGCCGCACCGTCTATAATGACTGAGCAGCCTACTCCGTGGTCGGTCCTTGAGCCGTCCGTATACAGCCGCGGAGAGTCCGGGTATTCAGCGAGTATGGATAGGAACTTTCCCCTAAGGATATAGGGGCTCGTGTCGCTTTTTTTATGAGAGGCCAGATCCAGTCGACACCGAACCCTTGGCATAAGCCAAGGGGGGATCTCCAGGAATCCGACCTCGAATACCCGTGGAAAGTTTATATTGTAACTCTCCATGAGCTCTATCGCTCGGACACACACCGGTCTTGTCCCTGTAGGTCTATTCCTATATTTCCTTTGCTGCTCTGTGGTGTTCATAAAGTGTCGTCGGTTTATGTGTCCATTCCTTGCGCGCATTGCCGCCGCGTATTGTAACACGAAGCGGTTTCGGCGCGCACTCAGGGGAGGGACACTCGACTCGCAGCAGAGGCTCGGTGCAGGACTCGTCCGAAAGGCGCCGGTGGCATACCTGATACCAGCATGATGGAGTGGGTCTAAGGCTTTCAGCCAGGATTTTCGAGCCGACGAGTACACCGCACAGCCGTAGTCGACTCTGGACAGAACCAGAGCCTTGTACAGCTGCAGCAGTGTCTCTCTTCGTGCTCCCCAGTTGATGCTGGCCAAGCACTTGATTATATTCAAGGCTTTTCTCGATCGCTGGACTAGCTCATCAATATGGGCTCGATAGGACAGTAAGCTATCGAGCCGTAGCCCCAGAAAGCGGATACTATCAACCACATGTATCCTTGTGCCCCGAAGAAACAAGCTGGGTTCACGATGAGGGTGTCTAAGTCTGCAGAAATGTACACATGAGGTTTTAGTTTCAGAGAAACGAAAACCTCTAGCTTCTGCGTCACCATTAACATTGTTAATAACTGTCTGCAGCTGACAATTTATGGCGGGGATAGTATCCCCCGTCATATATATGACTAAGTCATCGACGTAGAGACACTTCCTCACCGGATGGTTCACTGATTCTGCTATATCGTTTACTGCTATAGCAAACAAGGTCACACTTATCGTTGATCCTTGGGGAATACCGTTTTCCAGCGTGAACAGCGCCGACTCGGTATCCCCAATTCGTACCCTAAATGAACGGTCACACATAAAAGATTCAATAAATGTGGGCAAATGGCCTCTGAAACCCCAGTTATGTAGTTTCTGGAGAACTCCATATCTCCAAGTCATATCATATGCCTTCTCTAGATCGAAAAACACCGCTACGAGGTGCTTTCTATCCAAGAAGGCATCCTGGATGGAGTTCTCCAACTGTACGAGTGGATCGAGCGTGCTATGGTATTTTCGAAAACCTGCCTGGTATTTTGCTAGGAGACCATTCGTCTCCAGCATCCATACCAAGCGACTATTTACCATTTTTTCTAGAACTTTCCCTAAGCAGCTAGTTAAAGATATTGGCCGGTAACTGTTTACATTGGTGGGATCCTTGTCAGGTTTTAAAAGAGGCAGGATGATGGCTGTTTTCCAGCATTTAGGGTAGAGGCCCCTGTCCCATATCAGATTATAGATGTCCAACAGGTACTCCCTCATACATGAAGGAAGCTGTCGGACCATCTGATATGGGATGCCATCTGGACCTGATGATTTTGATTCACCCAATGAGGTTATGGCCTCTTCTAATTCCCTCATAGAAAATGGAGCATTATATGTTTTGGGCTCTTGTGAGGAGAAGTTTAGGGGTATCTCTAGGTTGGCTTTATTACCCAGAAAAGTAACATCATAATTCTGAGAGCTACTGGTAGAGTGGAAGTGGGATGCGATAGCATCTGCGATCTCAGTAGTGTCTGTAACATCCCGACCATCAACGCAAAGGGCGGGTGCTACGGCAGGGAATTTCTTCCCTGCTACAGCACCCACCTTCCTCCATACTTCACCCATCGGTGTGGTTGGTGTTATCGCTGACACGTAGCTCTCCCATGATCGCTTCTTACTCGCAAGAATTTCGCGGCGCGCGATTGCGCGTCTCTTCTTGAAAGCGATCATGTTTTCCTGGGTAGGAGACCGCCTAAACCTGTTTAAAGCCTTCTTTTTCTCCTCAATCGCTTTCTTTATTTCCTGGTTCCACCATGGAACTGGCGGACCCACCATTTTCCCACTAGATCTAGGAATAAAACGACTAGCTGCTTCCATGACACGCGATGTAAAATCTTGCACGGCGGCCTCGACATCGTCAATGTTTGATGTGGTTGGCATTAGGTTGGCTCGAAAACCAAGCCAATCTGCCTTGTCGAGGCACCATCTCCGGGGGACTGACTGTCTTACCCGTCGAACGATGGTTTTGACGGCTATTGGAAAATGATCGCTGCCGTGCAGATCATTGATAACTTGCCATGAAAGATTGGCGGCCAAACGAGAGGATGAGAACGATAAGTCAATCGCTGTAAACTCAGACCCTCTAGCGCTCATGTGAGTGGGGGATCCCCTATTGAGAAGAACCGCGTCACTCTGATCAAGGAAATCCTCTATCAGGCGACCACGGGGGTCTCTCCTCTGGGAACCCCACATAGGGCTGTGAGCGTTAAAATCGCCTGTTATTATGTAAGGCGAGGGGAGTTG
Organism: Philonthus cognatus; assembly: GCA_932526585.2. Taxonomy (NCBI): domain Eukaryota; kingdom Metazoa; phylum Arthropoda; class Insecta; order Coleoptera; family Staphylinidae; genus Philonthus; species Philonthus cognatus. The sequence goes on along the minus strand of CAKOBO020000025.1, from coordinate 22,624 downwards.
ATTGACCAAGTCAGTTATGTCATCGAGTGTCCAATCAAATTCTGGAAGATACAAGGAACAGATTGTGGTTTTTATAGGGAAAGATATACGAATAGCCAGCGCCTGGAGCCTAGTCCTGAGAGTGATTTCCTGAAAGGGAAGACCCTCCCTCAGTAGGATGGCGACTCCACCCCTGGCCCGTAAGTTAGGCACTACATCCCTCCGCACAACTGAAAAACCATTGAGCCGAAAAGTATCACCTGGCTTAAAATGTGTCTCTTGCAGACATACGCAGAACGGCGTCTGTCTAGCCAGGAGTAGTTTAAGCTCATAATAATGTTTTGTGCACCCGTTGCAGTTCCATTGTATTATTTGTTCAGCCATTTTTGATAAAATAAATAAATAACACAGACAGATGAGAATAAATTAGAATAAATAAACACATAACAAAATAGACAAAGAGACACATCGGAGTTGTAAAGGACTCCGATGCAACACAGAACAAACAAAACCTTAAAGCTAGTATCACTGATGTCATCGGAGTTGTAAAAGGCTCCGATGGCAGAACAAGCACAACAGAAAGCCTTATATCTAATATCACAGATAGTATCGAAGTTGTAAATGACTCCGATAACAGAATTTTCTGGACAAAAAAAATAAATAACACTAATAACAACACAGGGTGGATGACATCGGAGTTGTAAAGGACTCCGATGCCAAAACAAACACAACAAAACCTTAAAACTAATATCACAAGTGACACCAGAGTTGTAAAAGACTCTGCTGCCTGCACACACACGACAAAAAATCGTAAAACTAATATCACAAATGACATCGGAGTTGTAAAAGACTCCGATGCCGGGACAGAAGCAACACAGAGACTTAAAACTATTATCACTGATAGCATCGGAGTTGTAAAATACTCCGATGCCCAAAACAAAACAACACAGATCCTTAAAACTATTATCACAGGTAAAACCAGAGTTGTAAGAGACACTGATGTCAGGACGATCACAGCAATAAAATATGTAAATAAAATAAATAAATGAAACAGACAACAAAGACATGGGGAGGATTATTCCTAGAAATCTCACTTTCTAGGAACACCCTTCTGCCATCCGGGTTTTCTTTTACCCTTCCCTCGTGTGGTTTTACCCGTTTCATCGACGGTACTATCGTCCGTCGATGAGAGGGAGGCCTCAGAGGCTCCCCTCTTCCCAGGCAGGTCAGTAGACGACATGTAGCCGTCTACATCAATAATAGGGGGCTGCTTGCTCTCGGAGCCCTCCGGCAACGGTGTTGTTGCCGGCGATGCTCCGGTCGCTGCAGCCGCCAAGATTTTTTGAACGGCAGAGGACAGCGTAGCAGTCCCCTGCTGTTCAGGTGATGGGGATGGCGTGCTCCCCTGTTTTGACGATCGCGTCAATGCGATCGTCGATGGTTCCTGCTGTTTTTTAACAGAGGGGGTCTGATCCACCCCCTGTTGTTTGTTAACAGGGGTCGCCTTACTGCCCCCCTGCTGACGATCCCCCGTCGGTCGCTTAACGAGCGATTGGGGTTTTGGTGGAGGCATCTGAATTGCCTCCTTTTGCACTTTAAATTCACGCATATGCTCCTTTACTGATTCCTTGATGGCTATTTTAAGCTGTGGCAATAAAAGATTTAATAAATCCTCGTAGTGGTTTACCGGCTTTGTTGCTGCTGCTCTTGAATATGATACACCAGCAGTAGGAGTTTGTGGAGTTACTCTTTTCTTAGCTTCAAAATATGTGATTTTTTCTTTAACTTTTAGTTCTTGAATGGTCATTTCAATTTTATATTTAGGGCAGTTTCTAGAACGGGCTGAGTGCCCTCCTTCGCAGTTTACGCACGTAATTGGTTCTAGACAACTTGTTCCCTCATGTATACTTTTACCGCAAACGCATACTTGTTCCTTAGAACAACGCGTTGCGGTATGCCCAAAAGCCTGGCATTTAAAGCACCGTAATGGCGCAGGTATATATGCCCGAACAGGCAGATTGAGAAAACCTCCTTTGATGCTGGCAGGCAGTGTCGGTTTGTTAAACTTTAGGATGTGGTTAGGTGTTTCTTGTACCACTCCATCCCGTTTAGTTGTAATTCGACGTACTTCGATGACACCTTGGGTTGCCAAATTTTGTTCGATTTCCTCAATTGTACAATTGAGGAAATCTCTGCAGTAAACTATGCCCCTACTAAAATTTAAAGTATTGTGTGCAGTGACCTTTACTTTAAATTCTCCTAATGAATTAATTTCCATTAATTTTTTCGACTGTGCGTTACTTACAGTTTCTATCAGTAGTCCCTCTTTAACCTTTTTGATATTTTTGGTTGTTCCTAAAACATTGTATATAATCTTATCTATGACAAACGGACTTACTTTGTCGAAGTTTCCTTCGTCTTTTGCAACAAGCAAAAACCGAGGGATAGGTTCCCCCGTCAGTTGCGAGTTGTGTGGTGTTGTGTTTTTTGTTGTGGTTTCGTTCATAGTGTTCCCACGAGTTGGGCAGAAATATAATGTCACCACCGGCAGTGCTCCCTTACCGGTGAAAGGCTAATTGCAACCGGAGGACGCCAACTATCCGGAGGTCACCGTTATAAGACACACTAACGTAGTGCCATTCATCCCATCGGCACGGTACGAATAACACCGGGGATTACGGATTTTTATCGAGGTTTACTCCTCTAGATCCGACATGTTTGCGCCTTTAGGGCGCGGGTGTGGCTCTTCACCACGCATGCCGGTCTTAAGAGAGGAGAGGCTAGAGACACCTTGACGGCATCTTAACATCGCTTCACTCCCTCCTTCCATGTTGGTCCGCGGGAGGCCAATCCTCCTACCGTCAACGAGTGACGGCATTCCCCTATCCGCCACCTGGGGACGCGCCCTGTAGGGGTAGGATCCCCCGAGGGATATTATTATTATTATTATTATTATTATTATTATTATTATTATTATTATTATTATTATTATTATTATTATTATTATTATTATTATTATTATTATTATTATTATTATTATTATTATTATTATTATTATTATTATTATTATTATTATTATTATTATTATTATTATTATTATTATTATTATTATTATTATTATTATTATTATTATTATTATTATTATTATTATTATTATTATTATTAATATTATTATTATTATTATTATTATTTTTTTTTTTTTTTTTTTTTTTTGTGGTGTAGGAGGGGAAAATCCATTTACGGACGGAGTGTCGGACTCCCTCCAGGCGGAGGACTACCGACTAAAAACCCCTCCCACTTTACCGGCTTCGACTACAAGGTCATTAGCCGGTTTACTTGTTTCTTTGAAATCTTAGTATTAAAACAAAAGAAACAACTAAAGTAATAAGATAAAATATATAATACATAAATAAACCTAAGCCTAAAATCACAGATTTTGTGGTACCAGGGTTGTAAAAGACCCTGGCACCGATTATACACAAAATAGACAAACACACTTTAAACCTAATATCACAAGTAGGCCGGAGCCTATTATCACAGATAAGACGACGACATTGGGATTGTAAAGGACCCCAATGCCGGAACCACCACACACAAGATAATCACAACCTAAACCTAATATCACAAAGGACGACACCGGTGTTGTAAAATACCCCGATGCCGGAGCCTGCACGTAACAGACAACACAACCTTATATCACAGATATACGGTATCGGGGCTGTAAAAGACCCCGATGCCGGATCCTAAACCTATATACAAAACGTGCTTCAGAGTTGTAAAAGACTCTGGAGCGGACAGACACAAAATTAAAAGGTGACACCGAAGTTGTAAAGAGACTTCGATGCCACTGTACATAAATCAGACAGAACAATCAATAAATTAATAATAAATTAACACAAAAGAACATATACAAATCGCTAAAATCGCTTTAAAAGACCAGTATCACGTAGAAAACTAAGACATGTTTCTACGGACCCCTTATCATTTGCCAATACGGACGCCACAGTACCACCAAGCCTCAGCCTATTTCGCTGTATAGCGTAGACTGGACAATGTAATAATACGTGCTCCACCGTTAACCGGTCGTGACATAGATGACACTCTGGCTCTTCGTCGCCGGCAAGAAGATACGAGGAGGTTAAGTTGGTATGCCCAATGCGAAGACGGCACAGGGCAACCTCCTCCCTCCTCGTAAGTGTAACCGGCGACCGCCAGGGAGTCACGGAGAGCTTAACATATTTTAGTTTGCTCTCGGAGCCATTCCAACTCTCTTGCCAATCCTCTATAATTTTCTTTTTGATGTACCCTTTAACGTCGTCTGGACGTACGGGTACATCATCTGTGCCGTCCGCTTCCGCTGCTTGACGAGCAGCTTCGTCGGCCAGCTCATTGCCCTCGATACCCACATGTCCCGGAGTCCAGACGAAGATAATCGTCTTTCGCTTCCGAGACACTTCAAATATCGAGGCTTGTATGAGCTGGACCAGCGGATCGGCCGAGTATAATGACACTATACTCTGGATAGCACTCAGAGAGTCGGAGCAGATGAGAAATGAGCTATGGTGGTTATTATATATACAGAAACGAAGGGCTTGATATATTGCGTACAGTTCGGCGGTGTACACGCTGGCCGACTCGTGAAGTGACCACGAATGTGGGATGCCGTCGATGACGAAGGCAGAGCCCACACCGTGATCGGATTTCGAGCCGTCTGTGTACAACCGCGGAGAGTCCGGGTATTCGGCGATAATTTGGAGGAACTGGCCCCTTAAGACGTAGGGGCACATATCGCTCTTCTTGACTGAGGTCAGATCCAGCCGACACCTTACCCTTGGCATAAGCCAAGGAGGTACCTCCAGGAATCCGACCTCGAATACCCTTGGGAGACTAAAATTAAGACTCTCCAACAGCTCCTTCGCACGGACGCACACCGGCCTACTGACGGTAGGTCTTCTAGCGTATTTTCTCTGCTGCTCTGTAATCGAAATAAAGTGCCGTCGGTTAGTGTGTCCCCTCCTCGCACGCATTGCCGCCGCGTATTGTAATACGAAGCGGTTGCGGCGTGCGGATAGTGGAGGGACACCCGACTCGCAGCAGAGACTCGGTGCGGGACTCGTCCGGAAAGCACCTGTGGCGTACCTAATTCCGGCATGGTGAACAGCATCTAGGGCTTTCAACCAGGACTTTCTTGCCGAAGAGTATACTGCGCAGCCATAGTCGACTCTAGATAAAACCAGAGCCGTGTAAAGCTGCAGCAGCACTTCTCTTCTAGCGCCCCAGTTGATGCTGGCCAGACATTTGATTACGTTTAAGGCTTTTTTAGAGCGCTGGACCAGCTCATCGATGTGGGCCCGATAGTTAAGAGTCCTATCAAGCCTTAGCCCTAGAAAACGGATACTTTCTACAACTTGTATCCTAGTGCCCCGGAGAGATAGTCCGGGGTCCCGGTGTGGATGTCTGAGTCTGCAAAAGTGGACGCATGAGGTTTTCGTTTCATTATTATTATTATTATTATTATTATTATTATTATTATTATTATTATTATTATTATTATTATTATTATTATTATTATTATTATTATTATTATTATTATTATTATTATTATTATTATTATTATTATTATTATTATTATTATTATTATTATTATTATTATTATTATTATTATTATTATTATTATTATTATTATTATTATTATTATTATTATTATTATTATTATTATTATTATTATTATTATTATTATTATTATTATTATTATTATTATTATTATTATTATTATTATTATTATTATTATTATTATTATTATTATTATTATTATTATTATTATTATTATTATTATTATTATTATTATTATTATTTTTTTTTTTTTTTTTTTTTTTTGTGGTGTGGGAGGGGAAAATCCATTTATGGACTGAGTGTCGGACTCCCTCCATGAGGACTACCGACTAAAAACCCCTCCCACTTTACCGGCGTCGACTACTTGGGTCATTGGCCGGTCTAATTTTCTAACGTGCACTGACTTGTGTTGTGAATGTACAAGGAGATACAATACAAAGACAAAACACGACAAGTCAGGCGGTTAAACACATGTAAATTAAGCCTAATATCACAGTAAGGACGGTATCAGGGTTGTAAATGACCCTGATACCGGAGCCAAGAACAACACAACGCATATATAAAAGTTAAGCCTAATATCACAATAGGGACAGTATCAGGGTTGTAAATGACCCTGATACCGGAGCCTAGACGACACAACGAAGAAATAAAACCTAGAGCCTACAACGACACAACGAATAAATAGAGCTTAAACCTAGTATCACAGACGAAACAACATCGGGGTTGTAAACGGACCCCAATGTCGGAGCCCTCAAAAAAAAAAAAAAACTATTTACAAAGCTTAACCTAAATGCTTCAGAGTTGTAAAGAGGCTCTGAAGCATTACACAAAGAAAGACGAAATACAACTAAAAGGGGCATCGAAGCTGTAAAAGGACTTCGATGCCACTAAACATAAAACAGACGATACGATCAATAAATTAGAATAAGTTAACATAAAGACAACACAAACCCTATATTCGCTTCAATAACAGTGTTTCACGTAGGAACTCTAAACATTTCTCTACGGACCCCTTGGAATTTGCCAAGATTGACGCCACATCACCACCAAGCCTCAGCCTATTACGCTGACGTGCGTAGGCTGGACAATCTATCAGTATGTGCTCCACCGTCAACCGGTCGTGACACAGATTACACACTGGCTCTTCATCGCCGGCGAGAAGATACGAGGAGGTTAAGTTGGTGTGCCCTATGCGCAAACGACACAGGGCAACCTCCTCTCTCCTGGTAAGATTAACCGGCAATCGCCAGGGAGTCACGGAGAGCTTTATGGATCTGAGTTTGCTCTCGGAGCCATTCCAACTCTCTTGCCAATCCTCTATAATTTTCCCTTTGATGTACCCTTTAAGATCGTCAGGCCTCACGGGTACATCGTCTACGTTGTCCGCTTCCGCTGCCTGACGGGCAGCTTCATCGGCCAGCTCATTACCCTCGATACCCACATGCCCCGGAGTCCAGACGAAAACGACCGTCTTTCGCATCCGGGACACTTCGAACATCGAGGCTTGAACGAGCTGGACCAGCGGATCAACAGAGTATAATGACGATATACTCTGGATGGCACTTAGAGAGTCGCAGCAAACGAGAAATGAGCTTTGGTGGTTTATTAGACAGTAGCGAAGAGCTTGATAAATTGCGTATAATTCTGCGGTGTACACGCTGGCCGACTCGTGTAATGACCACGAATGTGGCGTCCCATCGATAACGACGGAACAGCCCACGCCACGGTCGGTTCTCGAGCCGTCTGTGTACAACCGCGGAGAGTCTGGGTATTCAGTGATAATTTCGAGGAATTTGCCCCTAAGAAGGTAGGGGCTAGTATCACTTCTCTTGTATGAGGTCAGATCCGTTCGGCACCTAACCCTTGGCATAAGCCAGGGAGGTACCTCCAGGAAACCGACCTCGAATACCCTAGGAAGACTAACATGTAAACTCTCCATAAGCTCCTTCGCTCGGACGCACACCGGCCTACTGACGGTAGGTCTTCTTGCGTAATTTCTCTGCTGCTCTGTGACGGTGATAAAATGTCGTCGGTTCCTGTGTCCCCTCCTCGCACGCATTGCCGCCGCGTATTGCAATACGAAACGGTTGCGGCGTGCAGTTAGAGGCGGGACACCCGATTCGCAGCAGAGACTCGGTGCGGGACTCGTCCGAAAAGCACCCGTGGCGTACCTAATACCGGCATGATGAACAGCATCTAGGGCTTTCAACCAGGACTTCCTTGCTGAAGAGTATACTGCGCAACCGTAGTCAACTCTGGAAAGGACCAGAGCCGTATACAGCTGCAGCAGCACTTCTCTTCCAGCTCCCCAGTTGATGCTGGCCAAGCATTTGATGACGTTCAATGCTTTCTTAGACCGTTGGACCAGCTCATCAATGTGGGCCCGATAGTTGAGTGTTCTATCGAGCCTCAGCCCTAGGAATCGGATACTATCCACGACTTGTATCCGTGTGCCCCGAAGAGACATTTCGGGGTCACGATGTGGACGTCTGAGTCGGCAAAAATGTACACATGAGGTTTTCGCTGCAGAGAAACGAAAACCTCGAGACTCAGCGTCGCTGTTCACCTTGTCGATGACTGTTTGAAGTTGACGATTGATGGCGGGGATGGTATCTCCCGCCATATATATCGCCAGATCATCGACATACAGACTTTTTTGTACTGGGGATTTTACTGACATCGCGATGTCATTGACGGCTATAGCGAACAGGGTAACACTAATGGTTGAACCTTGGGGGATACCATTTTCCAGAGCGAACTGCCCTGATTCGGTATCCCCAACTCTAACTTTAAAAGATCGATTGGACATAAACGACTTAATAAATAGGGGCAGACGGCCCCTCAGTCCCCATTTATGTATTTTTTGGAGAACTCCATATCTCCAGGTCATATCGTATGCCTTCTCGAGATCAAAGAACACCGCGACGAGGTGTTTTCTCTCTAAGAAGGCATCCTGGATGGAGTTCTCGAGATGGACTAATTGGTCAACCGTGCTGTGAAATTTTCTAAAACCGGCCTGGTACTTAGCCAGAAGACCTTGCGCCTCTAGCATCCATACCAGGCGGTTGTTGACCATCTTTTCGAGGACTTTCCCCAAGCAGCTAGTTAGTGAGATGGGCCGGTAACTACTGACGGTAGTGGGGTCCTTACCAGGTTTAGGAAGAGGCAGAATGGTCGCCACTTTCCAACGGCAGGGGTAGACACCCCTGTCCCATATCAGATTGTAAATGTCCAACAAGTACTCCCTCATGCGAGAGGGAAGTTGTCGGACCATCTGGTATGGGACGCCGTCTGGGCCCGGGGCTTTAGACTCGCCCGTTGATTTTATTGCCTCTTCCAGTTCTTCTATTGTGAACGCAACATTATAAGGTAAGGACTCTATTGAGGAGAAGTTCAGGGGAACTTCACGGTTGTCCTTATTTCCCAGGAAACTCACTTCATAATTGACAGAGCTACTAGCGGAGCTGAAATGAGATGCGATCGCATCCGCTATTTCAGTGGTGTCGGTGACGTCACGACCCTCCACGTGCAAGATAGGTGCTACTGCTGGGAATTTCTTCCCCGCTATTGCACCCACCTTTTTCCACACCTCACCTACCGGTGTGGTAGGCGTGATCGTCGACACGTAGCTCTCCCATGATAGCCTTTTACTTTCCAGAATTATGCGGCGCGCGGTTGCTCGCCGCTTCTTGAAGGCTATCAGGTTTTCCTGGGTAGGAACTCGCCTGAACCTGTTCAACGCTCTCTTTTTCTCCTCAATTGCCACCTTAATATCTTGGTTCCACCAGGGAACAGGTGGACCGGCCATTTTCCCATTGGAAATTGGGATAGACTTGCTAGCTGCTTCTAGTATCCGTTTAGTTAAGTCCTCCACGGCGGTCTCGACGTCGTCACTAAGTGACGAAGGCGGGGTAAGACTGGCTTGAAAGCCAAGCCAGTCTGCCTTGTCGAGACACCATCTCCGGGGGACTGACTGTCTTACCCGTCGAGCGATGGTTTTTATGGCGATCGGAAAGTGATCGCTGCCGTGCTGATCTTCTAGGACTTGCCACGAAAGACCGGTGGCCAAACGGGGGGAAGAGAAGGATAAGTCAATCGCCGAAAAATCAGACCCTCTCGCACTAAAATGTGTTGGGGACCCCGTGTTGAGGAGCACCGCGTCACTCTGATCGAGAAAGTCCTCGATGAGCTGACCGCGGGGATCTCTCCTCTGGGAGCCCCAAAGTGGGTTGTGGGCATTAAAGTCGCCCACTAAAATGAACGGCGAGGGTAAATCATTCACTAATTCGACGATGTCTTCTAGGGTCCAATCGAAATGTGGAAGATAAACGGTGCAGACTGTAACTTGTATGGGATGCGTGAGCCGTACGGCCAGCGCCTGGAGCCCCGTTCTGAGAGGGATCTCCTGAAAAGGAAGACCTTCTCTCAAAAACATGGCGACTCCGCCCCTGGCACGCACATTGGGCACTACATCCCTCCGCACTACAGAGTACCCTCTGAGCCGAAAACTGTCTCCCGGCTTGAAGTGCGTTTCCTGTAGGCACACGCAAAAGGGCGTATGCCTGGCCAGGAGTAGTTTCATCTCATTGTAGTGTGCTCTGCAACCGTTGCAATTCCATTGAATTAATTGTTCAACCATTATTTTGACATATTAACAAAAACACAAACAAGTAATAATAAATTAGAATAAATAACACTAATAACTATACAAGACGGATGACATCGGAGTTGTAAAGGACTCCGATGCCAGGACAGAACAAAACACGAAAAAACCTTAAGACTAATATCACAAATGACACCAGAGTTGTAAATGACTCTAGTGCCAAAACAGACACAACACAGAACCTTAAAAACTAATATCACAGATAGAATTGAAGTTGTAAAATACTCCAATGCTTTTACAAAAACAAGACAGAAATTTATTAAAGCTATTATCACAGATTGCATCGGAGTTGTAAATGACTCCGATGTCAGAACAAACACAACACAGAACCTTAAAACTAATATCACAGATGGCATCGGAGTTGTAAAAGACTCCGATGCCAAAACAAACACGACACAAAACCTTAAAACTATTATCACAGATGGCATCGGAGTTGTAAAAGATTCCGATGCCAAAACAAACACGACAAAGAACCTCAAAACTATTATCACAAATGGCACCGGAGCTGTAAAAAGCTCAGATGCCAGGACAATCACACGAGTTAGATAAATAAACATTAAAAATAAAGTTAAGGCACGGACGGTGCCTGTTCCTGGGTGTCAACTTTCCTAAGACGGCCTTTCGGCCATCCCGGTTTATTTTTCTTGACCCGGTTCCTGACAACTCTGCCCGAATCGCTGAAGGTCTCCTCGACCGTGTATTCGTCTGAGGAGGAGAGGGATGCTTCAGCAGCACCCCTTTTATATGTTTGTTCGCTGGACGACATGTACGAGTCCAGGTCGATGGGAGCATCGGGCAGGGTCGATGAGGACGCGGGTGCGCTGCTTGCTGCCGATGATGCAGCCACAGCGGTTGCGGCCTCCATGATTCTGCTAACGACAGAGGATACCTGACCGGTCTCCTGCTGCTTAGCAACAGGGGCTGCCTTATTGGTCCCCTGGTTGGATTTCGCAGTGCGCTGGGATGACATCTTGGTGGTAATCATCGGCGCTTTTGGTGGTGGTGGTGGCATTGTCATAGCATCACCCTTATGACTCGCCAGTTCACCCGTCACTACATTTCTAATAGTGGCGATTAGCTGTGGCATAAACTCTCTCATCATATCTGCAAATTGGTTTGCCGGTTTAGTAGCTGCTGCTGCTGAGTATGATATTCCTGGTGATGGAGTTTGGGGCATCACCTTTTTCTTCGCTTCAAAGTAAGGGATTCGTTCCTTAACTTTGATTTCTTGTATGGCTACTTCTAATTTGTATTTTGGGCAGTTTCTGGAGCGTGCTGAATGGTCTCCATTACAATTTACGCACGTTAGGGGTTCTGCACAGTCCGTGCCTTCATGCGGAGCTTTCCCGCATACACAGACTTGCTCCTTCGTGCACCTGACGGCTGTGTGTCCAAATGCCTGGCATTTGAAACACCTTAATGGTGCTGGGATATATGCCCGAACCGGAAGATTGTGAAAGCCACCCTTGACATATGAAGGTAGAGTTGTTTTATTGAAAGTTAGAATGTGGTTTGGTGTTTCTTTAAGCGCTCCATCGCGTTTAGAGAGAATACGTCTAACCTCTATGACTCCCTGACCTGCCAAGTTATCCTTTATTTCCTCTACGGTACAATTTAGAAAATCTCTACAATAAATAATCCCCTTGCAATGATTCAATGTGCTGTGTGCTGACACCTTGACTAGATCATCGCCTAGTTTCACGGTCTCTAACAGTTTTTTTGACTGTGCGGCACTTACAATTTCTACAAGTAGTCCATCCTTTACTTTCCTAATCGATTTTGTTTCCCCAACTAAACTATACATACACTTACTAATAATAAACGGACTCGTCTTTTCGAAGTTTCCTTCGAGTTTATTAACCAGCAAGAACCGAGCGAAAGTTTCCCTCGTCAATTGCTGGTTTGGCAATTGTGGTGGTTTATGAGTTAAATTCTTCATATTGTTCCCACGAGTAGGTCGGAAATAAAAGTCGACCACGGCAGAGCCGCCCTACCGCGGCAAGGCTAAATACAATCGGAGGTCGCCTGCTATCCGATTGCCACCGTTATAAGACACACTAACGTAGTGCCATTCATCCCATCGGCACGGTACGAATAACACCGGGGATTACGGATTTTTTATCAAGGTTTACTCCTCTAGATCCGACATGTTTGCACCTTTAGGGCGCGGGTGTGGCTCTTCACCACGCATGCCGGTCTTGAGGGAGGAGAGGCTAGAGATACCTAGACGGCATCTTAACATCGCTTCACTCCCTCCTTCCATGTTGGTCCGCGGGAGGCTAATCCTCCTACCGTCAACGAGTGACGGCGTTCCCCTATCCGCCACCTGGGGACGCGCCCTGTAGGGGTAGGATCCCCCCGAGGGTATTATTATTATTATTATTATTATTATTATTATTATTATTATTATTATTATTATTATTATTATTATTATTATTATTATTATTATTATTATTATTATTATTATTATTATTATTATTATTATTATTATTATTATTATTATTATTATTATTATTATTATTATTATTATTATTATTATTATTATTATTATTATTATTATTATAAATTAATAATGTCACAAGACAACAATATAAAGACAGGCAAGTCAGGCATGTAAAAACACCTGTCTTGACATGAGCGCCAAGAAAGGAGGCCCAACCTGAAGTAATGTTGTAAACGGTTCCGGGTTGGTGTCCTCGGCGATAGTGGGAAGGGTTTTAGTCGGTAGCCGCATGGAGTCCGACACTTTGTACGTAAATGTATTTCCCCTCCCACCAAAAAAAAAAAAAAAATTATTATTATTATTATTATTATTATTATTATTATTATTATTATTATTATTATTTTTATTATTATTATTATTATTATTATTATTATTATTATTATTATTATTATTATTATTATTATTATTATTATTATTATTATTATTATTATTATTATTATTATTATTATTATTATTATTATTATTATTATTATTATTATTATTATTATAATAATAATAATAATAATAATAATAATTATTATTATTATTATTATAATAATAATAATAATAATAATAATAATAATAATAATAATAATAATAATAATAATAATAATAATAATAATAATAATAATAATAATAATAATAATAATAATAATAATAATAATAATAATAATAATAATAATAATAATAATAATAATAATAATAATAATAATAATAATAATAATAATAATAATAATAATAATAATAATAATAATAATAATAATAATAATAATAATAATAATAATAATAATAATAATAATAATAATAATAATAATAATAATAATAATAATAATAATAATAATAATAATAATAATAATAATAATAATAATAATAATAATAATAATAATAATAATAATAATAATAATAATAATAATAATAATAATAATAATAATAATAATAATAATATTTTTTTTTTTTTTTTTTTTTTTTTTTTTTTTTTTTTTTTTTTTTTTTTCCTAGCGTGGGGGAAAATGCTTGTCGCACCATCAGGAGTTAGACCCGTTAACTCCCGGTGTGTGGGGCTTGCACCCACTAAAAACCCCCATTATGCAGACACTCCTACCCTGGGACTACCTCGCGGTATTACTTCAAGGTAGGGGCCTCGTTTTCAAGTTTGTGTTGTCAGCTGTCTTGGGTCTCCTTCCCTCTGTTTAATTTTCAGTATATGGGTGACATATACGTCCACTTTTCTCCATATTTCAACATTTGTTAACATCTGTTTGATTATTGTTTCTGGGGCCAATTTGCCCATGGTTATTTCTAGTTGCTGCCTCTCCACAGTCCAGTGCTCACATTCGAAGAAGGTATGGAAAGCGTCGTCCTCCAGCGCATCCCCATGTGGACAGGCCGCGTTGTCCACCTTTCCGATCCTGTTAAGGTACGCGTTATAGCATCCATGGCCTGTCAGGAACTGGGTCAGATAAAAATTTACCTCCCCGTGTTTCCTCCCAATCCATGGCGATATATCGGGGATTAGTCTGTGCGTCCACCTTCCTCTTTCCTCGCTGCTCCATCTGTCTTGCCACAGATGTAGAGTGGCCTCCTCTGCCTCATTTGTTAGAGTCCCTATTTTAGCGGCTTGTTTGAGAAGATATTTTCTCTGTTTTTCTAGGGCCAGTAAGTCTATAGGTACAGTCCCAGATATCACCATCACGGCAGGTTCGGATACTGTTCGGTACGAGCTTGCGATGCGAAGCGCCCCTCTGCGTTGAACACGCGCCATTATTTTTTTTGTCGATTTATTAATTCTATCCGCCCACAGCTCGCTGCCGTAGAGGAGGATAGAATTAACGACGTTCATTAATAGTCGTCGTTTCTGTTCCGTAGGACCACCAACGTTTGCCATTAGTCTACTTAGCGAAGTAGTTACCCTTGTCGCCTTAGTGCAGAGCTCGTCTATGTGTTTTCTGAATTTTACTCGGCTGTCCAAATGGATGCCCAGATATTTCACTGAGCGGGATGATACTACGCTGTCGGTCTCTATCTTCATAGGAATCTCTAACGGAATTCGGCGCCTGGTAAGCAACACTATTTCTGTTTTGGCAGTGGCCAAGCTTAAACTATGTTCATCCATCCACCGAGAGACTCTTCTCATCAGCTGGTTCATCTTCATCTGCAGTTCATCAACGGTCCGAGCCATAATTACTGCTCCGATGTCATCAGCATAGCCTATAAGGTAAGTGTTATCTGGTACTTGCAGGCGTAGGATACCATCGTATGCTACGTTCCACAAGTCAGGTCCTAGTATTGAGCCCTGGGCTGCTCCTGCTGTGATCTCTCGGACGTGTTTGCCTTCGCTCGAGTGAAATACAAGGGTCCTATTGCTTAGGTAGCTATCTATAATTTTGGTTAGGTATAAGGGAATATTGAAACTCCCAGTCAGTGCATCGAGTATATCGCTCCACCTTGCGGAGTTAAATGCGTTTTTAACATCCAGAGTTACTAGTGCTACAATCGGTCTGGAATAGTGGTTAGCTGCTTGTGCGTTGTCAAAGAGCTGTACAACCTCCCCCACTGCGTCGACTGTTGAGAGACCTTTCCTGAAACCATACTGTTTAGAAGATAGTCCTCCGGCGTTCTCGATTTCTATGTGCAGTCTGCGCTTCAGCAATTTCTCGTAGAGTTTTCCAGCTGTGTCAAGCATACACAGGGGTCTGAAAGATGGTGGCGACCCCGGTAGGCTTTTTGCCTTGGGTATTAGCACCAGCTTTGCAGTCTTCCACTTAGCTGGGAATACTCCCTCATTTAGGCAGCTGTTGTACATGGCCAGAAGGATGTCCGGAGCGTTTCCTGAAATGAGTTTCAAGATTTCGCTAGGTATTCCGTCCGGCCCGGGCGCCTTTTTGTCCTTTAAAGTATTTATAGCTGCATTAAGTTCCTGTTCTGTGAACAGCGGCATATCTGCTATATCGTTGAGGTCGTTCATAGGTCGTCGTGTTTGGTGTTTGGGAAATAGGTCGTCGACGATACGTCTTATTGTCTCAGGTTCTGGGGGTGAGGATATTGATTTTGCTCCTAATTTGCGCATGACTAGCTTGTAGCCCAGTCCCCAGGGGTCGCAGTTCACGTCGTTTAGGAGCTCTTTCCATTTATGGATCTTGCTTGTTTTAATGGTGTCCTTTAGCTTCTTCCTTGCGGTTTTGTAGTCTTCCCGTTCCCTTTCAGTTGGACCAATACTTGTTCTACCACCACGCGTTACCTTACGGCGTGCAGCTAGACACGCTTTTCTTGCTGACGCAACGTCGCCGTTCCACCAGTACACCGATGTTTTATGGCCCTTGAATTTTCTTGGCATCGAAGCGCTGCAGGCTTGGTGGATTGCACCCATCACTGCTTCTACTGTTTCATTTGCGTGCTCGTAATTCTGGTTATTAGCCAGGCTTTCTCTGAAGGTACTGATAAAAGTACTTTCATTCAGTTTCTTTAGGTTCCAGCTATTGCTGTACTTAGCCCTTGGCTTGGGAACTTTTTTGACGTCATTTACTTTGAATGCAATGTATTGATGGTCACTTCCGGTGTAATCTTCCATTACATGCCAATCTGTTATTTTTCCGGCAATATCTTCAGATGCTAGAGTAACATCCGGTATAGTCTGGTTGTAGCCTGGTCGCCTAAAAGTTGAAGTATTTCCCTCGTTTATTACGACTAAACCTGCGCGTGCTGCCATTTCCAGTATGCGTCTGCCTCGCGTGTCGGTACTGTCCATTCCCCACTCAATTGCTCTAGCGTTTATATCACCTCCTAGTACAATGCCACCCTCCATCGCCAATAAAGCGTCCTCAAGTCGGTCTAGTTTCTCCTGGAATTCTAGGATCGTCTCGTTTGGGGTAAGGTAACAGCTTACGAAGTTGATACGATTTATCTTCACCCAGACAAAGCCCCTATCTGTGCCAGATGCTCGTACCAAGCTTTCGTTTGGCACCCAGATAGCAGCAGTGCCGAGGATGTCGGAGTACCACCCAGATTGTTTTTCGGTGTTATACTGTTCAGATATCAGCAGTATATCGGCGCACTTTTCAAGTCGCAAATGCGTTAAAAGCTGGTGCGCCAGCTTGCTCCTATGCATGTTACCCTGTATTATGCTGCCCGTACTGAAGTTTCCTTGCCTTGTTGAGGGCTTGTTTGTATGTAATGCATGTGCTGTGCCCGAGGGGATGACTTGCATCATCGTGTTTCCCTGTGCAGAGTATACACTTTGCCTGGTTTGTACAAACTGACTTATTGTGACCTTTGACACCGCAGTTCAAACAGATACCGTCTTTTTTTCTGTCGGGGCCAATGCAGGTGTCTTGTCTGTGTCCATAATCAAAGCACTTAAAACATCTGGCTATTTCTACCGTTTTTCTAGCCCTACTGTATATTAACCCTATTTTAACTGAAGTGGCTTCGATCAACCTGTCAGCAAGTTGTTTGTCTAGCCGCACAAATGCCATTCGTTGTTGTCTTTTGTTTGGTTTTGTCAAATTAACCTTTATTGGTTCTTGTGTCTTTAGAGTTTGGCGAACCGCTTTCTCCACCTCAGTCTCAGTGGTCAGTACGTCTAGGTCCCGAAATTGCAATGTTATTTCGGGTGTTAGCTTTTTAACTATAGCGTCTGTCCCAACTATCTTAGCAAACTTTCTTGATAATTCGTCGTTATTCGTAGAATGGTTGCCTAACTTCACTAGAATTGCCCCGGTTTGGGTCTGGCGTAGGCCTTTCACTTCGGCGCCAAGGTCTTCAGAATTTGCTCCCTTTCGCAGTGTTGCTAATACGTCGGCGTATGATTTACCTTGTTCTGGACGTATCAGAATGGCATTTGATCGGGGTCGTTTTTGTCTCGGTTTAATTTGCTTTGCTCTAGCATTCTCTGCAGGGGTGATTTTTTCGAATAGTTTTTCAACTTCAGATCCGTTTTTGGTTCTGTTTTTCAACTTTCTGTTTCTTCTGTTTTTTTGTACTTCCCACTTTTCTTCTGCTGGTATTTTTTCTGGAACCTCATATAATATTTCTATTTGGTCTTCTTTTTTTCGTTTATCCTCGTTGCCAGTGATTGGGCTAATTGCGGCTCGTTTTTTTGTGTTAGCGAGCGTTACTTCTGCAACAATCGTTGTGATTTCAGCCTGATGAAGTTCTTCGCTCGCCTTTAACCAACTCTCTCTGCTGAAAGTAATGACATCTATGGATTCTTCCAGCTCCTTTAGTCCATTTTTAACTTCCAAACTAATGTTTCGCTGTCTTTCGATGGCTGTTTTCATTCGGCCAATAATATTTCTGCACCTCTCTAGTTCGGTGGCTTCATCGATCTTCATTTTTTCAATAAATGCTTTTTTTGGCGACCTAAATTGGTTTCCAATTTCAGGTTCCCTGGAGTGTTCCGGCACCACGGAGGAATTAGATGTGGACAAGTCTACGGTGTGTTGCCTGGTTGCCGGTGGTGATCGCGGCAAACAGGGCCTTTTGCGAAATGGATCCTCTTTGGTAGGCGTCTGATCCGCTGTTGTTTTATCGAGTAATATGCTTTCCATGTGTTTTTGATGTTGCCAGCGCATCGTGTACAAGGGGGCGGGCCGGACTAACCAGGAACGGGTGTACCCTCGAACACTCGTGTCCTACCCCAGTTCCCTGAGGCCTGGCCTCCGCTTTACCAATCCCGGAAAACACGGACGGATTGGCGCTCGCCCGGGGCAATGCAAGATCTGACACTTGCATTCAGTGTACACTTCCCGACCAGGGACCGAAGTGGCTGGTTTCTGGCACGCGTCTCTGTCTTCCGTCGGCAGAAGAATTCACATCAGCCTGCTCCCCGCAACGGCTCGACAGTCGTTGGAGTTCGCAGACACTCCCAGGTTGAAATCAACGCGTACCGGTCAAGGAAATGGGTAAGTATAGGGAGCTAAAGGAGAAAAGGACATTTAGGTATGAATGTGTTAAAGGCAGCGGACAGCTGGCGACGCCGGCGGTACCGTCTCCGCAGTACGGTAGCGGTAAGTATACTGCTGGCTGCAGTACCTCATCGGCCAGACCGATAATAATAATAATAATAATAATAATAATAATAATAATAATAATAATAATAATAATAATAATAATAATAATAATAATAATAATAATAATAATAATAATAATAATAATAATAATAATAATAATAATAATAATAATTTTTTTTTTTTTTCCTAGCGTGGGGGAAAATGCTTGTCGCACCATCAGGAGTTAGACCCGTTAACTCCCGGTGTGTGGGGCTTGCACCCACTAAAAACCCCCATTATGCAGACACTCCTACCCTGGGACTACCTCGCGGTATTACTTCAAGGTAGGGGTCTCGTTTTCAAGTTTGTGTTGTCAGCTGTCTTGGGTCTCCTTCCCTCTGTTTAATTTTCAGTATATGAGTGACATATACGTCCACTTTTCTCCATATTTTAACATTTGTTATCATCTGTTTGATTATTGTTTCTGGGGCCAATTTGCCCATGGTTATTTCTAGTTGCTGCCTCTTCACAGTCCAGTGCTCACATTCGAAGAAGGTATGGAAAGCGTCGTCCTCCAGCGCATCCCCATGTGGACAGGCCGCGTTGTCCACCTTTCCGATCCTGTTTAGGTACGCGTTATAGCATCCATGGCCTGTTAGGAACTGGGTCAGATAAAAATTTACCTCCCCGTGTTTCCTCCCAATCCATTTCGATATATCGGGGATTAGTCTGTGCGTCCACCTTCCTCTTTCCTCGCTGCTCCATCTGTTTTGCCACAGATGTAGAGTGGCCTCCTCTGCCTCATTTGTTAGAGTCCCTATTTTAGCGGCTTGTTTGAGAAGATATTTTCTCTGTTTTTCTAGAGCCAGTAAGTCTATAGGTACAGTCCCAGATATCACCATCACGGCAGGTTCGGATACTGTTCGGTACGAGCTTGCGATGCGAAGCGCCCCTCTGCGTTGAACACGCGCCATTATTTTTTTTGTCGATTTATTAATTCTATTCGCCCACAGCTCGCTGCCGTAGAGGAGGATAGAATTAACGACGTTCATTAATAGTCGTCATTTCTGTTCCGTAGGACCACCAACGTTTGCCATTAGTCTACTTAGCGAAGTAGTTACCCTTGTCGCCTTAGTGCAGAGCTCGTCTATGTGTTTTCTGAATTTTACTCGGCTGTCCAAATGGATGCCTAGATATTTCACTGAGCGGGATGATACTACGCTGTCGGTCTCTATCTTCATAGGAATCTCTAACGGAATTCGGCGCCTGGTAAGAAACACTATTTCCGTTTTGGCAGTGGCCAAGCTTAAACTATGTTCATCCATCCACCGAGAGACTCTTCTCATCAGCTGGTTCATCTTCATCTGCAGTTCATCAACGGTCCGAGCCATAATTACTGCTCCGATGTCATCAGCATAGCCTATAAGGTAAGTGTTATCTGGTACTTGCAGGCGTAGGATACCATCGTATGCTACGTTCCACAAGTCAGGTCCTAGTATTGAGCCCTGGGCTGCTCCTGCTGTGATCTCTCGGACGTGTTTGCCTTCGCTCGAGTGAAATACAAGGGTCCTATTGCTTAGGTAGCTATCTATAATTTTGATTAGGTATAAGGGAATATTGAAACTCCCAGTCAGTGCATCGAGTATATCGCTCCACCTTGCGGAGTTAAATGCGTTTTTAACATCCAGAGTTACTAGTGCTACAATCGGTCTGGAATAGTGGTTAGCTGCTTGTGCGTTGTCAAAGAGCTGTACAACCTCCCCCACTGCGTCGACTGTTGAGAGACCTTTCCTGAAACCATACTGTTTAGAAGATAGTCCTCCGGCGTTCTCGATTTCTATGTGCAGTCTGTGCTTCAGCAATTTCTCGTAGAGTTTTCCAGCTGTGTCAAGCATACACAGGGGTCTGAAAGATGGTGGCGACCCCGGTAGGCTTTTTGCCTTGGGTATTAGCACCAGCTTTGCAGTCTTCCACTTAGCTGGGAATACTCCCTCATTTAGGCAGCTGTTGTACATGGCCAGAAGGATGTCCGGAGCGTTTCCTGAAATGAGTTTCAAGATTTCGCTAGGTATTCCGTCCGGCCCGGGCGCCTTTTTGTCCTTTAAAGTATTTATAGCTGCATTAAGTTCCTGTTCTGTGAACAGCGGCATATCTGCTATATCGTTGAGGTCGTTCATAGGTCGTCGTGTTTGGTGTTTGGGAAATAGGTCGTCGACGATACGTTTCATTGTCTCAGGTTCTGGGGGTGAGGATATTGATTTTGCCCCTAATTTGCGCATGACTAGCTTGTAGCCCAGTCCCCAGGGGTCGCAGTTCACGTCGTTTAGGAGCTCTTTCCATTTATGGATCTTGCTTGTTTTAATGGTGTCCTTTAGCTTCTTCCTTGCGGTTTTGTAGTCTTCCCGTTCCCTTTCAGTTGGACCAGTACTTGTTCTACCACCACGCGTTACCTTACGGCGTGCAGCTAGACACGCTTTTCTTGCTGACGCAACGTCGCCGTTCCACCAGTACACCGATGTTTTATGGCCCTTGAATTTTCTTGGCATCGAAGCGCTGCAGGCTTGGTGGATTGCACCCATCACTGCTTCTACTGTTTCATTTGCGTGCTCGTAATTCTGGTTATTAGCCAGGCTTTCTCTGAAGGTACTGATAAAAGTACTTTCATTCAGTTTCTTTAGGTTCCAGCTATTGCTGTACTTAGCCCTTGGCTTGGGAACTTTTTTGACGTCATTTACTTTAAATGCAATGTATTGATGGTCACTTCCGATGTAATCTTCCATTACATGCCAATCTGTTATTTTTCCAGCAATATCTTCAGATGCTAGAGTAACATCCGGTATAGTCTGGTTGTAGCCTGGTCGCCTAAAAGTTGAAGTATTTCCCTCGTTTATTACGACTAAACCTGCGCGTGCTGCCATTTCCAGTATGCGTCTTCCTCGCGTGTCGGTACTGTCCATTCCCCACTCAATTGCTCTAGCGTTTATATCACCTCCTAGTACAATGCCACCCTCCATCGCCAATAAAGCGTCCTCAAGTCGGTCTAGTTTCTCCTGGAACTCTAGGATCGTCTCGTTTGGGGTAAGGTAACAGCTTACGAAGTTGATACGATTTATCTTCACCCAGACAAAGCCCCTATCTGTGCCAGATGCTCGTACCAAGCTTTCGTTTGGCACCCAGATAGCAGCAGTGCCGAGGATGTCGGAGTACCACCCAGATTGTTCTTCGGTGTTATACTGTTCAGATACCAGCAGTATATCGGCGCACTTTTCAAGTCGCAAATGCGTTAAAAGCTGGTGCGCCAGCTTGCTCCTATGTATGTTACCCTGTATTATGCTGCCCGTACTGAAGTTTCCTTGCCTTGTTGAGGGCTTGTTTGTATGTAATGCATGTGCTGTGCCCGAGGGGATGACTTGCATCATCGTGTTTCCCTGTGCAGAGTATACACTTTGCCTGGTTTGTACAAACTGACTTATTGTGACCTTTGACACCGCAGTTCAAACAGATACCGTCTTTTTTCCTGTCGGGGCCAATGCAGGTGTCTTGTCTGTGTCCATAATCAAAGCACTTAAAACATCTGGCTATTTCTACCGTTTTTCTAGCCCTACTGTATATTAACCCTATTTTAACTGAAGTGGCTTCGATCAACCTGTCAGCAAGTTGTTTGTCTAGCCGCACAAATGCCATTCGTTGTTGTCTTTTGTTTGGTTTTGTCAAATTAACCTTTATTGGTTCTTGTGTCTTTGGAGTTTGGCGAACCGCTTTCTCCACCTCAGTCTCAGTGGTCAGTACGTCTAGGTCCCGAAATTGCAATGTTATTTCGGGTGTTAGCTTTTTAACTATAGCGTCTGTCCCAACTATCTTAGCAAACTTTCTTGATAATTCGTCGTTATTCGTAGAATG